>CM016722.1:52691481-53257282 GCA_005771605.1 Scutellaria baicalensis
TTAACACTTGGTCTTTTTACATATCAAGCCATTTATCTTAAGTTGCTAACTCCTATAGTTACTTCATGTTCCCTCTTCTGGTCATTTAATAAATTTGTCAAGTAAGGTTCACACCACTGATTGTTAATGAGCTTGCAAGCTACCGGTTAATAGTAGATCAATTTGCAATTTAAAGCTGAGCACTTTGAGTCGTTTCAGTCATAAATCTATTCCTGTCCATTTATTAATTTGTTTATTTTTCAGTGACACTTGATCACTTCATTTTGTTTTTGAATCACTTTCCTCAGGTTAGGCGCAACCTCGATCAGGCGAAGAGCATTCTTGAGGCTCTGATCAAGGTATTGTAAAGTAAAGTTAGACTTATTTAATCATATGTGATGGAATCTTTTGCGTTGTCGTAACCTTAAAGATACTGAACTTGAGGATCTCTATCCATTGCTTGATAGTCCTGAGAATGAGGGGGAGAGGTTGATAGAAGGGGTGGAGGATATTTGAGGGCTTTAAGAGTCTTCATGTGCTTTTCTTGTATCTTTTATATTCTTTTGTTTTGGAATTGATCTGGAATATCCCCATCACTTCCAAGGTTCAACATTTTTCATGGCTGTTGGTAATACGGAAGCTGTCCACATGTGTTATTGTTCAGAGGAGACATTTGTACTTTTGTTATCCTTCTAATTGCATAAATTGCTTTGAGGATCATGACCATATCTTCCTGCATGTCCGTTTCCTGTTCATATAGGGGATAGAGTATTAAAGGAGATTGGTTTCTCCTGGGTCGGCAAAAGAGAGTGGATCTTGTAGAGGAATATTAAACATGCTTGCTGGTCTCTGTGGTTAAAATGAAATGGATTTATTTTTTTGTTTAATTCATTGAGGAATCTCTAGACGATGTATGGGAGAGACTGATGATAGGAGTGCCATTTGGATTTCCAAAATCAGGGGATTGATGGTTTTCTCTGTGAACGCCGTTGTTAGAAATTGGATTTAGGTTAGGTCCTTGATTGTATTGTTTTTATGTAGACTGCTTGTCCCCTTTGTAATTCTAACCTATTAATAAAAAATTGTTTCTCAATTGTTTTTACTAATCATCTTTCATGTGTTTATGTAGAGAGAAGAAAAGAAACGAGAACTGTTGGGGAGTGAGATCACCCTGCAAAGAGTTCAAATGAAGTACAAGGTTTGTACCATTATCTTATTCTACTATGGACATTTCCCGATTGGGTCTTGTTCAATCATAGAAGAACTAAAAGAAAGCTTTCACTATTTGCCCATGTTACTGCGTGTTTAAACCACCATGGAAATTAAGCTACATATTATATAATGTTCTAGATAAATGAGGAACCAAGGTGCATCAATGCTATTAAGAGTCAGATTTGGATAAATACCAGAATCAACTGTGTTGAAATATTTGAAAAATATGAGTTACCTATATAGTAGAATGACCAAAAAAATCAGTATCTTTAAGTTTTACATCAGAATGAAATTGAAATTTATTCTACAAATAATGAATTTTGCAGATTAATTGAAGGTCCCTAGGATATTACAAGTTATCATCATAATACCCAAAAAAAAAGGTTTCTTGAATGGAAGCTGAACTCAATGTTGACATTACCATATGATAATGATTATCTTTATAAATAGAAAAAAGATCGAAATCTATGAAGGTACTATTACATGAAAATGCTTTGCCATCTGGCACTTCTTTTGATCTGGAAAAGAAAGAGGGAGGGGTTTCTAGGCTTGCTCCTACTTGTAAATACAATTGTTTGACTCCTGTTATTAGAATCTCCTGTGTATGGATCATATCTCTCCGTATGTAGATAAAAGATCTAATAGAACTTCTGGCTAGAACATATTGTGCTATGCTGCTGTAAAATATATCAATCTAGATAATTTGTAATGAAATAGCTTTGTGGAAGGATTTATCTTCATGCCCTAGGACAAATAACTTTGAATTGCATTGCCAGTCTTTAGATGCATCAAAGCACAGTTGAGGCTCCTTTCCCTTTATATTTTAATTTTTGTCATAGATTGTGAGATTAGTAACTGATGCTCGAGATTATTATGTATACTTCAGCACTGAAGCCGAGCTCCTTGAGGATTCTCTGGCGTTGCCTGGATTGCCTTCCATTCCAAGCAAGGTTGTTTCAAGTGAAGAGGAGTTCATTGATTCAGACGATGTGGCAAATAGCCGTCCACACAGTCGATCAGTTATGATGCAAAATCCACCTTTCACAGAATCAAAGATGGTGATGGTTCCAGCAGGAAACACGAGGCGAGATCCCAGGAGGGGTGTTCCTCCTCACAGTTGGCTTTATAAACTGGTGTGCATCTATTGCCTTTTCTGTTTTCCTAATAAATCTAATCCCTCTCCTCCTATAGATATGGACAAATTGTGTGATGCATTCAAAGAGGCACAATTGTATACTGACTGATGAGCATCCTCTATCTGTGTCAGGATAATGATAAGAGTCGGAGTTGTGTTCTACAGTCCTGTTCCTAACATGAATAGATTCACATTTTTCTTATCAAGAAAATATAAAATAAAATGAATTAAATAAAGATATGATCGTGTAACCAGAATTTGCTTGTGTTTATGCAGGATCCAAATGAGCCAATTTTTCTGTTCACAAAGCCACTAGTTCCAGATAAATTAGCAAGTGTAGGGATCACACCTCCATCAGATACTTTGACTCCCAAGGACCCGTCTACTCCTCGCTCATTTAACTTCCATGGAAGAGTTGGTCGAGGAGGCAGAATTATCTTTGATAGATGGGATCCCCTAATGCGTACTCCGATCGACACATTACCTAGACCACGCCATTCACCACACCAATGATCTCTTGAGCATTTTAGGCAATGCTCTCGCAACTTATTCAAATATGGTCTCCTTTCGGTTGGACTTGTATTCTTATTTAAGTTGATGAGGCCAAACATATTAGCAGTCTCATTTGTATAAATAGGAAAAGACTCTGCAGAAAGTTTTGCAGAGGAAAAATTGCTCTTTTGAAGCCAATGAGTAGCTGCATTCATTCAACTATTGTTGGCCATTCATTATCCACTGTATTTTGTAAATTTACTTGTGTAATTTGCAAATCAAGACCTAGTTGAAATCTTTTATTAGTTGGTTCTGAATTGAACACCATATCAGATGTTGTAAATCCACCAATTTTGATGAGCAAATCAGGTCTAAGTAATGACTGAGATGACAAGGGAGTAGGCTTGTATTTGATTGAGCATTTGGATGTTGGATTAATTTAATTTAATTAGTTTATTTAGGTACTTTGGAATGGTTAAATTGTATGCATGGACATTGGGTATCAACTTTGAGGCAATGGTGGATTTGTGTGCTCATTATTTCTATTTGTAATTATTTGTACAAGTTTTCATAACTTGGAAATGAGAAAGTTTATGCGAGACTTGTCTCACGGATAATATTACGTGAGACGGGTCAATCTACAACCAACACATCACAATTCACATATAAATTAAAGGAAATTGACTTGTTTCATGGATAAAAGGATCCGTCTTACAAAATTTATCCGTGTTTTTGTGCTTGGAAATTAGGAGGGTGAGAAGAAAAGGATACTTTTAGCTATAATTATTTTCCACTCATACTAGTATTATTGTTTGATTCATTTTCATGAGACCGTTTCACATATACGATAATTTGTCAAGGATGAAAGATGCAACAAATCTAACTTTAATCCTCGATTCAAGGAGTAGTAGTGTTGCAATTAAAATGATAGAAAATGAGATCATGTTGTAATTGAATTTTTTTTTCTTTTTGCAATTCGTTTGCAGCATTGTTACAAATAAAAGTTCATATTGTAACTAAAATTTGACCTAAAGTCCATGATACTAAATGTAACTAACCCCAAAAATAAAACACAAAAAAACCCTTTGTATTTAAAGATTCAAATATTTTCATTTACAGTAAGGAAGTTTCAAGGCTCTATGATGAAGACAATGTAAAACTATTCTTGTATTTTTCAAGGGGAAGCTTCCTCAGCTCAAAGGGGGAGTTATTCTCTGTGGTCGAGCCTTCACCATTGCCCTCTGCTGCATTGAGACCATCCAATGCTCTCCTCGCATAGATCGTGAAAGCAACTGTCGTCACGATTGCAACGATGAACGATATCACATTGTATACGATCTCCACTGTCGTAAGATGATGGTTGCTGTACTGAACATCTGCTAATGTTCTCAATAGCCTACCACTGCACAACAAGAGAGCAGAACAAGTCAGCAAGAGAGAGAGAGAGAGAGAGAGAGAGAGAGAGAGAGAGAGAGATGGACCTGTAGATGTAAATGAAGGCTTCAGGTATCATTCCAGCAACTGAACCCCATAAATAGGGCCAGAATCGCATGCTCGTCACCACAATCGCGTAGTTGAATATCGTGTATGGAAATGGTGAGATTCTAAAAAGGGCAACCACTTTGAATTGATGGAACCAAGTCCCTTCTCCAACCAACCTTATCATAGCAACCTTTTGAGGCCATCTCTTCAGCCATTGCTGAGATATACGTGAAAAAGAAACGAGTACTTAAGTAAACGTGAGCCATAGATAGAAAAGGTACGAGGGCGTCGTATAATGACTCACATGAAGTTTATCACGAAAGAGTAAACCGATAAGGTATGGGAGGATCATCCCAATGGTCGTTCCCACCATAATAATGAGAAACCCCCAACCGTATCCAAAGATCATCCCAGCAAGCCACATGGAAGGACCCGAAGGAATTAGAAACACGGGGAATAAAGCCAAAGAAGCTACAATCACGAGTGCCAGAATAGGACGACCAAATGCTGTGGCTTCCCATTGTAATAGTGGGAAAAATACCTAAACAGGATAACATATCAGGTACACAACATTGCAAAAGTATGGAGATAGATGCGAGCTTCAGTAAAAAATGATCCGTGAAAAGCTCCGTATTTTTAGAAGAAAGATTTGTACCCAAACAACAAGCAAGTTAAAGTACCTTTTCTACAAGAAAGGGGACTCCATATTTAACGAATGCAAGAAGAAAAATTATGGTGATTAAAGACCATAGTATGGCTTTGATCCACCATATAAGCGACCTTCTTCTTGATTGTGTTTGAGATTCTGTACATGCTTCAGGCACTCTTAGTTCACTTGGTATAACCAATCTCACATACTCACTGTCTTCCCTTACTCGAGCCCTACTGTCATTGTGCTTTTCTCTGATTCGGTTGTATCTGGAATCTTCATCGAGACACCAGATATCTGTCAGATAGAACAACATATTCATCAGCATTCAAGCAGGAATGGGTAATGATTAAGTTATCATATAAGCACATTCGAGCATTATTTATATTCAAGAAAACACAAAGAATTCACGAGGGAATGAGGATGATAAGCTACCACATTAGCATGCTAGGAGAACACGAAGAATAAAAGCTTAACTCCTAAACTCTGAACCACGGAGAAGGATCATGTATGCCTTTCTTTTAAACACATCTCATGCACAATTATATGCTTCAATTGTTATTCCAAATTTACTAGTTTAATTATTGGTTGTTTATCTTTTGGTTCATCAGCCACACGAGACAAAGTGAATTGCTTTAGATTCATTGCAGGTTAGTGCTCGTTCTGCAACCTACTCTTAAATATCCAATCCTTTACACCGGAAGCTCATTAGAGTTTTCCCAACCATGTTAACATTAGTTCCTACAAACGCAATTACACAGTATAAACGTATATGGAAAATAAGCTGCCCTATCCAGAATCTCTGTGCCGAACTATTCATACTCCAAGATTTATGTAGTGTCAAATAAAACAAAGAATGACAGTAAACACTCATTTCATGGCGAAGTTAGAACTTAAAACATGATAACCAACTGTAAAATTTGTGTCCATACTTACATTGCCACACCTTAAATCAGACACAGATGAATGAAAATTCCATCATATCTATGAATCTTTTCATGTCAAGGAAATGTGAATCAAACAATTTAGAATCTAATGAAATCATAAGCATTAAATACCAAGACCCCATTTAGTAAATTTTTCCCACATCAACCATAAGGATCGGAGAACAACAGATATAATGTCATAAACGATTAACACGATTTCAAGGTATTTGCTCCATCGATACTAAATATGTGCATTCTCTACTGGATATTACTCAGAACAACAATTCTAAAACATGGTAAATATTCCTTCTCTTTTCTAGTATACATCAACTATAACATCACATGAGTTAATCAACCACCCTCTAGACACAAATTTCTCATCAAACAAAAGAATTCTTCTAGATACAAATTCCAGCATATTGTCATCCACCAAGATTCAGAAACCAACAAATTCTTGGCTAAAAGAAATAAAATCTCTTTACCTCAGAACACAACAACACCTGCAATTCCTTAACCCTTGTACTGAACAAGAAAAACCATTAATCTACAAGGGCATGCAAATAGATATGTACCAAATTATCAAACAAAAATAAAGGGTCCCAAGGAGAGAGAGAGAGAGAGAGAGTTTAACCACTCCAAGACTCTAAACAGAACAGAAAAAGAAGTAATCTTCACGATTCAAGAGAACCAAAATCAAACGGCAAACCCAAATTCAAACACTTACGCATAAAAGAACTGATCTTTAAGATTAAAGAGAGAAAGAATTAGACGAAAAACCCAGCACACACTTCAAGAATTCAAAAATCTTGAAAAAAGACATACTCTGGAAAAACCAAGAAGTCGCAGCTTCGATCACTGGTTTGATTATAAGCGGTGATTTCTTCAAAATGGGTTTAGAAAAATTGTTCCTTTTTCTTGTTTTCGATCCAAAGCGTTAAAACTAAGAATCCCAAAAACTGATCCTATTGGTTAGCGTGGAAAAATAAAGGTATTGTAGGTGGCGAGCTATGGCCTATGAAGAAGCATGGTGAAAAAGGAACATAGAATCAGTTGCCCACATTGACGTTTGACATTTCTTATTCATTATTTCCTATTATTTTACAGATTAATTAATTATTAATCATCCATTTTGTGTTGTTAAATTCTCTCATTTACACTCTTCCTGGGATTTACTGTTCTTTACACGTTTCTTCATTCGTGCTAATCATTTTCCTATCCGCTTCATTTTTTAATCCTTTTCTTTTCTGCTAATTCATCATTGTTTTTTTTCCCTTTAATTTTTGCTAATTAATATTTGCTATTATTTTTGCTAATTAATATTATCCATTCCGATATAAAACATCTTAAATATCTTCGGAACTAAAGAAACCACACCCTTTTCAATTGTTACAACGAGGGAGATGAAGGAAGAGATTATAAACTAAAAGAAGGTGTGATTGAAACTCGAATTTTGATCATTATAATATGCACATTTATTGTATGATAGTGGATGTCACTTGAGTTACATGACTCGTATAGACACCCCATCCTTAGACTACCCACACCGGCCAAGTTTGTCAATCTAAACGAAGGTCACGATCAAAACTTGCAGATAAAAAGAGGCGTTGTGGGTTGACGGTTCGGCCCGCATCTGGCCCGAGTGCACAGACTCAAATCCATGTACCAGATACACAGAAGATCTACTATTTTCTCTCTATTTTTCATCGTTCTTTCTTCTTTAATGGTATATCTTTCAATTTCTTGAAATATATATCTATACTAAAGGAATAACCAAGAGTGACACATGTCACTCTCTGGTTAATCCTATTTAATTATAATTTAATTTTTCAAGTAATTCATTTAGTATTTATGATATATTATAATAGAACATTTTATGACATAATAATAATTGAACAACAAAGTGTTAATAACTATGATTCATAATAAAATTATGAAATTTTGGACAAACATTTTAATTAAGTTGATGTTTGCAATTATATAAATTGAAAATTAAAAAATTTAGCACAATTAAAATTTTAATTCATACTAATTAAATTAAAAGTTAATGATAATAATAATAATAATTAAATTTATCTATAACTAACAATTTTTAAATTTCTTAATCAGTATTAAAATACCCGTCTAATACACTGAGCTTACACTAGTATAATGCTAAAATGATGACCAACATTTTTTAAATTAAGTAAATATATGAAAATAGTATGACAGATGTATGACTGGTTCTGTGCGGCCTTGGGTGACCGAGCACGTAGAAGTGTGTTCAGTCAATAGGACGAACACATAGAAGTACATTCAGTCATCAACGCAAGTAGGGTTTGACCTAAAGGGTAAAATTGATATTTTTCATGTTTTTTAATTGAAAATTGTATAAATTAGAAATGATGGGGTTTCTTTAGTCCCACTCTAATATTTTTCAATTTTTTCTTTCCTCATTACATCTCTTAAACTACCTATTATGCACTTTCACTGAAAATAATAATATAACAAATCGTCATCCCAACTCTTAATCCGGTCGAACACCCCATTAACCAAATGATCTTACACTCGACCACAAAGAAATATAAGTTTTTCTCCATATTTTTCTTTGTCATATAAGTTTTGAACAATTTTCATCGCATAAAACTAATAATGATTGGTCAGTTTAGTCGAAGGTCATTTATAGTGTTTAATGTTTATTAAATGTTCCGTGAAACAATCTCATCAATTCTCTTGTTTTTAACCTAATATATGGAATGAGTATATGTGGAGAAGGTTCTTAGTGATCATTTGTAGATTATTTTTCAGAACTAATTTTAGGTGTCTCAAATGATTGGGGTTTGGTGGAATCAAGAGAAGAAATCAAGATACTTATTAAAATTAAAATGTGTGGATGTGATTTAATTTTCACTATTTTATAAAGGTTAGTTTAGTCAATTTCTCAATATTAATCTCTACATTTCTCTACTCTGCCCTACTCTTTGATCTTTAATCTTCAAGAACCAATTCCAAATAATGATAGAAAATAATAGTGAATGTTTTGAGTTAAAGATGATGTGGAGAAGAGATTGGCAAGTTATAATACATAATGTGATTGCTCTTTGTGTTAGAAGAAATTCTTACTACTTCTGTAACATGGTTTATCTGCTTGTGATCTCATTCAAATTTGTTGGAAATATGTGTCGTAACTTAACTTAATAAAAAAAAAAACTCGCCGATCTTTATACTATGTTAGTCATACATTTATATTATATTATTCATCTATTTATGTTATATTAGTTATACCTTTATATATGAATATCATACTTTTATGTAGTAATTACCTTTGAAAAACCCCTAACTTTGACATACTTTATATATGTATACATTTAAAAATTACTCTTACATTTATATGATATTACTTAAACATTTATATCAATATAATCAATTAATCATACATTAATTAATTATGTAACATATAAAAGTGAAGATACAACTAACATAACTATAAAGTACTTAAGGTATGATGAGTTGTCTAAAAAATATGCTTAACATATAACTAAAAACCATAAAGGTAGGACTAATATAATATAAAAAGTATGACTAATATAATATAAAAGCACAACACATGAGATCGAATTTGATTGGGATTGTTAGCACCCATCCAAAAGCGTGGGACGTGCATGGAGACCCGTTTTTAGGTGCATGGACCTGGGCAACAGGTGTATAAAAGTTTTGGTAATTAATTATTAACAAGTACCGAATAGGTTTGAGAAATGACATTATGATAATTCTAATAATAACTCATCAATCAAATTTCACAAAATTTAAATACATTTCTATTCAAATATTGTACAAAATCAAAACAAAATTTCCGACAAAATTGAGGTAAGTTGTCTAATTTTGTTCTAAGGATTTGCGACAAGATTTTGTTTCTAATAATAGTGCATATACGATGGTAGATCCTCTTTATCGATGTAGACTATACATAAAAGTCTCCTAAATTAATTGTTGTTTTAATTTTTTTTAACTAATTTTATTGATGTCTTAAATTAAATTAAGTTTAACTAGTGTTTTACCCTTGCGTTGCACGGAATAAAATATTTGAAAAACATAATTATATAGTTTGATATGTTGAAAATATTTTATGTTTAATAACTAAGTTGTAGTATATAAAAATATTTGAATTTAGCTGAATGAACAATTTAATTTATATATCGTCAAATTTTTTATTTATTTAAGATTAACGTGAATATAAAAAAATTTATAACGTTAAACATAATGTAAGCATATTTGAACTAAATAGTATAGAAATAGAAGTGTGAATCAATTCACAGAATAAATTACCATTCATAAACTACAAATGTTGAAAAACTTCTTTATATACAACTACGTAGTTAGTTAGATTATTCGTTATATATATATATATATATATATATATTTAAACTATAGTTGGTGAGATTAAAGAGATTAAATAAAATAATATATTAACGTCATCAAATTACATTCAAACATATAAAGTATATGAGATTGTGCTTTTAATCGTGAGATTGTCTAATATATTAAATAACAAAAATAATTAATATAAGGGTTATGCCTAAATTAACCTTTCAATATGAATTTTAATATACATAATCTAAACTAATCGCATATATATAAGTTCAAATATAATTTGATACATAAATGGAAAAACATCAATTCAGACTAAATTACAAAGGTTTCTATTAATCTAAAATCTTGGAACATTCCAATTAATATTTTAAATTATCACTTAGAAAGATTTTTCTTGTTTTGATTATAAAATTTTAAGTATATTACTTCTTTTATTTAATTCTTGAACTTTTTATCGGAATAAGAATTATATAAAATAAATAATGTGTGCATTATATTTCAAAGTAATGTAAGATTCCATTAATTTTGTCATCTATATATTTGAGTTTCAAAATCATTATTACAATATTCCACTATTAAAAAAATTGTGAATTCAAAAAAATAATTTTATTATGGAACACAATTTTCATAAATTATAGGGCAACTGTCACAACATAAAATGATGATAGAAAAAAAATATAAAATATTGTGAAATATCAAAGTCAATTTTTATTGTGGGAAATAATTTTCATAAATGGTGTTCTCCACGGTTCAAGTAATCAATTAGCAACAATATACATGTTGTATTTTGACACTAACCATTTTTAGTGGATTAAAACAATGGATTCGATGCAATGTATGTAGGCCTTTTTAGAACCTTATTTCGCAAATTTATTTCTAAGAATATATAATGAGATTTTTGGGCACAAAAATACAAAATAACTATATATCTTTTACAATGTTTTTCAAGAAACAAAAACAAAATTTATCTTGCATTTTCTTAATCTTAAATCTTCAAAATCTCTAATCCAAAATCAGAATCTCTCGATTCTGAATTTCTGCACAAAATAATTTGAATTAGTAAAATAATATAATATTACATGACAATAAGAATAATCAATATACAATACTAATAAAATAACACATATTGTGAATAATTCTTCTTCAAAATACAATTATCAACAACAACTTAAATCATTCAAAAATGAACACTATGATCATTAATTATTGATGGATCCAAACTATAAATATATCCAATAAATCAATTCATACCCAAATAAATATCCAAAAAGAAGAAGAAGAAATCATCCCATCCATGAAAACATAATGTTTATGCAAAATTTGAGAAATTGTGAATGGAAAAGACATGAGTGAATTCCAAGTTTATTCTCTCATATTTATAGTGAAAGATATGCTTATTAGATATGAAATTAGTTCATTATATATGACATGAACGTAATTGATTGTTATTGTAATTGCATAATTTTGGGTTTCTTTTTTTGGAAAATATCAAATGTATGATCTTCTATATAATTAAGTTATAAAATTTGTATTTATTTGGCAAATATATATATATATATATATTATAATTAATTACTAATAAACTTCACATCCAAAAGATGACATAGTAAATTGATTCTTGTAAATTAATAAGTTTCCATATATATAACATTTGTAATCTTTAAATAAAATAATTTTGAAAATATAGAAAAGAATTTCATATCATGATAATTTTTTAATAATTATTTTATTTATCTTCTTAATATTTCAAATAGTTTTATCATTTTTACTATATTTCAGTTATGACACTTCTTAAATTCTTTGATATGAATAAATGATATTTAAAAATAAAATCAATGAATCAAATTGGATATTGATGCCAAATAATCAGTGAATCAAATTGGATTTTTTTTTTCTTTCAAAAAATATGCAACATCTCTATTCGCTTTTTATTCAAAATTTATATAGAAACATGTGATTTGCTTAGCTATTTTTTTTTCTTTTTGGGAAAAGATATGGAAATACATATATAGGATAAAAATATTTTTATGATATCAAGCAATAGTACTAAATCTATAATTAATTGGATAAGAATTGCTTCGCACAATTATATTAGTAAAATCAATCAAACAATCATATTTAATCCATTATATTGAAATATTTTCATAATCTATATCATATATAAAAGCTTCGTCTATCATATATATATATATACACACACATATATATATATATATGTATAGGTATATATAAATGATAATAAGATTGTAAACAATTATTTAATTCATATGACATAAAATAGTTATTTAATCATAAATTAAACTGCATTATATATATAATAATAAATTAACTAACATAAAATGTTATAATATGTGTGTGTCATTCAATTTAAACAATATATAGATGTTATGTACCACAATCTATAATCACTCCATATATATAATATCATGCTAATATTCTTTTCCAAATTTAACATTGAAGCATTTCAATGGGAAATCTATTTAGAAAAAGGTTCTATATGCTTCAATGGGAAATTTATTTAGAAAAATGTTCTATATATATAGAGAGAGAGATTTCCACTAAATAGTAGCTTATTTCAAAAAAAGATGCATGATTTAGGCAAATTAATTGAATCTTTTTTAGTATAATTGCAACATGATTAATATAAATTACCATATGTATAAATATATGCACATATATCTATATTATATATTTTAAGTATTTTATTCACATTAAACATCATTTATATGTACACATTTTTTCCCATAAGTAGAAAGTGGTTTTAGGCGGGAAAATTCTCAACTTCTTTTTTTGGAAATGTTTGTGTTTTTATATATATAAAGATTTCATGCTTTTTATACAAGTGTGAATTTTTTTTGGCTATTGTTAACAGTTTTTTATTTTCAATATTAACCACGTGCTTAATATATATTCACTACTTCCATCCCATTGACATAGAGAAAAGAGAATTAGTATATTTAGAAATTTTCCTATTTATTGAGAGTATGATAGTTATTTAAATGACTAAAAATATAGATATCAATTTTATATTTTTAATTAAAATATAAACTAATCTTTCAGTAGAATAATTAAACTAATATCGAATCTTATAATTCAAGTAGTATCCTCAATTTTTTTCTCTTTTGTGCTACTGATTAATTTATTAAGATTTTTAAGTAATTAATGGGTGTGCAAGTATAGTGTCATTCTTATTTATCTTATATTTCGAATTCGAACTTCCCAATTTATTTGTTTAATCCATACATTAAGGATTAGTATATTATTTTATGAATTTCAAATTTCTAATACTTTCAAATATAATTATTTGTAATAACATAACTTTAGTTTAAGATAACTAGCTTTGTACTATTAGAAATATTAATAAAGTATTAATATATTTTTGTCAAAATATAATAATAATCATATCATATATGTTATTATAAAATTTGAAAACTTATATATAAATATTTATTTATTTCATACCGTGTAACATATGGACACACTACTAGTATGTATTTAAGAGAGAAGAAAATTTAATGTACGTTTGTATATGTTTTGAATGAATGGAAGGAAGTGAAGACAAAATGATTTACGAACTAAGAAACTTACTACCTTCATTCCAAAACAATTGTTGTTTTAAAAGTTTTCATATTGATTAAAAAACTTGAGAAAGACGGATCTATCCTTATTTTATTATAATATAATGAATAATGTAGAATTTTTTTACTATAATTATTTTATACACATTTAATGCTGTATAATTAATTATGAGTATTTTTGCTAGATTTTATATAAATATGTCTTAAAATTCACAAACGACACTAATTTTAAAACGAATTTTACTTGATAAAACAACACTTATTTTAGAATGGATGGTTAATTAAATTGAATTGAAAATGAGAATCTCATTTAGATGATCACAAAAACTCATGTGAGACGGTCTTACGGATAGTTTTCGTGAGACGGATCCTTATTACCCATGTGTTGAATCAATTTTCATAAATTTCAATATGAATTGTTAAGGGTGGGTTATGGGTTGACCCGTCTCACATGCACAAGAAGATCCGTGAGATGGTCTCACATAAGACCTACTGTTAGATGATATTCAGTGGGGCCCGCAAACACCTATTTGGAATTTTGTTTCTTAAAGTTGAAGCAAACTAAACACAACTTTCAGTGTCATTGTCAATTTCGTTTTTGACTTTCATCGATTTGGAGTTGAAATGAAGGTTGGAATTATGATTAGGGTTAATCACATTTAAAAAAAAATATTTGGGTTAATCACGTAAAAAACTTAAATTTAGAGTCTAATTTTAATTGAAACATAAATTTTTGAGTGCAACACAAAAAAACATTTAATTCAACACTTATTCGAATCGTGTTTGAGTTTTTCGGACTATATTTTCTGATGCAAAGTCTGAATTATATGAGTTAATTATTAATATATAAATTTATACGTAGATGAACTGTTTTTAAATTACAAGTTGACAACTTTAAAAGTACTTTAAAATGGCTCCTGAATATGATTTATAAATTTCATGAATATATAAAATAAAATTAAAAAAAAAGAACAACTATATACTATAATAATAAGTTAAAATTGGAATATGTCAAACATAACACGCTTTTATGAGTTTAAAAAATGAGAATTAATTATTTTTTTATTCATTAACGTTTTGGTTCTGGCAATTTTACCTAATATTTTTTCGGGCTAACGATTTTATTCTTTATCTTTTTAAAAATCGAAAATTTGACCCAAATTTAACCCCAACAGTCAAATCAGACTTAATTCACATGTGATCAGTACGTGACACCTTATAAGGACAGAAAACTCGAAAAGTTAATGACAAAATTGTCAAAACAAATAAGTTCGTGGGTAAAATTATCTTAACAAATAAGTTATACTGAACAAAAATAGTCTGGAAACTATGATATACATGCCAATCACGTACAAATTTAGCCCTATTTGACAATCCGGGTCGAATTTGGGTTAATTTTCGAATTTTCAGAAGATAAGGATAAAATCGCTAGCATATAAAGATAATGGGTAAACTGCTATACCCGAAAACGTAATGGATCAACAAATTAATTAATTCAAAAAATCATACAAGTCTCAAATCAGTTATTTTTAAAAAAATTAAGGATTGATGTAGATATATTTCAAACATTAAATTGATGATGTTTTGATTTTTAATTTATAAAAAAAACAGTAACAGAAATTTTGGTGTCGTTAACAACTTCCAAACAAAGACTTCTAGTAATAATAAGATTGGTGGCTTTTGAGAAATTCTAGAAGCCGTTGAATTATTTTTGTTGGGAATATTTGAACATATGCTATGATGTCTTTGGTAGTCAATCTTTACAAAAAAAAAAAAAAAAGAGTGAATTGTAAAAGTGTCGATTGTGTGTTGATCCGTCTCACATAAAATGGTTCGTGAGGCTGTCTAACATAAAACTTACCATTTTAGCTTATGTTCAATCATCTATATTATTCAAATAACATTTTGGATTAAACGTGAATGATGAAATTGTAAATTTATAAGGGTTAACAACGTTTTCTCATTTCAAGTATACCCTATTTTACACTTTTGGTATAAACTTCGAACTCATGCATTTTCCATATGAATTTCTAATTCGATGCATTTTACGGTATCAAACAAATTCTAGCCGTTGATTTAGGACATGTGTATGACTATGATTTGTTTGATACTGTAATATCCATCAAATTTAATGCTCATACAATAGAATGTAACATTTCAAAGATATACAAAAAAGTGTAAAATCACGTACAGTTCAGATGACAAAATTTAACCAAAAAATAGATCATTTGACATATGATTTATATATCTTAGTTAGGGTTAATTAAATGTAAAAATTAATTTAAAGTATGATCAAGATTTCAATTTGTAATTTTAACTTGATGGATGGGTCCATTGGGCTTTGGCCGAATAACTCCATCTTCGTTTATGCTCATTTCTTTTGATTTCAAAATACTTCAAAATTACTAAATAATCAAGAAATGATATACCAAGCATTCCGAGTTAAAAAACACGTATAGATGAGAAAATAGTGCATTCAATTATATTAAAGATCATAAGAACCCCCAATTTAACCAACAATTAGATGCACATATTTTCTAACTATCAATTTCAGACCTAAACTTTTATTTATGAAATGATAAATTTATCCTAATGAAAATCATGTGTTGTGCATTTCACAAAAAAGTTTAGGTTGTATTTTGAAAAATTTCTACACTTTAGGCTGCAAATTAAAAGATGACTATGAGAATTCAAAATACTCGAACACAATTTAATATAATTTAAACATAATTTTATATCTATATAAAAGCAGAATATTCTGTTAAAAATAAATGTCTCATTTATTAAATATTTCCATTTTAAGAAATCATTAATAACTTTCATTTTATATCTATTAACCAAAGTATAAATAAGTACTAATATTTAAGACATTTAATTTTATATTTATTGTATAGAAATTTCAAAAGAAAAAATAATTAGATAAATATATCTATATATTTCTATAATACTATAATAATAGAGGAAATTAAAGTTGGAAATATTTATAGAAATACCATTTTCCAACAAAATGTGTCACTTCAACAATCTTTTTTTTATTTTGTATTTTTTATTATTTAATTCATTCAATTTATAATATAAATATTGTATTAGTTTATTCTTATTTTAATAATTTTTTAGATACCAACAATAGATATTATCCAAACAATCATTTCAATAGTAAATATTAATTAGTTGAGGGATAATTGATATTATATTTAATATAAATATAATTAATAAATAAGCGTAACACTATTAAAGATGCATGTATATACATATGTGTATATATAATATGTATTTAATGTGAAATTTTATGTCATCCTAAGTATTTTTTAAATTAATATTTGTAAGTGTCCCGTCAACAATTTTTTTATTTTGCATTTTTTACTATTTAATTCATTAGATTTAATAATATAAAGATTGTGTTAGTTTATTCTCATTTTATTGATCTTAATTAAATTAATTTTTATTGAATAATTTCTTAAATACCAACAATAAATATCCATACAATAATTTCAATAATAAATATTAATTTGCATGGGGATAATTTATATCATATTAACAAATAAATATAACACTACTAAAGATGTGTATATATACATATATGTATATATAATATGTATTTAGTCTGAATACTGAATAGTATGTCATCCTAAATATTTTTTAAATTATAAATATCTCATAATCGAATAAAATTTTCACATTTTACTTCACACTTAGGACTTCGTATAGTTTTATATGATAGTGTACGTTTTGAATATAGATGGCTCAACTAATTATTTAAATTATATGCTTAGTTTCTAATTATATTGTCATTATCATGATCACTACTACTATATTTTGATTTTATGTTGAACTTAAATTGTAATGATCAATGTCGGTCTATATCAATTAATTTACGTGATACTTATAATGAAATAATTATTTGTAATCTTCGATGTTTTGGGATATTAATTAAAAATATTATTATAATTCAATTTATTTTAAAATAAAAGGTTGAAAATATATAATTGACAGTGCTTGCATTAAATTCCTACATAAAATTTCTAATTTTATTGTTTGTTGTTTCTAAATATACATACTCGCACACATGTATTTAATTTAAGTAATTGAATTTGATTTTTAATTCACAGTTTTTTATAGTATATTTAATTTAAGTGACTTATGATATTAGTTTGTAACACAGATGATAAAAAAAATGCTTCAACTAGAATCGTTGTGTATAAAGAAGTTTAAAAAAAATTTTACAAACTTTGTATGTTAAAATTCCAATTTTGATTTGAAGATCATGATTGATACTTTTGTTTTTAGTATTAATCATATATTAGTGAATTGAATGTGTATAATATCGATCTATTATTGTGAATTGAATTATCTTAGGCAAATTTAGATTTTCTTAATTATTAAATATTATAATGTCTTCTATATACTAAAATTACTCATAATATATTATCAAATAATTAATATTTACTAACATTATATCACAGATCGCACATCGTGCGGGTACGAGTACTAGTAAACAGTAAAATTTAAAACACAAATGATATGTAATTTTTTTTACAAGTTATAAAATAACACAATAATTTGTGAGTTTCTTTTGTCTTTATTAAAAGACTTGTGAATTACAAAAAAAAGATTCCTATCCAAATCCATGATGATGAAATCTAGGAATCCTAATTAAGTGATATCAGATCCGTGCAATTGGTGTACATGAAACTAACTATTTCAAGTTTTATAATTAACACACATGAGAATCACATGCCAATAAGCCTGAAATTTTCGGATTAGAGTTTTTTTGTCCATTAATCGAGCATTTTTTAAGATTATAGTTTCAGTTTCAAAACCTGAAAATGATTATATCCCTAAATAATTAGTGAGAAATTCTTTGATTAGGGCCATTTTGTCCTTAAATCAATCATTTTATGAAAATGTAGTATCGATTTCAAAACCTGAACGAAAAGTAATATCCCTAAATGATAAATGACTCGAATAAGATTATTTTGGTAAATGAGGTTTTTATAGTAGGTTTATAATTTAAACAAAATGTTCATCCACCTCTTCAGTTCTTCTTCAAACTCCTATTCGAATTTTTCACAGAGAAATATGTATGAAATCATCTTTGATCCCACCCTAATTTGCCTAATTCATGCTTGAATCTCAGAGTGGTTTGTTGTTTTCAAAAGCTTAAAACCTCAGCCATGGCGGCAGCAGTGGTGTAATCAATTCATGGTTGTGGAATGATGCAGAGGACTCCAACTCCGGGCATGCCTTCCAAGCCCTTCGCCGACATGGAACAACTCAGCAACGCGTCGCAGCAACAGCAACAGCAACACCATCGACCTTCTTCTTCATCCTCTTCTCGTGCTCACCATTTTCACCCCGCTCGCCCCGCCATTCTCGACCTCTTCAACCTCTATTTAGGCGTGCGTTGAAGAAACCACTGTTTCTATGATTCTGCACCTTTCTCGTGTTCGATTTTGCAATTGAATTGACTCTACCCTTGTTTTTTGACTGTGCAGAGGAGTTCGCTGCAGAAATCAGATGATTCAGCTAGGGAGCCTCCGTGAGTTCCTTGAAATGCATCAATTCTTTGTGATTTTCTAGTAAAACTCTTGACTGTATTACTGGTCTTTGTTTCCTAGTTATGGGTTTGTTGTGCTGTTGATTGCTAGCAAATTATGATGAACATGATTTTGTGGTTGTGTTAGTTTATTTCCTCTGTCAGCTTAAGCTTATGGTTTGTTGTGTTAAAATTCTCATGATTGATACATTGGTTGATTAAATTATAGGAACAAGACCCAGAAACGGGTTACTGCTGTTAACAGAGAGCTTCCTCCTCCTAATGAACAGTTCCTTTTTGATTTTGAGCAGATACAGAACCAATATCCGGTATGCCTTTAGATAACTGTTGTGAAATGGGGTTTCTTCGGTTGGCTGATGTGATTGCTTTGTAATTTGGTTATCTTTTACCAGGACCAGGAGCAACTGCGTGCTGTAATAGAGTCTGTTTTGATATCTCTGGTTATTCAATGCTGTAGTCATGCTCCCAGGGCAGAGTTCGTGCTCTTTGCTTTGCGTAGTCTGTGTAGTATAGGATACATAAACTGGGATGCATTCCTGCCATCTCTTCTATCTTCAGTTTCTTCTGCCGAGACACCTGTTGGTCAGGGTAATCAAGCTATGGCTGCTGTTACTTCTGCAACTTCATCACAGTCGGGAGTCTTACCGCCTTCAAATGCTGTTCCTAATTCCACTCATTTTCAGTCCTCAAATCCTGCATCTCCCTTACCTTCAATTCATGGTATTGGATCCCCCACACAATCAGCTGCTGAGCCATCATCTTGCGTCGTATTGTCTCCCATGAAGTCTAATGATGTCATCGGCACTGGTCAAGCATCAGCAAAGGTCAATATATCTGTCAAGGAAAATGTTATAAGCAGTTTACGCCAACTGTCCTGCAAGATAATTCTATTGGGCCTCGATTCTAATCTAATGCCAGTGACACACGCTGATATCTTTAACCATATGCTCAATTGGCTTGTCAATTGGGATCAAAAGCAGCAAGGGCTTGATGAATTTGATAGTGCACCATTCTGGAAGCCCGACAAGGCCCTAATTGAATGGCTACACAATTGTTTAGATGTGGTTTGGCTGTTAGTTGATGATAATAAATGTCGTGTGCCCTTTTATGAACTACTACGTAGTGGCCTGCAATTTATTGACAACATACCAGATGACGAGGCAATGTTCACCCTTATTTTGGAAATTCACAGGAGGAGAGATATGATGGCAACACACGTGCAAATGTTAGATCAACATCTGCACTGCCCTACGTTTGGAACTTCTCGACTTTTACCTCAGGCCACTACCAATACATCTGGTGAAACGGTGACTAACATGAGATATTCACCGATCACGTATCCAAGTGTGCTTGGAGAACCATTGCATGGAGAGGTATGCCAGTTTCTGTTAAATTTCGTATATATGTTGTATCCTAACTTTGGAATTATATATATAGCAAGACACAAAGATCAGTGATTGTGAACCTGAGAATTCATATATAATGAGACTATTATCACGTTTCTTGTGAAAATCAAGAGATGACTCAAAAATACAAATGGCGTTCCTTCCTTCTTTTTAAAGCCATTTATACAATCTGCATTCACTAAAAATTGAAAATTATAATATCTGAGTGGTTTTGGCAGATAAGTTTCAGCTGTTATCAAGATGACAATATCAGTGATACAATTTGCTAGATCACTTTTTTCATTATCTGGATAGGAAGTTGCAACATCAATTCAGAGAGGAAGTCTTGACTGGGAACGAGCTCTGCGATGTTTGAGACATGCTTTCCGCAACACTCCATCTCCCGACTGGTGGAGACGTGTGCTTCTTGTAGCACCCTGCCACAGAATTCATGCGCAAGGACCTACTCCAGGTGCTGTTTTTACCTCTGAGATGATTAGCGAGGCAACAATTGATAGAATCGTGGAATTACTTAAGCTGACAAATTCAGGCAAGATTTCACACTTTCAATATCTTTTTGGTACTTTGTACGTACGGTTATATTTTTTTATTACCCATTACCTCATGCATTTTCTTTCACAATATTTTTAGACAATTTATTTTCTGATATAAGATGTTCTGTAAGAGGTTCTTGGGAGCCAAAGTGTTTTACCCAGGCCATAATATTGGCTTTTGAGATTCCTCTCTCTGAACAGTAGTCTTCCCGTTAAAGTTGCCACAGCCTTTCTCACTCGGTTACCAGTTAGATGTTAACAAATTAGAAAACCTAAATCAATTCTGTAGGTGTCTGTGATTGTAAGTTCCCAAGTGAGCATGTTTTGAACAATACTTAGTTTATTACCGTCTAAACATGGATGGTGAGACTTGAGATTTTAGAAGGTCATTGCCCTAGTATTGTCCTGGAATATCTTTTCGCTTTGAAGGTGAATTGCTCTTTTAGACTCATGATGATAAGTTTATTCAAAGTATGATAACATCATAACACCCTAGAGATAAATGTTCTATGAATAGATGCAGTTGAAAATACTACAATGGCAGCTAATGTAAAAATAACAAAACAACTGTGTGATTGCAGCCCTTTCTGAATTTGTCACTTGGTCAAAACTGAATGAAACAGAAAACCCATGTTGACCTATCTTTCTCTGCATGGTTGATCCTTGAAAGTGCTTCTCTTTTGAATGATGTCAAAAGCAAGTTGCTATCTGTGGAGGGTGATCTTTCCATTTGAACTTCATCATTGTACCCCCCCCCCCCCCTCTCTCTGAAGAGTGGTGGAGTTGCGTGCTTTAACTTATTTTGTTATAATTTTTCAATTTTTCTTTTCCCATATTGTTAATTTGCAGAGACAAATTGCTGGCAGGAGTGGCTTATCTTTGCAGATGTATTCTTTTTCCTCATGAAACATGGATGCATTGATTTTGTTGATTTTGTTGACAAGCTAGTTTATAGACTTCAAGATGGTGATCAGCATATTCTCAGGACAAATCACGTTACATGGTTGTTGGCACAAATTATCCGTGTTGAACTTGTAGTGAATGCTCTAAATACAGACTCAAGAAAGGTTGTCTCTCACGTTTGTGTTGTAGTATACTTTCCTATAAACTATAGTTCTTTTTCCCCTTCATAATTTTGGATTTTGTGGTTTTAAAGTTTAGGATCTACTGTTTAAAATTTCATATTTGCCTTTTCTAACACATTAAAACCTTATTTTAATTACCATGATACGCAATCCCTCATTGAATAGCTTTTGACTTTATGATTACAATATGCTGGTAGGTGGAAACGACCAGAAAAATTCTTTCATTCCATAAAGAGGACAGAAGTTCTGACCCTAATAACCCACAAAGTATCTTGCTAGACTTCATTAGCAGTTGCCAGAATTTGCGTATTTGGTCAGTGAACACATCTACCAGAGAATATCTGAACAATGAGCAGCTTCAAAAGGGAAAGCAAATTGATGAATGGTGGAGGCAAGTGAGCAAAGGTACTTATCAATTAAATGCCGCTTAGTTACATGACTGTCCTAGATATGTAATACTTTTGTGGGGGAAGCCAACAGAAACACATTTATTAGTTCAATATTAGAAAAGCACCCACCTATAACCTTTTTTAAGATCTTACCTACCGATATGTGTGTATTATTTTGGGTTGAACTTTGACACTCGAACAATGAAATTTAATTCTTTGCCACCTTTTTGGCCACCGTCATTGGAATATTCTGCCAAAGATTCCTGAACATGCTTGGCACATCAACTCTCATGGGAAAAATTACCAAATCTAGTATAAGTTGCTGCAAAAACTACCTAACTTTTGTAAAATTTTCGTTTTCGCCATTTACTTAGAAAATTTGAAAAATTAATGCACCTAATGCATTAGAAAAACTAAACCAAATAGATTTACGAGATTAAATCTAACTAATATTCATTCTTTTGAAAATATTAATTAGTGTAACTTTATGTGCATGAGCTGTGATAAATTGAAAAGTTCATGAGTTTGAATGTTTCAAGTAATTCTGAGTATTGAGGTAGTGAAGTTAGAAATTTATAGAGTTCATGTGGCAAAGTGGAGTTCTTTTCGCAGAATTTGATAATTTTGCAACGTGCTATGCATGCGATGGTATCTTAGAGGAATGTATACCGCTAACAGAATAAGATGATAAATTGCAATATTCATATGGTGTGATCGAAAAAAAAGTCAGTTGTTGTAATAAAAACAGGTCATAGTTTAGATGGTGAAGTGTAATCTTTATCTATATAAAAGAAAGACGAAGAGTGCCACATCATACAATGCTTGAACATTAAATTCTCATATCAAATGTTTTTCCTTTTATTTTTAAATAAATTGTCTTATAAATGTACATGCCTTTTAAATATACAAGTATAGAGCACGTGCGTCGCACGTGGAGAATGAATTTTTTAAATCAAAAATAAGAGTAAGTCTCTTGTGAGACCGTCTTATAGATTGTTATCGCATTGTGTGAGACGGGTTAACCCACAATCCAAATACCCACCCCCAAAACCTACAATTCACATGTTATTTTTGGGTGATGGTGCTCCGTCTCACGGATTAGAGTCTCACGGTAAGTTAACTATCCGTGAGACAGTCTCACATGAGTTTTTGTGCAAAAATAATAATTCTAAGACCTTAAATAATAATCTTTTATAAGAATTTATAATCTATAATAAATTAGAGTCCTAATATAATAGAGTCATACTCATAATAGAATTCTATATGATTTTGGTTTAGAATTCTAATGTAAAATTATTTAAATATGAAAATCCTAAATTACTAATATAATCTTAAATATGATCTTTAATAATGATATATTAGACAATCCATATTTTATTAGAAACATCAATACCTTTATATAGGTAATAGATAATAGATATAAGGATTAATATATAGATAAGTACAAAGTTTATAATATTTGAAAGAAATCATTGGAATTTTTTAAATACAAACTATAACATATTTTCAAATTTTATAATGAACCAAATTTTTTAAACGTGATAATCTATCATTTTATACATGTAAATATTTTTCGATATCTTATTCAGGAAACTGTGTTGGGTACAAACATGCGTATTGATTGTACATCCTTAAATTTATTACAATCATGTTATATTATGCTTGCATATTAAATACTTTTATTAATTTTTTTCCTTTCCTTTAGATTAATAGATGTTACTTTATGGATAAGTAAAAGTTTAAAATATTGAAAGAGGCGATTAGTATTTTTTTCTATACAAACCATTAAATATTTGTTTGCGTTATATATATATATATATAACATATTACCATATTTATGATATAATATGATAAACATGTAAATCATAAAAAGATTGTATAATTATTTGTAAATGTATACAATATTACTTGTTCACACACATTATAAATTATTTATTTCAATAGTTAAATACTATGTTTAAAAAATTACATTATATTTAATATTAATTTAGATGATAGATATAACAAAAAATCATAATATTTCTTTCAATATAAATTGTTTAATTTTTTTATTTTACTAAATTCAATCTATTTAAACCTGTGTAATACACGAGCCTTATACTAGTTACCTCATATAAGAATGCTAATTGCTTTCTAGTGATTCATACATTGCTGACTATATTTAGTATCAAAATTACTTCCAACAATTTATCTCCTCTTCTGGAAACTAGTTCATCCTTTCTTATTCATCTTTTTTTTTTTTTGAAGAACTAGTTATCTTTTTTTAATAATCTCTTGCTTAACATTTCAGGTGAACGCATCATGGACTATATGAATATGGATGAAAGGTCAATTGGGATGTTTTGGGTTGTCTCGTACACCATGGCGCAACCTGCTTGTGAAACAGTCATGAACTGGTTAACCTCTGCTGGAGTAACAGAGATACCAGGACCAAATCTACAGTCAAATGAGAGGTTGATGATGATGCAAGAAGTCACCCCATTACCAATATCATTGTTATCTGGGTTTTCAATAAATCTATGTTTAAAACTGGCATATCAGATGGAAGAGTCTATGTTTTCTGGACAGGTAAAACTATGTAGTCATTACTTTCTATCTGATGCATATGCAAGTGGAAAGGCATCCATACGAATTTCCTTCTGTATGGTTTGACCATCCTTTGAAATGAGCTACTTCAGGTTGATTCTATATAATCAACGTCATGCTCCTGAGTTCCTGTTCTCATTATCAAGTGACATTTATTTTCGTTTGGGTCAACTACTTCTTTGATGATGTCATGTACATAGCTTAATGGTTTAATGACAGACATTAAATTTGACTGTGGTGCGCATTGAAACAGGTCGTGCCTAGCATTGCAATGGTTGAGACATACGTTCGAGTTTTGCTCATTGCACCTCATGCATTATTTCGTTCACTCATGACGGTAAATCTTTCCACTGGTCAGTGTATTATGTTCTCTGTAGTCTGTATAAGCCATGTTCCTCGACTGCTAGTTTTTCTCCTATTTTCATTATGCTTTCAATATTAGTATACTATTTTGTGGTTTCCCTGGTGCCCTGCATTTATTTGTAATTGAAGTTGATGTTCTTATGCTTTTGTTTTTTTTGTGGTATAACCACTTACCCTTACCATTGTTTGATAAAGCTTAGTTTCTTGTTGTATAAGTACTTACTACTTACTAGCTTTGTCTTCAAACTCAATTTCAGCTACTGTCGCAAAGGAATCAAAACCCATTGAGCAAACCTGCTGCTTCTATCTTGGTCTTTGAAATTTTGAACTATCGTTTGCTTTCACTCTACAGGTATATAGCTGTCTTGGTCACACTTTTGTTTCTTGAGTATATCGTGCTCTTACTCAAGCCTAGAGTTTTTTTGAAATTGCAATCTGATGGCAATAGCGACGAATACTTCTTATCCTTTTGCTTTTTCTAGGTATCAAGGGAAGAACAAAGGCTTAATTCATGATGTCACAAAAATTATTGCTACACTGAGAGGAAAACGTGGAGACCATCGCACCTTTAGGCTGGCTGAGAATTTATGCATGAACCTTATATTATCTATGAGGGAATTTTTTTATATGAAGAGGGATGGGAAGGTGAAAGACAATAATTAAATTATTTTACTTTAATAGCATCCCTTGGCAAACAAGGCGGGACTTATTTTTGTCTTGTCAATCACTTGTACAGGGTCCAACTGAGTTTACAGAAACTATAAATCGGATAAGTGTAACTACTCTAGCCATCATTATTAAAACTCGTGGGATTGCAGAGGTTGAACACCTGCTGTACCTCCAAACTATGTTAGAGCAGATACTCACCACCAGCCAACATGCATGGTCAGAGAAGACCCTCCGCCATTTCCCTCCTATACTACGTGACGCCTTGGCTGGCCGGGTAGATAAAAGGGGCTTGGCCATTCAGGCATGGCAACAGGTACTTGTCATGATTACCCTCTCTCTCTCTCTCTCACACACACACACACACACACATACACACATGCCTATACACCTGTAGCCTATTAGACTCCGTAATTACCTTCAGACCTTCCTAGTCTAAAGGGAGGTATCCTGCGGTTGCACATAGGGTTGAGCAAATATCAAACGGGTTCCAAAAATACCGAGTCAGTTCAGTTAGTTTTTCTAATGAGGTTCAGTTTGAAGTTTAAATCAAAATATAATTAGGTTCAGTTCGATATTTAGCCTAACAACCCCTAGTTGCTTTGTCTTATTCTCAAGAGCTCATACTTTTGATTTGCATTGTTTGTGGGATTGACTCACTAATGCATATAGCATTATCTTTGTATCATGGTAGTTAGTGAAAAGAGTGATAAGAACGATTGCATCAATAATATAATTACCTTTTTTGGTGTGGGGTGGGACAGGCGAACCATGGGTAGTTCATTCCTTATTGCATCATGACACATTAACACGAACCTGGTATCTAATGGTAAGCATCGTCGATTCGGTGACCGAACTGAAATTTTAGAATTTGAAAACCGATTAACAACCTAACCAAAATAATATTTCGGTTTGGTTAATACTGAAATTTTAGAATAGTTAAAAAAAAAAATTCCACTAAATTAGACAAAAAAGAAATATCCATAACTTAGGACAAAAATCAAACCACAAAATTTAAACAGCTATATTCCTAACATCAAAATCATATACAAACTCAATAAAATCAATTCAAATTCATTCCATCAGCCACACGATAAAAACAAAAATTAATAATAGAGCAAAATTTAATGTATACAACAATCCATATAATGACTAACAAATAAACAATCATAATTCGAATAACACTTTAAATAGTGAAATTTGGAATTTAGGTTAATTTGGAATCTGGATGAAAGATCTATCATCTATGTATATATATATATATATTATATATATATAAACTTTGGCTCGGTTTTTTGTATTTCGTGTTTTCAGATATGAAGACTGAAAACCGAACTCCAAATTTTTTAAAAATCAAACCTGAAACTGAACCGTATTGTGCAAACACTGTACCGAAATTTTAATTTCGGTTCAATTCAGGTTTTTGGTTTTCATCGGATGATTAATTCTTACCCCTACTGGTATCTAATGAAGTGGGGGTTGGTGTAAAAGTTTGATGACCAATGTTTTACCCCTGGCACCACATTCACCTACTATAATGAAAAAGAATTCCTGAAATGTGGTAAATAATTAACCTCAAAGTGATGAATTGTTCATATATACATTGTGTTCTATTAAGGAGTAGAATTGTTCCCTTTGCCATATTGATTGTTCATATTAATAAATGCCTTTGTGTGAGTGTGTGTTTGTGTGTGTAATGTTGCATAGTTCTCAAAGAGATTAACTTCTATATTTGTGATTGATGGTTTTTGACAATGTTGAGAAAGACACCATTTATTTATTTCTAAAATATGTATGACCATTGGCATTTTGGCAGGCAGAAACAATCGTGATTAATCAGTGCACCCAGCTTCTTTCTACTACTTCTGATCCAACATATGTCATGACTTACCTTAATCACAGTTACTCTCAACACCGCCAATATCTTTGTTCTGGTGCATGGATACTGATGTCTGGCCATCCTGAGAGCATTAACAGTTTGCATCTTGTAAGTTTTTCTAATTCTGAAAATATTATTGTGGCATCGATGATCTTTCCCCCACCCCTCTCCCCACCCTGCCCCCACATTGATTCATACAATTGTGTGATGGATGGTCTACAGGGCCGTGTCCTGAGAGAATTTTCCCCTGAAGAAGTCACTGACAATATATACACAATGGTGAATGTCCTATTGCATCACTTCAACTTAGAACTGCAGCGTGGACGATCTTTGCAGGTGCCTTTTCACCTTATCTAATTCAGTTTTCTAGTTTAAGTAGTTTAATCATTGTTGTCATTGATATTAGACTGTCATGACTTCTTTATAGTGATAGTTCAATCGTTCCAATTTTCTCTCTTCCAGGATCTTATGCTGAAAGCTTGTGCCAATCTCGCATTCTTCATTTGGACCCATGAGCTACTTCCTTTAGACATTTTACTGTTAGCACTTATTGACCAAGATGATGATCCCCATGCTCTGAGAATTGTGGTATGTTTGTTTTACTATTTGCCCTTTTATGATCGTTGTCAATTTACTCAACTATAGCATTACTAATAATGATGGTAGGAATTTATTTTCTGATATGATGCTGTGACACGGATGCGACTCATCACTTACAATAAGTGTTAGCTACCACTCGAAATAAGTCTTCTTTGAATCTAGGATATTCTTTAAAGATCAAAAGGATTAGATGTAGCCGGAAAAGGTTCGCTCTCGGTATGCAAAGGACAAATTTTATCTTTTAGTAAAGTATCAAATTTGCTAACAGTAAGGCAGTTGCAAAGAGCAAACTAAAAAAAGAAGCATATGAAGGTAGAAAGTGTATTGTTAGTGAAATCAAGGACCATTTTCATCCAATTATTGCAACTCAATGACACTTTTTTTCCTTATCCTAAAGAGAGTCAGAAAGAAATAAGGTAAGGGATATTAAATTGTCAGAATATCAAGATAAAAATTCTTATGCTTAAGAGAAGATTCCCTCTCTGTGGTCTTTCATTGGACCTATTATGTCTGCCACTGTCTCAGTGAAATTGCAAGAGAGCCTATCTTGTATCAAAATGGGGAGGTCAGCTTTCCTGCAGATGTGTGTGCACACACACCAACCATATGCACATAGCTCTAAAGCCACTTGAGCATGAGTTGGGTAAAAGTATTATCCATGGAGCACATCCATTTGGTTTTCTTTCTATTATCTATTATGTATCATCTATTAACAAACAAAATGAAATACTTCGATGATATGAGACTCTGCGATGTTTTTTCTTTTGGTTTCTTCTATTGTATTGATTATAATTCTGTATGTGCTATTTTCTTTTCTTTTTTCTCCCAAAATTCTAAGTGTATTAAAGTAGTTATCTCAGATTTGTAAACTCATGAATTTCCTTCTTATTTTGTTCTTTTGGTTTTTTCCCTGATAGATAAGCATACTTGACAGCAAGGAGCTTCAACAAAGAGTGAAATTATATCTTATGAATCGTGGCCCTCCAGAGCATTGGCTCTTCTCTGGAACTTTCAAGCGTACTGAATTGCAAAAGGCCCTTGGAAATCATCTGTCGTGGAAGGAAAGGTGATATCCTCTACAGTATCATCTTTATCTCCTACAAAACTCTTAAAAGTATCAGAACTCTGGAATATGTTGTATTGCCAATAGTTTATATTTTTTATCAGATCATAACAATGTTTCGTTTAAATTCTGACTGTTGCACAAGATCAGCTGGTATACAGAGTGCTGTACTATGTTTTTCTATTTGCACTATTGTTACACACAATTGCTGGACTTTCTGCACAGAAAGCTTTGTGCGCTAGGTCTTGCATCTCTGTGTACTTTTTCTTAAGTAGTAAACATTAAGATAAATATCATGACATCTTAATAAACTGATTGATTTTACTGACTTTCAAAGGCAAAATTGAGTCACTGAACGAAGTTTGTGAACTTGTTATTTCTTTAAGGTTTGTTCAGCTTATTTTGTCGGCCGTTGTTTGTTATGAGAATCTGGCAAGTGAATGAAACTGCTTCATCGTACGGCCCCTAGTTGTATAAATTTAAATTATGGCCAACTTTAATCCTGTCACTTTTTTAAATATTAAAGTTATCTCAGTTTTTGTGTTTATGAGTATTTCGTTCTAGTTGGGAGTAGTGGGGACATTCAAGCTTGAAATGAATCCCTTAACTACTAACAGTTCCCAAATGGCAAATGGTCTAAATCATTACTTAGAGAAGCTCTGAGCTCTTGTCATCTCCTGGAGGGGAAGTTGGGTAGGGCTATGTGAAGGTGTTGTGAAAAGGTTATTCTTCAGTTTCTTCATGTTGTGCCTTTATAACATCCCATTTGCATAGCAGTAAAGATATATGTGTGGGCTTGGGCCTTGGGAAGGTGTTGTGAAAAGGTTAATATTCGGTTTCTTCATGTTATGCTTTGTAAATCCCTTTTTCCATAGCAGTAAATATATGTGCTGACTATATGCTTTCTTTGCATCAAATTGAAATTTCTCTCGTTTGAACTTTGGATATATGCCAAGTTCTATCTATTCTTGCATATATTGAACCTTTTGACTCACTTCTGATGCAACAAGTGTCATGTGTAGTCATTTCAGTACTTGCTTGTGTTTTGGATTTTGCAATCATAATGTTGACATTATGCAATGTTACCAGGTATCCAACATTTTTTGATGACATTGCTGCAAGATTGCTCCCAGTGATTCCCTTGATAATTTATAGGCTTATTGAGAATGATGCTATTGATGCTGCTGACAGAGTTCTACAAGTTTATTCAGCATTCCTTCATTACTATTCTTTAAATTTCACATTTGTGCGAGATATACTTGCCTATTTCTATGGCCATCTTCCTGGGAAGCTTATTCTTCGGATATTAACTGTATTAGACGTGAAAAAGGTGAGGGTGGTTCTTCATCCCTAGAGCTTTTCAAACTCTTTTTAGAGCTTCTTATTGTTTATTGTTTTACCTGGATTTGGTTTTTTTTTGTCAGATTCCGTTCTCTGAGTCCTTCCCTCAGCATATCAACTCGTCTAATGCTTCAATTTGTCCTCCATTGGACTACTTTGCAACTCTTTTACTTGGTCTGGTGAATCATGTTATTCCTCCTCTGAATCACTCTTCTAAAAATGCACAAGTTGGAGAAACCTCGTACAGAAAGGCTCAAGGAATATCGCAGGCTGGCCCATCAATTACTCCTGAAGGTCAGAAACCATTCTATCAACTCCAGGATCCTGGTACATACACCCAGCTTATTCTGGAAACAGCTGTGATAGAAATTCTCTCTCTTCCTGTAACTGCATCCCAGATCGTGTCATCACTTGTTCAAATTGTTGTTCACATACAACCAACTCTGGTTCAATCCAGCAGTGGATTACATCCGCAGGTGTTTGCCAAAGTTCTGTGTTGCCAACTTCGCCATCTGGTGGAAGCACTGATTCCTTGGGTGCAACTAGGACTCCTTCAGTGTCAGGATTAAGTCCCTCTAACTTTGTTTGGCGAAGTAGCTACACATGTCAACAGTTATCGTGCTTGTTGATCCAAGCTTGTGGTCTTCTTTTGGCTCAGCTTCCTCCTGAGTTTCATATTCAACTCTATATAGAGGCGGCACGCGTCATAAAGGAAAGTTGGTGGCTTTCTGATGGGAAAAGATCAGTCACTGAACTAGAATCCGCCGTTTGCTATGCTTTGTTAGATCCAACATGGGCTGCCCAGGATAATACCTCCACAGCTATTGGTAAGAGTACTGTCAAATTTCATTTATCTTGTGCAGAAACAATTACTGAACTCCCTTAGGTTAAATTTTGATGGATGGATTTGAAGATGATTTGAAAATAATGCAAGTCCATTGGTGTTCTGTGGTTTGATTGAACCGATTCAATCTCCAATGGATTTGAAATCCATTGAAGTAAAATTCTTTTAGTGGTTTAGGTGGATTTAAAATCAATTTTAATTTGGATGTATTTGAAGTTCTCTCATTTCAAATCCCTCAATCCAAACATAACCGTAGTACTTTCCTCTTAAGCTGTAAGAATCATTGCAAAATCTGCTGCTGCTGCTGCTGCTGACTATCGTGAATTTTCAGACTTATTAACCTTAAGTTATCCTACTATGATACTAGCGGCCATGTCTGTTCTTTTGTGTAGTTTTTTTTTTTTTTTTTTTATGGTTGCTGAATAATTGAATGATATGACTAATTTGAAATGTGAGATTTGAACCAAATTAGATAATGAGATATTTACCTGACTCTCAATTAAGTGATGGAGATGGTGGAAGGTAGACATATTGAAAGAGGCAATTTATATTATTTCACACACTACTATAATTTATATTGTAGAGAAAGAGATGCTGAGAAAATTCTGAATGGCTATTGACTAGTTATTGCTTTATGCGTTTCAGTTAAATAAAATTATGGTGTGATGTAAGTAAAGTATTTCTTATCGGAGCACATAACTCAATCTCAAATCTGTGTTCTTGTTGGCATACATAGGTAATGTTGTGGCACTGTTGCATGCTTTCTTCAGTAACCTTCCGCTAGAGTGGCTAGAGGGAACACATCTCATCATTAAGCATCTCAAACCTGTGACATCAATAGCTGGACTGAGAATAGCTTTCCGTATTATGGGCCCTTTGCTTCCCCGATTGGCCAATGCTCACTCCCTCTTCAGTAAGGTATTGGAGTACACCATTTCTTAAGTTTGTTGTACTCTTCTTTTGTATGGTCTTCCAGTACGCTTGTATGGTAGAGACAGCAACGATGAGTCGTGCAATGCATGACACTCTCAGTATAAGCATTATATTGCTTACGTTTTCATAGTAAAAGCCGTCATTAATAACATTTCAACACTATCTGTCAGACGCTATCAGTGCTCTTGAGTGTAATGACTGATGTCTTTGGAAGGAACTCACAACCATCAGCTCCCATCGAAGCGACAGAGATAGCTGATATTATAGACTTCCTGTAAGCCCATAGTTAACTATGAATTTCATATTTTCCTTCCATCGGTCTATATGCATATATATATTCATGTAATGAATGATTTCTGTTCAGATATCATATCGTTCATTATGAAGGCAAGGAGGACCCGTGCAAGCAAACAGCAAACCGCGACCAGAGGTCCTGGCTCTAATCGGAAGAGCAGCTGAAAGTTTGCGTCCCGATTTACAGCATCTTCTGACTCACTTAAAAGCTGATGTCAGCTGTTCCATATATGCTGCTACTCACCCAAAGTTCGTACAGAATACCAATTAACCTGATCTTACACCCATCTCTGCTCTTTTCGAGGAATCAATATGGGAACGTAAATGTGCTGACTTCCTCCTGCTGCTGCTGCTGGATGAACGATCATAGGTTCGATATATTGACTCCTCAGCAGATAGACATATGAAGATGAATCTGTCGTCGTTGTCGTCTTCTTTTCTTCTTCATTGTAGCATTAAGATGACAGCCATCGAGGTGTTAAAGGCAAGTGTAATGTCATCTAGGAAACTAAATGTAATCTAGGGGGTTTCCCATATCCATATCTAACGAAAGGTGAAGTGATAGAAGTAATGAATTCAGTTTTAATCATTGATACAGATAATGAATTCCTCCATTATGATTTTAAGGAAACAATCCAATTAAGTATGTATCATAATCTTTACACATAACTAGGTATCAAAGATGATGAATTCCTCATGAGTCCTTTTACTCATTATGATTTTAAAGATTACACAACCAAGTTTTAACTTTCAAGAGAAAGTTGGCAATCGAAAAGCAAAATTAACATCCGCCATTGGAGCCTGCTGCAAACGTACATAGATCTCCGAAGAAGATGATGGAAGCTCTCATTGTGAAGCACCTGATTAGGAAGCTCGAGAGCATCGCAGAGTTAGAGCTGCAGCGAGTATGCATGTCAAGTTACAGAAGGCAAGCATGTAAATCCATTTGACGAGCAATATCAACTATTTGCATCACATAGATTGGTAGTAGATCAATAGCAAAAGTAATCAAGATAAAACATAGGATCAAAAATATATATCTTTACAGAATATCGAAAGAAATGAGGTTTACCTAGTTGTGTGTTGAGGAAGAGTCGGAAACAGAATGGAAATTGAAGTCTGAAAATGCATTAACAACAATATATATCACTGCGTACTCAAATCTCATCTGAAACAATAAAAAGGATAACTTCTTCACAAATCAAGCTATGATGATATATCTTACCATGCTGAAAATCACCCGACATTCAAAGCCTCAAACACCAAGTACACATACTCATTAATTAGTGAAATGCAGAAATCTGAAACTTGAGAATAGTAAATGTATTATACATATGTGTGTCGATACACTTATATGCAAATGATGATATAACAAGTTATGTATCTCACCTACTGAAAATGAAACACTAGAAAGTAATAGTGTATTCTCATTCAGGCAATTTAACAAACATAAGGCTACCATAATTCCATGTAAAAATAAAAAGAGTGAAGATCGATCTTACACACCAGCTACTGGTTGAATCAGAGCCGCCTTCCATCAACAGCCTCCTTAGCACTTTCACTTGAATCTGAATCATCTGGCTTCATCTCTAATTCTTTCACATGAGTTTGGGAACATTCCTGATTTGAAGTGAGTTGAGACTAGGCAGACAATGAATTATCTCTGCCAAATTCAGTAAGCTGCTTAAATTCTCTAACGTCAAAGTCTGGAGTGAGGGAGCACTTGACGGTAAAGTGCGAAGGCCTTCACAGTATCTAATTGACAACTCTTCAAGCGATGTTAAGCCTTGGGATTCTCCATGGACACTTCTACATGCTATTGACTTCAGATTTGGGCATGCTTCTATATGCAACACCTTGAGAGAATTGAGGGTCTCCAGACCATCTGGTAACTCTCTCAACTTGTGGCACCCCCATATCCTCAATTTTGAGAGATTTGGATTGTTGTGAAAAAACCAATGGGGGAGATATTCCGATTCATCTACTCCAAAAATTTTGAATTGTATAAGAGATCCGCACATGTGTAAGGCACGATATAATTCCTTATCACTTGATGATGAGAATTGACTTGGATCCATCCTCAATTGCTTGCAATTGGTAACTTCCAAATGTTCAAGGCAAGGGAATATCCTTATTTCAAGTGGATGCTCATTTTCACCCATTTCTATTTCCATCCACTCTACCAACTTTGGCATTTCTGACAATGTGAGTCGTTTAAGCACCGGAAACATCACCACTTTTCTCTCCTTGCATCTACTATCCACCTTGAACGAAGAACGTATAGATTTCACTTTCCCCAGACCCTTCAAAGTCAGAGATTTCAAATGTGGCAACTGCCCCATCATTGGGATTTCTTCACATTCATTGCAATTCCTCAATGATACGTCCATCAAATTATTAAGTGTGTCTGTGATATCCAACGTCCATGATGGAAATCTTGCGCCTTTGAATCCAATTATCTCTAACCTCTTCACATTTGGATGAGGTTGGAGACCTTCCAACACATTTTCGTCATTTGTTTCACCTTCTCTGGAAATACTCCACTTCAACACCAACTTGAATATTTTTGGCTTCTCGTATAAATGTGCACTCTCAGCGTCTTTTCGATCGTGCACCTTTTCAAGATTTGAAATATGCAATTTACCTTGGAGGTCTTTCAACTTTCCAAGCTCTCCAATTCTGTGGCCCTCTTCCATGCCCACATGAAAGTATTCTAGTGTTTGAAGACAAGTTAAGCTTCCAATATTAGGAGGCAATTTTGTAGTGTACGAAAGATGAAGATGCCTTAGGTTGAACAAATATTGTACAGTTGTTGGAAGCTTACTCATCATATTGTCTACTCTTAGTGTTTGCAAGTGATAGAGATCACCAATTGAGTCGGGCAAATCTTGAATACCTCTAGGAGAAATTTGAAGATATCTCAAATGTATTAGCTCGTTGATTGAACTAGGCAACTCCTTAAGATGACTATCCATCAAAATTAAAGTATGCAGGCTTTTGAAGTCCATGAACATGGTATGAGAGAGTTCATCACCCTTGAAGAGTAAAGTACGCCAACTTTTTTTATGGATAGAAGATGATTCATCTCGGCCATTCTCGCAACCAATACATTGAACTTGATAGATGCCCTTTGACACAATGCATGCTAGATCATGCATAAGATCGTGCATGCTACACTGTGTTATGTTCGCATACCTATCTTGCATTGCAACTTGTAACAAGGAATTCTGGACAAGAAAGTTGAAAATTTTGTTGCCCTCAACCTCCATGCCTTTTTTAGGATCAATTTGAAGAAAGCCTTGTGACATCCATAACTCAATCAGTTGTTGCTTGTCGATCACTTCACCTTTTGGAAAAATCGAACAATAGGCAAAACACCTCTTGAGCGATGGTGGAGACAAATGATCATAGCTTAATCTCAATATCTTCGAGACATCATTGTCTTCAACTTGAAGATTTGAAAGCCAACCCTCTGCGATTGAGATCCACTGATCTTTGGGTGTACGGTGTAGTAGTCCTCCGGCTACGTTGGCAGCTAATGGCAGACCTTGACATCTCCTTACTATATTATTTCCAATGCTCTCAAACTCGGATGGAATGCCTTCTTCTTTACTCAAAGTTTTTCTTTGATTATGAACCAACAATCCTCGTCCGATAAGACACTCAAATCATGAACATCGAGTGTGCGAACAATCGAGGCAACCTCTTTACTCCTGGTCGTAACAAGGATGAAATTTCCCTTGGTAGAAGTAATTCCTGACAAGGAATTTTTAAGACCTTGCCACTTTTGCTCATCTTCATTCCAAACGTCATCAAGAACAAGGAGATAAGTTTTGTCTCCCAATTCTCTTCGTATCTTTCCCAGAAGAACCTCTTTGCTCTCATCCAGGACAGTCTCGATCAAGTTTTCAAGAAACTTTTTCAACACAACCATTGCATCAAAATTTCGAGAAACATGGACCCATATTTGCTTTCCAAAGTGGGTCTTAATACTATCCTGGTTGAAAATTTTGCGGGCCAATGTCGTCTTCCCCAGTCCACCCATTCCAACAATGGGAAGAACAGACAAGGGTTCTTCAGTTTTTGTCAGCATCTTATGAACAATATCTGAAACATCATTGTCTCTTCCAATAAAAATTGGATCAAGAGTGAATGAATCAGTTTCTTCAGGAAGAGCATATGCAACCGCCACGGATCTGCTTTGAAGGTTGAGCTTGGTTGCATGGTCTAAACTAGACTCAAAACTAGTATAGATTTTGTTGATTCTAAGAGCTATGCTGCGACGATGAAGATAATGATTGAAGGATGAGAAGCATGATGTTACCTTTTTTTTGTCTCCTCTGATTATCTTCATTCTCCTTGCGATGCCATCATAATTGAGCTCATCCAAAACATCATGAGCATCGAAGGCCACATCATCAAGCTGCTTCAGCCAAGTTTTGACAGCTTCATCGGTGATCGACTTCTTCTCAGCATCATCCAAGTAACTTTGGATTAGAGTCAAACTGTTCTGAAGCTTTTCGGCATTCTTCTTGAGACCTCGGATTAGTGAGATCTCTCCCTTGGTAACGTCGATCAGATTTTGAACTAAAACTTGAACTGCAGCATCTCCTCCTTCCATTGATACTTTGGTTGAGAGAGAGAGAGAGAGAGAGAGAGAGAGAGAGAGATATTTTGGTGCTTGGTGAAAATAAAAATGGCTGGTGGAATTGAGATTTTCTTCGACAACATGTTTTGTGCAAAAGGACGTTTATACTTTTCTTGAACCAATTCCATCAATTTTCCTTTTCATACTTTGTGGGATTCCATACTTTGTTACTGGACAAGTAAAGAATAATAATTTAAGGAACACAAACATATGTAAATTAAATTCTATTATTCTTTGATTTTTTATTGAGATTTTGCATGAGTTAGTTTTTGTGAGAAGGTTTGCAAATTATTGTTTTCGTCCCTTTCACGCAAACAAAAAAATTCTCTAGATTTCACGCACTATTAGCCAAACTCCAAATCCAATTTAAGTTAGGGAGGATTTCCAAAATACCCATTTTCATAAGTCAAGGAACTTATTTACCCATTTTTAAAAAAAATAATTTTGTACCTAATTTTTAAAGTGAAATCTCCATAATATTCTTAATTTTAGTTATATTTACATAAGAAAAAATCCAAAAGACTCTACTCGTGTCCAGAAACTCTACCCGCGTCCAGGAAATTCTACTCGTGTCCAGAAACTCTACCCGCATCTACCTTTCAGATAAGGTGAACATGTCGTGAACACGAAATATAATATCGTATTCACGATATGCAGAAAGGTTCAACATATCGTGAACACGGAAAATAATATCGTGAATGTTCACGATATGCAGAACCATTGCTGATATCGTGTTCACAATATACTGATATGATATGAGAGGTATTTCCACTTTATGTAAATATAAACTTAAGTTAAGGACATTATTGATATTTCGATCAAAAAATGGGTAAAAAAGTACATTTTTTAAAAAATGGGTAAATAAGTCCCTTAACATACAAAAATAGATAAATGAAGGTATTTCCACTTTAAATTATTCAAATTTATCCTTTATTTATCATTTCCTATTAATTTTATTTATTTATTAAGATAAAAATTCTTATGCTTAAGAGAAGATTGATTCCCTCTTTGTGGTCTTTCATTGGATCCATTATGTCTGCCACTCTCAGTGAAATTGCAAGAGAGCCTATCTTAATTGTATCAAAATGGGGAGGTCAGCTTTCCTGCAGATGTGTCTGCACACACACCAACCATATGCACATGGCTCTAAAGCCACTTGATATGAACATTGTGAAAAGAATAAAAATAAAAATGGTAGAACAGTGTATCATAACATTGTTGATGGTTGTGAATAGAATCACCTACATTCATATTTATCAAAATTCCATCATAGCCCATTACGATATCAGAACGTTAAAAACTACAAAATTTGTAATATAAACCAAATAGCATTTACAAATAAACTTAACAGCCCATGAAGAAAAAGGAAAACTTCCACTCGAGCAGTTTCGAGAGAGAGAGAGAGAGAGAGATGAGGATGTGACAAATCTGAAGAAGTTAACAAAGTGCTCATTTATCTACAATATTTCACTGCTCAACAGAAGAGAAGACAATTATCTTTCCAACACAAAAAGAAGCAGCATTACAATATGTATACAACATATATGGATAATAAAATAACAAACTTTATGAACAAAACAACTCATCTTCATATGATTGATTCACCTGCCAGGCCACATAACTCAGATTAGGCTTCTGTGACATGGGAGCTTTAATCTCAGTTTTGTTCGTTTTCTTTGACGATGTAGCGTTGTTGATCAAGGAAGACCTCTGAATTACTACTAGCTGCCACATGATTGAATATCTTCTGAATCCACTTTTAGCTGTTTTTTAATCCCCCAGCAAAGGAAAAGGGAGTTTAATTAGATTAACCCATTGTTCAACTTATATATAGAGGTAAAAGTTAGAGTATGTAACATACGAGATTGAGATGGTTTGATAAAACCCCATGCAACAACTTTTTCAGCTTTTCACACTGCTGGCTTCTGTGACCCAATCTGATTGATTCCTCGAGCAAGCACCACAGGCGTTCTACTGAAGTATATGGAAACCAAACACCAAACGGCCTCTTACGACGGACAACATCAGCTGGCCTCTGCACATAATCGCAACCTCTTCAGATATTAGCAACACGAAAGAATCATTAAACCAATGCATGACCACAGCTTCTGATAGTATTGCCAATACATTAAAAGGCTGCCATAAAAATGTGCATATAGCTCATGCACTTGGAAGTTGAACTTCCATCTGTTGTTGGACATGAAAATAATATGGAACTTCCGCTGGACTAAATGAAAAAACTTGAGTATGAAATTATTACTTTTTTTATTTGATCCACCAGTAGTTGGAATTCTGAAAGATCAAAACGAAATATTGATGTTTGCTACCATAATTTTATGATTTCATTGACAATGTATGACAGATGCAAGAAAAATTTAGCGACCAAGCACTGCAACCAACGGAGAGGCCCCATAAAGTGCAATAGCTAAATCTTAATTGAAACTATTGATTAAGTTCTGGTATGTATTGGATTAGATATTGAAGAGAGAATCAGAACATGCATTTTTGGCTATTAATCAAATAACATTATAATGTCTCAATTATCAATCTCAGGATTTTCAACTGTCCTAATTATCAATATCAGGATTTTCCCACTCATTCATCAATTTAGTCACAAGAATGACTCAATGAGATCCATTATCATATCATGCTAAAGACTTAACAAAGCATTTTAAAACCATAAATGAAAGTTATGCCCAGATGAGGATATTAGATACCAGAAAGACAAAAAACAGTTAAACTAGGAGGTCTGAATGTCGAGCAAGAATAATAAATGCACAACTTACAGTAGATGCCAAGTTTTCCATGTACTCTATCAGAAAATTAGTAGCCTCTGCATATCTGCCATAGTTAACATACAGGCGAAACAGGGATGCTGGATTCGATTCGCTCCCAGTCATCCCAAGATTACTTTCTTTACGATCACCCTGTCATGATCAATGAAAAGATTAGGAAAGAAACAAGCACCTGCCTTTTGTTTAAATACATAGATGAAAAAACAATATGTCAAGATACATGTTATCCACTGGTGATCAAAATAGCACGTAAAAACCCATTTTCTTGTTTCTTAGAAACGTTTCTAGGCGCCAGGCAGCAGACTGGGGCTAGCACCTAGACAGGGCATGGACGGTAATAGGTGAGACCTAAGTGGGATTGAACAGAAAGAAAAAAGCCAGAAGCACCCATGGACAGCTTAATGCCTCAGCAAAGCCAGGCAGGGATTTTTAACTACTAAAAATACAACTCGCTACTGGAGGATAGATGCTTCAACAAAACATTGCAACTTAAAGAACATTAAGTAATTGATCAGGTTACCAGAAACAGCTTAAACATTATCACTAGCGGGATAAAAGTTTCAGACAATACTACAGGTCTATTTGGAGTAAATGTGAATGTGCTTTTCAGATCAGATTAATGGTCTTTGGTTGTTCCACATATAATTACTTCAATGATTTAATTGCCATATGAAACCCAGAAGCTCAGAGCACATAGCCTTGATGTTTAGATAAAATGCAGGAAGTTAATACAAAAGTTTACCTTGAATTGTCGAACCAACCACAGTGGTAAGTCAATTTGAGAATCAGCAGAAAGAAGAGTCCCAGCAACAATTAATGGTAATCTTGGATGAAATGCTCTGTATTTATCCTGCATATATGCACAACTACGTTGTATATTAACATCTTAAACTTACATATACGAGGAAACACACAGAAAATAAGTTTGACATCCCAACAAGATGCAGCACCATAGAATACAATAACAGTGCAGATCACACCATATAATCAAAGCATGCATCGGACATAGAAACTATGAACTAGGAGTAAAACAACAATAGTATAGACTGATGTGAGGACCAAAATTATTCATCCTCTTTGTAGCCATGCCAGGAAACCAGGACATAATATAATAATTGACAAAAATAAAAAGGGCACGAAGAGGTACGAACAAGGTAGAGTTCCAGTGTTTCCCAACTGCTACTTCCCACGAATTGTTGTACTGTTGTGGCTGCATCACGTGAATCATGAACTACCTCATCTTGTGATGAAGTCAACAAAAGACCATGTGTTTTACGATCTTTCCTGAGAAAAGCGAAAATAGTAGGCTCAGTTATGTAGTGCAACTTGAGATATCTCGAAAGTTTATTTATTATCAGTAAACTTTAGAGGATCTTTGACTAAGCTAATTTGAAAGAGCATATAAGCTCTCACGTCTTATAAGATGTTTTTAGAGTTTATAAAATGTATAATTTTAGTATAAAAATAAGTTGTTGAAGTGTTTGGATAAATAAGATGGTGGAGATTATAAGGTGTTAGTAATGACAATTATGTAATTTAAACGATCGAAGTTGAAGGTGTTTACAAAAAAAAAAAAAAAAAAGACCTTATTTGGGAAGCTCCTATATTTTGAGATGAAATAAGAGCTTATTATAAATTTAAACGATCGAAGTTGAAGGTGTTTACAAAAAAAAAGATCTTATTTGGGAAGCTCCTATATTTTGAGATGAAATAAGAGCTTATTATAAATTCTAACCACGCTATTGAAGACGTTGTAAACTCTTAAATATCTTAAATGTTTCACGGAGCTTATAGGTCCTCACCGAAACACCCTCTCACAGGGGATTTCAAGAATAGTCTAAAAAAGTACCTACAGAACTTAGCAGATTTAGTTTAACCTCATTTTTTTGAGGGATGAACAGAAGTAGCAATTCATTTACTTACCCATGCAGTGAGGAGCCCAGCCTGCTTGGGCAGCATTTCAATGCCATGGTAATAAACACCCTTTCAAGTTCCCTGAACATTAGCCATATTGAAAATAATCAGTCAGCACATCAAAACAATTTGAGGTCTTCAACAGTTTCTAGGGTAAAATGTTTTAAGGCAGAGTATTACCTTTTAAGATCAGAACCCTTCCAAAACTTGAGGATCACCGTGAAAGCCATATCATAGGAACATGATTCAACCAACAGATCAATAAGGTCAGGTGATGGTATATCATTTCCTGAAAAATAGAAATGAGAGGAAGCCTCTGCATGTTAAGTCTGCTATATAGTCTAGTTATTGCATATGACGCCACTAGTCCAAAAGTATCTGTCAAGATTAAAACTGTTGACTGAAGCACAAATCTCAACAGAGGACTGAACTCAACAGCTTAGTTGCAGGAAAGGGTTTATATTACCAAATTCAAGATGAGCACACAATAAATTAATGCATAGCATCCAATCATAGTAATAGGGAAGACAAATTTTACTAGAAATGATAAAAGAATAACAATGAAGAAGCCATTGCATTATCATACCAGTAGAACTCCATTTGATGTTCGCCAAAGAGAGCAAGTATTCTGCGGATGTTAAAACAAACTCCTTTTCAAGCTTCTCAACATCTAAATAAGATGGAGGCTTTTGTGGATGAGCACCATCAGCAGGAGCTGAAGCAAATGAGGGAAAATGAAGAGATCAAAGAGTTGTAGATAAGAAATGGAGGATCAAATAACAGATAATCAAAAATATTCACGTTGTGTTGGATGAAGATCTGGATTTCAGGACAAATTTGAGAAAAGAAATTATATGTCCTTATCACATGGATTTTAAATCCTTCATAATGGCTCAAAGAATAGGATGAAGTCTTGAAATGAGGGTTCATGGATACTTTTTACAAGAAGAGCTCCAGATTTTGAAACCAATGCAACATAATATTATCCAAACAAGCTCAAATCCTTCACTCCAAATCTATTAATCCAAGCACAACCACAATGATATCTCAACAGAAGTTCGTAAAGGTTTTTACATTGTTCTTGCTTAGTCATCCTAGCCTTTTTACTAGGATAGTTTTCTTTATCAGGAGATATTTCATCAACAGGGGCATCAATCCAAGCATAGGAGGGATGAACAAGCTGCAGAGCATTAATAGCAGAAGCTAGCCCATTCAGCCTCTCTTGCAGAGTCAAAGACCTGAGTTGGTGATCTTTTACTGCTGCTTCAGGTCTCAAACGTACAGAATATAGGTATATGTAACTTGCAGCTCTACGCCAGTTATGCCTGTGCATCTCAAATGCATAAAGTAGTTTGAAAGGGTTTGGCTTTGCTGAAATATCAGATCGCTCTGCCTGCAAAGAAACAAGCTGATAATATTGAGATACAAGTAATCTCAAATCTAGAAAATTCCAATAATTGACATCATAGCAAACCTTCCAGGCAAGCTCCCGCTCTACTTTCTCGACTAAACCAATCAACGGTAACTGGCCATCACAAAGTATCTGCAAGGAATAAAACGAGGAAAAAAAAATACAAACAAAAACAATTAATTCTGGAAGCATCTTTGCAATGCTAACATACTTCAGTCTGTTAATAAAGAACTTTTCAGTGTCTTCTAACCTTGTATATTTTTTAAAATATTTCCACTGGAATCAACAAGCAATTGAAAGAATCACAGTATGTCAGCGGAATAATAGGTTTGAAATGACGACCATGATAATCAATCTCCTAAAAACAAAGTCTAAGATACAAAGAAAAATATACTGAATCGGCAAGGGACGGAAGATGGAATCATATTATCCTATCAATAGGCTCAACTCCAAATGTGGAAAGCTTTCAATGACAACCAAACAGGAAATGCGTGGAAAAGAGGATAATAGTGAAGGAAGAAATAGAATGAGACAGATGTAAGAATTTATACAAACCTTTACAGCACCACGCTCATAAAGAACTATAATGAAACGCCTCAAACAGATTATCTTGCTTTCTTCATCTGGATTTGAAATTATTGCACCATATGCACCAGGGTAATTATTAAGATCCAAATTGAATATAAAGACATTAGCCCATAGTCTGCTCTTTACAGTAGTCACCGATTCCCCAAGATTCTCGCTGAAGCTGCTATCCATACTACCAAGAGGTTCATCAACTTGCTCAAGTGCAGCCAGAGCGAATTGACAAGCAGCTTCACTCAAATTATATTGTTCAAATAGCTGCATCACCCATTGATAATATTGAAGCTTCCATGCTGCAGCTGAGGGGGAACTACCTGGGAAATTAATGATAAAGTACATGAATAGAAGCAGCAAGTAAACATAGGCATAAACTTAGCAAGGGAAAGAATAGAATAAAACTATTCAAACTATCTCAACAGCTTAACGTAACTGAAATCAATTCGCATCCATCCTACTTCACGTGGCAGACTTCGCAAAGCTTCAGAAGATCCTTCCATTGATACAGCTCTGAATAACAAACATTGTAAAAAATAAATAGGAACTTCCTTTCATTTCTGGATACAGAGGCAGAGTTTGATGTTTAAAATTCTTTTAACTGAAAGGAATGTCTGATAGATAATTCCATAGCATCATCTGAATTAAATCAAAACAAATATTCAAGTATATAACATAAAAAGTGATGGCAAAACCAGCCCAACCTTGCAACATATAAGTTACAGATGGACAAGTACAACCAAAAAGATATAAGCAACAAGTCACAGAAAAGGTATGACATGTACAAAGGGAAGATTGATCATAGAGATAAAAATATATATCTCTATCAATAATTCTTTTAACACAGGCCTAACATATCATTCAATTCCAGTTATACTCAAACTGAAAGCTGAAAGCCTGTCCTCTTTAGATACCTGAAAAAGCAGCGAACCGCTTCCCCAACTTTTCTGTCTTTAGCTGGTCCATGCAGTCCATGCTGTGTCTGTGCAACAAGACAACATCCAAGAAGATGGAAGAGAGCAGAAAATTTGCCATCCACAGCCTGAAGGCTTCCAAAGATTTTTTCCTTGCGTGAATACGCATCCACCAAAGTAAGTAAATACTAGAAAAAATAAGACCTTGTCTCAGAACTTCATTATCCAAAATCTCGACAGACAGGTATTGTAGTTGTGTGTGTGTGTGTGTGTGTGTGTGTGTGAGAGAGAGAGAGAGAGAGAGAGAGAGAGAGCGAGAGAGAGACCTCAGTGGCACAGAACTGGTTGTGTCTAAGTAAGTTCAGTGCAAGATCAATTGAATTGCCGAGGAATACAGATGATTCTTCTCCATTTCTTCCCCAAATTATCCAGCTCGTGAACTCCCTACTTAAACTAACTAAGTTGCTGGGATTTGGAAGTCGACTGGAATTAAGTTCCCCTGATTCTCTGGAGCTACTTTGCATACTCAATAGTAGGATATATGCTAAAGATAATTCACTTTTGCCAAGCTTTCCATTCCACAATCTTTTATCCCCATTGTTATCTGACAAAAATCAATAGAAAGGAAGGAAAGGAGGGGGAGAGGGGGGGGGGGGTGATTTAGAAGTAAGGCCAAACATTGAACATAAAGATTGATTAAACTAATACAACAGACACATAGGAGATAAATTGGTGGCATCTAATCACCGATAACTAATAATAAGTGTGTGATGGTAATACACAGAAGCTAGAGAAGGAGCCGAAAGTAAACTCATCAAGCTCATTTAACCCTACCAATTTGTAAGGATGAAAGTTTAAAATTGAACTCTTCAATTGGAGGAGATTCAGATGGTGTGGTTCCAAAGAATTGGATAATATGCCACTCTGTCACAATTTCTTGAATCATAGGAATTAACTCCAATTTAACTCTTGAAACATCGTCATGTGACATGTTAATCTGCAATAAGGGGTGGAGAATTTAGTTGTTTTACTGCATTGAAATAAACAGTGGCTCATGTTTTCTTTTGGAGTTGGGGGGGGGGGGGGGGGGGGGGGCACATGGTTCTGTATAGAGGGTTTAACATGATTAAGTTTGTGGCATGGGGGTTTACATGATTGATTTTGAAATTATAACTAAACAAAAAGATCTGATGTGAGATACGATGATTTCCACATTTGTATGTACAACATAGAAATGTATACTTACCTGCCCACTGATGCTAGTCATATAGCTAAGCAGCATAAGAACATCTAACACAGACTCAAACATCACTCGGGCAATTTGGGAAGTGGTCTGCACTATTGCAGAATCATTGATATGGAAAATAGACTCTGCATCCATATTTAGTACAATTTTTTGAGGCACTAGGAACTTTAAGTAGTTCTCAACCACATCCAAGAATTTGTTCCACGAATTAGCTTTACGGCACAATGCATTAAGGGACAAAAACATATTTGTTGAGAATTTCCTTAGGTTTCTGTGATTTGACAGTTCTTTCTCCCAAGCAGTAACTCCAAGTTCAGATATTAGTGCAGCTCCAGTTGAAGAACTATAGCCAATTTCTAAAATCTTTAGAAATCTAGGGACAACCTCCTCAGATGATATATGAGGTGTGCTAAGAAGTGACTCGTAAAATACAGCTGATGAAGCTTTGCCTAACTGCTGGCTCACATTTCGAACACATTGTAGAAACTCAAAAAGAATCTCTCTATCAAGTTCATTATCTGAAGAACCCAACCCATAGCCTATATACTTGTGTTTTTCCTCAAAGGAGCCTGGTATACATAAATCCAGTAGATCATGCATTAGTGGCAAACTTCCAAAGAATAGATTAGATTGTGAAATTGAAAAAGGTTGTGCTAATAATTGGACATTGATTAAAAGTCAGGTATACCATAAATAATATGCTCCACATCCTCCAAGCCACGGAAAAGAGAGATTGTTTTGTTCCTGACCAAGCCAATAGCTCCTGTAAATGGATCCATGAGCAAACCACATGCAGCATTGTACTTGCACCAGTTATGCACATAACGGGTGCAAAAAGTTCTCCAACATTGAACAATGGAAACAGGACTTTCACTCCCACTCTACAATAGAATATGCAAATTAACTACCATTAGTCCCTTAACACACACCCTTATTATATAAGATAAATAAGAAAATAAAAGGTCAAAAGAGCAGCAATAAATCTCACAACAATACAGTCTCAAGAAGGAAAGCATACAAACACCACATGTATCATATGCTATTCTAGTTAGTGTCAACACTAGTATTTTCAGCTGATCATGGCCTTTTTTTTCTTTTTTTCCAGTTGAGCTAAATTGTGTGACATCCTACAGGGTAATTAAAGATAATTCTGATTTGACTGAAGGTCCAATCATGCACATGACTTCCATGATTCAAAGGACGTGAAGAAATAGTAGACCAAACCGTGGAGTCCAGAAATCTAAAGGAGCAGAAATATGTCATGGGGCAAAAGTAAAGTAATAGACAAAACAGTCATTCTCTGGAATAGTACCCGACAAGATTATTAAAGAGTGTCAAAATACCTGATGCTCAATTAGCGACAAAATTTCACTTTTCAGACCATCAACAGTGAATGAACCAAACTCTGAATCAGCGAAGTGCTTGTTATAATCTCCTAAAGTTTGCCTGAGAACAGCATTGCAATGAACCCCAGGAGAAAGCAATGCACGCAAAAATACAGAAGATACAAATGGGATGATTTCCTCCTGCATAGCAAGAAATATTTGTAAACATGCCCACACTTGTAGCAACAAATATAATTTATCATATTTGTTTATTAAACTATCCCATGGTCCAATAATATAATCCTGTTCATCAGTAATATTTTTACCATCCACGAAAGTTGAATACCACATGAGTATCATACTTAAAAAGTTATTTAGCCCCTTTTCAGATAGTTCATGATTGATATTCTACCAAAGAAATGATGTTGACATAGCTCAACGTATTCTTACAGTGGACAAAAAGATCACACAAGTAATGCAATGGAATGGCAGATGTTATACATTGTACGGGATAGATATTACATTCCATCTTTACAAAGACCAAAGAATGTTATCACAGTTAAAATGGTATGCATTCCATTTATGTGCTCACAGACACAATGAAATGAAGAAGTTTGTATATCAACACAATTTAGAACTCAACCATCTCTCCAGCGCTCAATGTGCTTTCAACAACTCTGAACTAAACTTAAGTCAACAAATTGCAAAGCAGAATTGTGTCGTGTCCCAATAATAGTTTAATGCTGGTAGACTCTGAAATTTGTCGTATTAATTTAGTGCTTAACTCAAGCATCCAAAAGTTACTTGCAAAACTGCTATCTCAGAAATTACCTATGACATGATGTAAAACTTCAGCATTACATCAATCAATACTGCCCTAATATTGTGGGATATAAACAAGAACAAACTTAGTCCACAAGTCATACATCATGGTGCATCAAACTGTAATTTCATGTGGATAAGTTTAGGCAGGATGTAGAAAGGAAAAGAGCACAAACAAAGAAAAGAAATACTTATGAACAAAGATTAGAATTGTCAATGAGATTATCTATTACGAGCATCTGGATTTTTTAAAGACTCCTAGATATGTTTCTTTTGCAATTTGGACCCGTTCATCACAACTTTAACAAAACGTGTACAGTTCAGATGCATCGTTCAGTACCTAGCTCATTGTGCCCTTAAGTTCTTGCATTTAAGAAAATTGGCATCTTCATATCTTTTCATTTGTGGGAATGCATGTTTCTTTTTGGAAGATACTTGGAGAAATGCCTTTTGCATCACAGTTCCTTGTTTGTATCGTCTAACCCCGCAATACCTAACCCAAAAGATGACCATCCAGAACCATATATATATGAGTATTATTAATGAATTTATCTTTCTTATCCCTCCCTATGGCCTCCATTAAAGTGTAATTATCCATATGAATGAAATTATTTAATCCATAGAATACATAGGAGGTCCAAACTAATGAGTAGTTGTACTGCCAAGATCAAAATCCAATCAGTATCTCCAAGCTTTGTGTTTGACCTCAACAATACCCATACAAATAATTTAATTAGTTTGACAATACCGGGGAGATACACTTATTAGGAAACAGCTATTGTTTTTCTGAGGAATCACTTCATGAGACATATGCCAAGTTTTATCATATATCAGAACTACTGAATCCATATTTGGGCATGCATTTCCAATTGGCCAGGTGTCATACAAACCTGTAACATCCTATTCTCTCATACATCAGTTTGCAATCAAATTTGGCCTAGTTTGTCCACTTAAAGATAGAACACTGCTTATGAACACAGACAACTAAAGATAATATGTCCTCCAATTTAACCAAACATTTCTTAGTTGTAAAACTATTCACGGAAAGCAAACTGCTATCTGGAAGTCTACGGAATTCGTACCATCCTCAACCTTTATTAATTACTTAATCATCTGAACTAGGTTCCCAGTTGTCTTGTCTTTAAAACATGGCCTAAAGCCATATACATCACTTTTTCCGCTGTTGTCTATATATATTTTAATATTTAAAAATAGTGTGTTCTAATATAACTAAAAAAAAGTGTTTGATAGGGTTAACTGGAGAAGTATGAGCATGTGGCTACATCCCCAATATACACCTCAAGGGACAAGAATGAAGTTTCTATCACAAAAATGTCAACTCTAGGGTCATCAAATTCGTTTGTTCCTTGTCCTTGATTAAATAGTCAGAAAATAGAAAACACCACAATATACAGCATACCTTATAAATTCCAAGTATGGCTCGAGCCACTCAACTATCAAATTCCATAGTGAAATAACTCATTCTGTTTATGGTTGGTCATAACACAGAAAATCTTAGGAATGTTTTTCACTGCATTTAGCTTCAATCACCTCAAAATCGGGCATCAAATTCAGTCACTAAGAAAAACACGCTTAAACTATAAGATTTCAGATCAGTGCACGTAAACACATTCGCAAGGGGAATTACTATGACAAGAACATGATCAACATAGACATACTGTTCGAGGAAAATCATCAAGTTCACCACTTAGCCCTTTGCACATGCAGCATGAATGCCCAAGTTCAAAAGCTATAAAATTTCAACTACTTACAAAAGATATGCAAAAAATGATTGGACAGTGACTTGGATATGAATGTTAAAGGGCATTGCATATTTGTTGGTGATTAACAACATTACAACAGAACCCAAGACAAATATATTGATTATAGAACCTTCGCTGTTGAAAATGCTGAATAGACAAGCCAAAGAAGATCATCTGAAGAATGCTCGGAACTCTGAAATAGCAGGTCAGCAACAAAAGTTTCCTGCAAAGCATAGCAATGTGCTAATTCCCTAACACAATTAAGCAAGTGTTAGCGACACTTCAAACTTCAAAGAGACATGATCAATCTAATTTGAAATTCTTCAGGAAAATTTTTGGTGATTGAAGATATAAAAATAATGCTACATATATCAATTTAGTTCAAACTATTTCTCTTTACTGATAGGAAGTTCAAACTATTTCACAAGTGCTAATAGAAACTGATCCCGAAGCATTTCTAAACAAGGACCAGATGTGTAAAAAAGACCCAAAAAGAACTTAATAAGGAAGCATCTAAAATTTATTTGGTTTACAAAAGAAGGCAACAAAGTGCAGCATTGCTTACTCAGTGGAGTCATTATGATGCAATCCCTGCATTATGAGTTCTTCTTCCTTAAGAATCCAAACTTTATCCGAGGTAAGTTTAACATCAATAGGTCCACCCTTAACCATTTAAGAAGCAGAAATCATGCAATATTAGGTGATTTGAAGATTGTAAACAACAGAAGTAAATCATAAGGATAAATCATCTATTTACCTCACCCAAAGCGATTTCTTTATATGAAGACTCAAGCAACAATTGTGTCTTGTCCGCCACATTATAACGAAGTCCATATAGAAAGATCGTTTCTGTGCTAACTTCCTTTACAAATTTCCAAAATCAATCAGTAAATACCAGTTTCAAGTTGTCAAAAGTATGACTTAGCGTAAAGTTGTGCTATTATATAACCCAATTCATTGTTAACATTCCACAAGCAAATTCACTGCAGTGGAAATAATCCAGTCATAATATTGGAGTAACAACACAAATAACATTTAAATCAACATTCTTTTCCTGGCATGCAATACAAATCTTCAGCACAAAATAGAAAAATTTATAAGAGAATAAAAATTATGCATATATGGTGAAGCATTTAATGTTTAATATATCCATCTGCCTAAGAGTTTCCAATATATGGGCAGAGAAGCATAGTTAAAACCCATAGTGAAGACCCTAAAACTGTTTTAAGTCAGCACTTATTCCATACGGCCTCAACTAGCATGACGATAATTTGATTTCAGGATGACCACAATTCAGATTTTCCAAATCCTTAGTGAATTTAAGACAACCAACTTCTAACCATTGGTCAATATGGTTTGAGTTGGACATGATTTAAACCTATCAATAGAAAATGATAATCAGAGTTCTTTTAAGGCAGGGTGATAAAAATGCATCATGCTACTATATGTCCTATGCCATCAATTACATAAAAAGAGTATGGCTTACTTTATGCTGTCCAAGTATTGAAACAATGACTTTACCTACCATTTACCCCCTAGGAGTAAAGAATGCGTTCAGGGACAAAACAAAGAAAATGCAAATAGATGAATCAGGAGGTATACAAAGAGGATAACTAGAAAGAGAACTGGAGACTAAAAGTAAAGGTGCTTCCTAAACGGCTACATACCAAATTCTGCTTATGAAGCATTGCCAAAGGAATTATGCCAATGTCAGTATTAGCTTCTCCCACCCACAGTCTTACAAATGTACCTGAAAGCATTACATGAATGAAAGTCATTCTAGCACCATGACCAAATACTAAAGATTACTCAAATGATTCATATAAATTTTAAATTTGTCAAGATGCATTTTCTTACCAAAAAAGAAATTGTGAAGTTCCAAATTTCTTGCCCTTTAATTATTGAAAGTTAAAGCTATTATCAACCACCATTAGGGACTCTAATTATGAAGTACCTTATTTTAAATAGCTAGTATTTCTTTTCCTTAGCATACTGTTTAGAAATGTCATTTTATTTTACTGGTTTTAGGATCTCATTTATTTCTCCATTCCGATATATATGGTATTAATTATTGCACTGTGAAAAATAAAGTAAGAACTCTAGTTATTTTTTTCATGGCATCTGAGACAACTCACAACACAAATAAACAGACAAAAAAAAAAAAAAATTCTCAGAAACTCTATGGATGAAGTACTATACAGAAACCAGAAGTGAGACAGTCTGGTCCACAAGCTCCAGTGGTAGATCAGGAAGCGGTCATTTTACAGAATCCAGTCCATTCCACAAAAAGAAACTTGTCTTACAGAAAAATGTTTTCTTAGTCACAACAAGCGTCATTTGACAATACAATTGGAACCAGAGATTTACCACCAAAGGTGATTCTTTAAGCGACCTTAGTGTCAAAAAGAAAATATAAAGTTATGGTTTATAGACTCCGGAGCATCTGATAACATGACTGCCGACTGGAGAAATCGATCTCTTCCATAACATTATACTCCGTATCATGAAAATCTTACGATGGAAATTGCCGATAGATTTGTCTCCAAGGTTGCTGGTACAGGTTCTATTATAAAGACCGGACCTTCCCCACCCTCCATCCCCTCACTCCCCCTTTGTCAATAAATAAGGCCTGCTTCCCTAGGATCTCACTCTACATTCAGTTCATCATGTGCCATTGCAGCTTTTTATCAGTGAGCAAGCTCACTCAAGAATATAGCTATGTTACTAAATTAAACAGCTATGTTACATTATTGTATAAAGTGATATTCCAGGGGGAGGGAGATGTAAACATGAACACTAGCTTTTGGGACATTGCTACATTTGCACTGAAGTGCTACAGCCAGCACCTTTGACTGCTGTGGTTGAAACATGTCATAATAATCAATTCCATGACAGGATTAGAGAACAGTAAATTAGATAGGATACATGCCTGTCAATGTTGGAATTGTCATTGCATGTGGTTGAAACATGTTATAATATCAATTCCATGACAAGATTAGAAAATAGTAAATTAGATAGGATACGTGCCTGTCAATGTTGGAATTTTCATTGCATGACTGAAAATTTTAACACGGGTTATAAGGTCCCACACACGAAAGCTCCCATCAGAATGAAGCACAAAAAGCAGCTTCCTCTGTTGCACCTCCGCTATGACTAAATCCTGTACGGCAGCCGGAGTTGAACTCCTAAGTGACAATTGATTCATAAAATAGTATGAGAAAAAGATCACAAGACAAAAATAAAATTAGATGCCAACAACATTATTCAACCAAGAACAACATTAGTTTCATTGACATTTTGACTACATTTCAGCCTTTTATTTCAATAGTTATTCTTCAAATCAAAGCCATGACAGTTACAACATTTATCAAGTTAACCATAAAACTTAAAAGTGAAATCAACTCAAGAATAATCAGGTAATGGTTAATAGTGAGTAGATCTCTCAGATAATCTTCCATCCAAACTATTATGCATCATCTTCATAACTAACCAAAAATGGGGCTAAAACATTCGTTTATTGCTGGTGTTCTGGTTTGACCTCATTTCATTAATTCAATATTATAGAAGTTCATTGACATCTCCAACGCAGTCACCCAGCAATAGCTTTGAGCTCATTTCACTAATTCAACATCATAGAAGTTCATTTATATCTCCAAAGCAGTCACCAAGCAATGTTTTCTGTATAAGTGGAGAACCATGTATCAATCAGCTTATTACTCAGGACAAATACATGTTTATGCCACCATATCACAAAGCACTGCAGCTTCATTGCAGTCCTATTTTTAATTAATCACTAATTAATGTACAATACTAAATAAAAGTCTAGTACAAAAAACAAGACAAAGGGGCAGAGTTGGAAAAGAATCACTAAATATTTTGACACTTAATAACCAATAGATAAATTGAAACAATTTATATTCTCTAAAGCAACAGTTATTATAAAATTGAGGGATTAATTTTAAACATGCCACTGATTGGCTTGAGATTGCAAGGAAGCTAAAAGTAAAACATAATCTTAATTGAGGAAGCATACAAAACACAAAAGCATAAATTACTGCATACTAATTTTCTGAAACAGATTCAACACGAAAATAACAGCTTAACAAGGAAGTTTTTGTTGAGTGACTGCATCATCTAAAAGCTTACGTGTGTACAGAAGAGCAAATGAAGCCTATCAGGAGCAGTCTAGCAGAAATGCCTCATAAGGTACATCATTGTATTAGTAGGAGATATCAGTTGTTAACATATCCATTATCTCCATCAAGTACAGTTTATAGATGAGTTAGTCACTCAACATGGTATTGGCCAACTGAAAGGACTAGTATTCGAGTCTCACACCAATCATTTATCTTTTCATGTGTAGGATTTTAATTTTTAATACAAAGTAACCTGCCCTGACTTTAGGAATCATGTTGAAATATTAGATTACTTGCTAAATTGATGTATCTATCTAACAACTTAAGTTTTTGAATTAGGTAGCCATTCACAATTTTGTATCATTATCAAACTCATGCAATCACAGTCCCAAAAACACACACACACACACACACACACAAAAAATAGAAGCTTGGGACACGATTTTTATTTCTTTCAGAAGTGAGTGAACTGTACCTTGACAATATGCCCCACAACCTACCAAACCCAGCATCATCCCGCAGTTCAGACACAAAGCCTACAAATCAGATCATCAAAAGAATCAGGATATTAATATGAGTGCACTTAATAGATTAATTGATACATAATGGAGAGAGCTCTTTAGATGCAAACTTTAAGCACCCACACATGCAAACTTCATATATTTGACAAAATAAAATAAAATAAATAAAAGTAACTACAAATTTAAGCAACCATTCAAATGTAACCTCTAAGAATTTGTCTATAGGTCCATCATTTCATCTCTTGAAACATCATAAATTCTATATCAAACAATAATTTCATGAGCGAATCAAACAATCAACATAATTTTGGTAACAACAAAAGGAAATGAAACATAGCAGTTTCAAAAATAAAATAAAATAAAAGAAAACATAAGACTGAACCCTATTATAGACCTGAACTGCTAGGGTCGAGTATGCCAAGCTGGAAAAAGCCAACAGATCCATCACTCCTTCCAATCACCAGACATCCTTCTGATGCTGCAACAGTCGTCATTGCTCCATAATGAGGTTGAACTTGTGTGTTATAGTCAAGAATCTCATTGCTTGGGACAACGGAAGAATTTCCATAGTCAAAATTGTTCCTTAATCTGATGAGGTAAGCAACCCCTGAGACTGTTAAAGTGTAAAGCACCAAATGATCCCCAAATGCAGACTTGCTCTGCATGCAAAAGAAAACATTGGACATATTCTAAGTTTAGTGACATAAGTTGAAGCTAGCCAATAAGTAAAACAGTAGGAGAAAAAGGTAAGCATAAAGTCAGTGATGAAAAGAAGACCTCTGCATGGATGAAAGCAAATGGAAAAAGGGCATCAGGAAATATGAGCCGTAGTCCAATCCTTGATATTTCTTTATGACTGCAAAGTTCAAAAATCTCCAGCACATTTGCCTGACTCTTACTGGTTTTCCTATAGTAACAAAGACACCTCAGATCGTCTGTATGTAACGTACAGGAATAACAAAATTGCAAAAATGTGGCACAGAAATCATAGCAATCAAACAATGTGATTCACGAGAATGAAAATCCTCGATTGTCTTCCAATCTGAGACCAAAGAGAATTCAGCTCCATTAAGAGAAATATCTATATCATTATTGATAAAAAGGCTAAATTCATAAGCAAGATATCCAGCATTAACAGAAACACTTTCATCCAATATTTATCACAAGGAGATAAAGAAACGTGTATATATGTGAAGAACATTCAGCCTCATACTTTTCATAAAAGAAAGAACTAAAGAAAAGAGGGACAAGTGTGCTGCTAATAGACAAGGTACCAGGGGAAAAGTATTTCTCCAGAAATTTCTTTGTTTTCTTTTATGAGAAACATTTTTTTTACAATGACAAAGGTAATGGGTATAAAGGGATGAGACGTCTCTTATGAAAAAAGAGACTGCTACCAGCTTAAGTACAAAATGTCAGCTGCAATATACATCAGAAATATAAAAGCCCCTTAAAGCTTTACGGATTGATACCCACTATGCTACCCTAAACTTGATCTTTTCGCAAAACTCCTCAATTAACTACCTATTTTTGTTTAGAGGTCACTGGCACACTTTTTTATGTTTGCATCCGAAAAGAAAACAGAAAAAGCACGGTTTTGCATACATAATGTGTAACCCATACATGTATAAGAAACTCGGCAACACTCTAGGCAAGTTAAACCAACAGCAGGTCGATCACATGTCACTTTTGAAACTTGGAGATTATAATACAGAAATTGGAAAGAGCAGGTAGAAATGGGAATCCATTTATAAAAGAATAACTACCCAAGGAAAAGATGTTGTTCTTAAATGCATCACTAAATTCTAATTATCTTGCGTAGTCATTGCTGACATCTAAAACCAAATTTACCTACCACTGGCATGACACTATTAGATGCCACAAAACAAGAAATTACTTCCATCAAATCTTGAGAAGAAATATGATTTTGATCCCTTCAAAGTCAGACTTCTATCAGTGGGACCTGATTCTACAACGTAAATTTCTCACCTCCTTTTATGTAACACTATTCCTCTTTCTCGGTCCATATTTATATATATTATAATTTGGTTACTCAAGAAAGTTAATCCTGTAAATTAATATAGGAAAGATTTTTCAGTCATCTTACTATTTTCATTAACTTGTGATATTGTAATAAGGACATTGATATGAAGGCCTAAAATCAGCTGGATATTTGGTGGCCAGAAGGAAGAAACAAAAACTAATTGGAAATTTTTTTAGTAAAACAAAGCAAAAGCTTTTCTACTTCATTATGTCCATCATTTTTGTTATATTATGTACTAAGTCAACTGTCTATGAAATCCCAAGTGTGTTTGAAACAAGTCTGAAAAACAATTGCACCCAACTGAATGATTCCTATCTATGGACTAAGCAATTAAGTAACGTTTCTTTCATAGTTTCATGAAAGCTATGGCATGTCAAACCTATAACCAAATTGTGGTTCATCCTGGAACAAAGAGAGGATTTTCCAAGTCAAGTTATTTGTTTCATTAGGTTTATAAGGATGTGTGCTTAAATTTATTTAATATACACTACCCTCGTGTCTGTCCATCAAATGCAACATCAATCCCTCATCATACTGTCTTTCACACACATTCATCTACTGACAGTACACAATGCACAGCAAGAATGTTCCAATTGTCTTCTAAGTTCTTCAGTATGATTAAAGATTGTCCACTAAATTTATGTGCATTTCATTTGCGCTCAAACACCATTCATTTTAACTACAACTACAGCACCACTCATTGCACGAGATAAGAAAATTCAAAATACGCCAACTACAGCACCACTCATTGCACGAGATCAGAAAATTCAAAATACGCATATGTGAACAAGATAGTGGGGGATTCATTTACCAGATGAAATAGGAAGGGGGGTTTCCAACAACGCAGCAGGAGGCGAAGTCTTCGGCGGGTGGGTGATTCGAAATATTCGGCATAGAAGTTGAAGAAGAAGAAGAAGGGACGGAGAGTTGACGCCACTCGATGGAGTCGGTGCTGAGTAGCGGCACCTCCATCCCCGCCATGTTCCACCCAGTACTGCTTCCCATCGCCGCCTCCGCCGCCGACGGTAAAAGGTCGAATCGGAAATGCAGCGAGGAAGAGTGTGTGTAGAGAGAGAAAGGGACAGTGGAGGGAAGCAGGGGTTTAGGGTGAATTGAGAGGGAGAATGGTTTTGAGGGTTTTAACCCTTTTCTTAAATCAAATTAATAGTAATTTTTTGATCATATTAATTTTTTGATCATATAAAATCAAATAATCTCAAATTTTATTTAATTACAATTCTATTTCACATCAATTAAATTTAATCATGACACATCCATACTTGAATGAAATAAATTAAAAAGAAAAGAAAGGGATAATAAGTCATTTTTATCAATCTATATTTATATATATATATATAAAAGCAGAATATTTTACCAAAAATAACTGCAATAAATGTCTCATTTGTTAAATATTTCAATTTTAAGAAATCATTAATAACTTTCATTTTAAATTTATTAATAAACAAATACATAAATATCAATATTTAAGACATTTAATTTTATATTTATTATATATAAACTCAAAGAAAAAATAATTTATATATTTTTATACTAATAATCGAGGAAAAGTTAGAGATATTTACAAAACGTGTAATTTCAATTTATTTTACAAAACATGTCACATCAACAATATTTTTATTTTATATTTTTTATTATTTAATTCATTCAATTTATAATATAAATATTGTCTTAGTTTATTCTTATTTTATTAATATTAATTAAGTTAATTTTTATTGAATAATTTCTTAAATACCAACAATAGATATTGTCCAAATAGTAATTTCAATAATAAATATTAATTTGTTTATTAGGGATAATTGATATCATATTTAATATAAATATAACTAAATAAGTTTAACACTATTAAAGATGCGTGCATATACATGTATGTATGTATATATTATATATTTAATGTAAAATTATATGTCATCCTAAGTACTTTTTAAATTAATATTCGTAAGTGTCTCGTCAACAAATTTTTTATTTAGAATTTTACTATTTAATCCATTTGATTTAATAATATAAATATTGTATTAGTTTATTCTCATTTTATTGATCTTAATTAAATTATTTTTTATTGAATAATTTCTTAGATACCAACAATAGATATCCAAACAATAATTTCAATAATAAATATTAATTTGCATGGGGATAATTTATATCATATTTATTATAAATTAATAAATAAATATAACATTATTAAGGATGTGTGTGTATATACATATATGCATATATATCATATGTATTTAGTTTGAATTATATATCATCCTGAATATTTTTTAAATTATAAATATCTCATAATCGAATAAAATTTTTGTATTTTACTTTACACTTAGGACTTCGTATGTTTTTATGTGAGAATGCACATTTTGAATTTAGATGACTCAACTGATTATCTAAATTATATGTTTGTTTCTAAATATATTGTCATCACAATGATCACTACTACTATATTTTGATTTTGTGTTGAGCTTAAATTGTAATGATCAATAACGTGTTATATCAATTAATTTATGTGATACTTATAATGGAAAACTTATCTGTCATCTTAAATGTTAAGCGATATTAATTAAAGAAAAATCTAATTCAATTTATTTTGAAATAAATTATTGAAAATATATAATTGACAGTGTTTGCATCAAGTGCCTAGAAAAAAAAACTAATTTTATTGTGTATTGTTTCTATATATACATACTCACACACATGTATTTTTTTTAAATATTTGAATTTGATTTTTAATTCATAATTTTTTAAAGTCTTTTTTGGTATATTTAATTTAAGTGACTGACGATATTAGTTTATAACACATATGATAAAAAAATGTTTCAACTAGAAATGTTGTGTATAAAAAAGTTTTTAAAAAACTTACAAACTTTGCAGGTAAAATATCCAGTTTTGATTTGAAGATCATGATTGATACTTTAGTTTTTAGTATGAATCATAGATTAGTAAATTGGATGTGTATAATATCGATATATTGCTGTGAATTGAATTACCTTAAGCAATTTTAGATTTTCATAATTATTAAATATTCAAAAAAAACTTGTGTGAGATGGTCTCACGAATAATTTCGGCTAGATGAATCTTTTTTGTCCATGGATCAAACTCATATCCATTAACTTATATGTGAATTAGAAAGTTTTGGTTGTGGGTCAACCCATCTCACGGATCATACACAAGACTCACTCTTAAATATCATATTGTCTTATATATACTAAAATTACTTACATATATTATCAAATAATTAATATTTATCAATATTATATCACAGACCGTCCATCGTAACTAAACTGTGGCAATCAAGCCTTTAAATCCATAGATCATTTCTCTTTCAGAAGAAAGAATCCATGGCGTTCGTTGTGTGTCGCAGCATTAGTTCCCCCTTCTCGAAACCCTACTACTTTCGATTTGTGTTGGGGCGCGTGGTGTACACTTCCCCTCCGCCTCAGCCTCAGATCCGACGCGCTGATAAGTCGAAATATAAGTACAAGAACAGACGGAGAGCCCTTGTATACCCTATGTTGTATCCAGGCAAGGACAGATCGGAGCTTTCCCATTTCAAGTTTGAATATGATGATGTCGAGTGGGCGCAGGTTAAGTTGTTCACCAAACAAGCTAGAGAGCAAGGTTAGTAATTCATCATCATCCCTTATTTATTTCATAAAGATTAGGGTTTTAATTTCATGTTTTGTAGGGTTACGAAATTGATGTCCCCAAACCAATCGGGCTGGGAAGGCATCATTTGGCTCCTATAGATCCGGAGCATTTACAGGCTACATGTCCAGAAATATATGAAAAGCGTGTGGTGAAACCAATTCATTTTGCACTTGACAAAATCAATGCTGACATGGTATGTATTTGTTGATCATCATCATTCATTCACTTGTTGATATTTGGGAGGGTTGGTACAGGGTGGTAGACATTACAAGCTTGTGGAGATTGTGAGAGTTGTGGACTCGAGGTATAGTGTTGTACGTAGTACCTTTACTGCCATGGATGATGGGGGTGGTGGTCATGTCCAAACTTTTCAGGCAGTTGTTGCAGTACATCCTTAAGGATTAAACCAGCTACGACGAATGCCTGTTTGCGTTGATGATCACACTGATATACAATGCAGTTGGTCTACTTTATGGTAGATGTTGGTTGCAATGGATGGATGGTAAGTAGTATGTTTATTGTTTGAGATGATAGTGTTTACTACTAATTCATGTCTCTCTTCTCACTTCTTTTCTCAAGCTCCAATTGCTTTCTTGATCTTGATTTGTGTTTGATGCATGCATGTGAAATTAATTGGTTGCTTGTTCCTTAATTCATCAACTAGTATTTTGTTACTTAACGATTAATACTTTTTATAAAAATCTTAATGATGTAAATTTAGGGCATAGTTCTCATTGTCATAATTTTCGGGTATTTGTCATAATTTTTTATTTAGGGCATGGTTGATACTCAATTTACTTGTAATTTTAGGGTTCACGAAAATTCTATTATCGAACATATATTAAATTTATTGTTTTACCTCCAAATTTTCATTTTTCTTAGCATGTTTTTAGGAATTTAGATAATTTTGCAAGTGTTGTTCACGTATCAAGTCCAGCACAAGTTTTATCGGTTACTCATCAAGTCAACCTTGAGTTTCGCTTAATCAAGTTCAAAAAGCTTTAAATCTTGTAATGGAGCTCAAATCTTAGCTCAACACCCTATTTCTAGCATGTTTGCACTTGATCAAAAGCTCATGCCACTGATTCAAAGGCCTATGATCATATGGTTCTTACTTGGACAAAAATTATTTGGTCTGCAGTGGAGTCACTTTATGTAAACATATGAACACATTCGTAATATAATCGAATTGTACCTCTAGAGATATACAAGAATGGGAATGGAAGATTGATGATATTACAAGGTTAACTCAACATTCCGGTTCCTTAAAAGAGAGTTTTTCATTCCGGTTCCTTAAAAGAGAGTTTTTTCTGAGCTTAAATATGCATCTTCCTATACTTTCTCTACTTTATAACCAAATCTCAAATGCATGTTTTACTTTATAGCCAAATCTCAAATGCATGTTTTAGGATTAGTACTGAAACACTATTATTACTACTTAAATGTATCAACTAGCGCAATTCAGTGTTGTTATTACTTAAGAGCATCTCCAACAGTGCGCCATCACAATTTCATGGCGCTTGTTTTCATCTCCAATAGTGATTTTTTTTCTTCGCCATCTCATCTTAACCGCTGGTTTTGCGCCAACTTTCCACACTTGCGCCATCTAATTTTTCTTTTCTTTTTCTTTTATTTATTATTTATTTATTTACTATATTCATTTTATTTTATTATTTTATTTTTTTTATTTCTTTTTCGGTATTCTTACTTTGTATTCATTTTTTTCTTATCATTATTTATAATTTATTTTATTCCTTTTCTTTTCTTATTTTATTTTGTTTTTAAGTTCTTTTTGTATTCATTTTTTTCCTTATTTTTTATATTAAGTGCTAAAATATTATATTAAATAACATTTAAATATATATAGTTTTTTTACACTTTTAAAATAATAAAGATGAAAAATAGATTATTTAACAATAATAACGAATATTGATAATAAATAAAATGTTAAATAAATTAATTAATAAAGAATATTATGGAATATTCTTTTTTGGTACATAGAATAATGTAAATTGTTGGAGATTATTGACAGTTATTACATAAAAATTGTATAAGATTAACAGTAAATCTTGTGCACTATTTGAGATGTTTAAATGTATCAACTAGCGCAATTCAGTGTTGTATTTAAAATATCGCAAACTCAGTGTTGTATTTAAAATATTAGTGCAACTCAATGCAGTATTTAAAATATCACAAACTTCATAATCAGAATTCCCAACCTTGTACAATCTCCATATTTGTTAATCTCAATTGAGTTTCCCAGCCTCGTACAATCTCCAGATTTGTCGATCTAATTGAGTGTGTATGCTCTCGAATTGAGTGTGTATGCGCTCGAGAAACATGAATAAGAATTTCCCAGTGCAATCTCCACATTTGTCGATCTCAATTGAGTGTGTATACGCTCGACAAACATGCAGAATCGGTACAAACTCCACATTTGTCGATCCCAATTGAGCTAGTACAATCTCCACATTTGTCGATCCTGTGTATGCGCTCGAGAAACATGCAGTCTCCACGATCCCAATTGAGCTCGTACAATCTCCACATTTGTCGATCTCAATTGAGTGTGTATGTGCTCGAGAAACATGTAGTGTCCACATTTGTTGATCCAGTCAATCCTAATTGAGTGTGTATGCGCTCGAGAAACATGTCGTCTCCACATTTGTCGATCTCAATTTAATTGAGTGTGTATGCGCTCGAGAAACATGTCGTCTCCACATTTGTCGATCTCAATTGAGTGTGCTCGAGAAACATGTAGTCTTCACATTTGTCGATCCCAAAATGCACACACATCCTCGTAGCTCATTGTTAAACACTCATTGTTAGATCCCAGTCAATCCTAATTCACATTTTTCGATCCCTGTCAATACTAATTAAGTGTGTATGCGCTCGGGAAACATGTAGTCTCCACATTTGTCAATCCCAATTGAGTGTGTATGGGGTCGAGAAACATGCAGGTTCCACATTTGTCGATCCCAATTGAGTGTTAATGCACTCGAAAAACATGCAGTCTCCACATTTTTCGATTCTAGTCTCCACATTGTCGATCCCAATTGAGTGTTAATGCCCTCGAGAAACATGCAGTCTCCACATTTGTCGATTCCAATATATGTGCTCGAGAAACATGCAGTCTCCACATTTGTCGACTCCAATTGAGTGTGTATGCACTCGGGAAACATACAGAATCGGGACGTTGCTCGAGAAACATGCAGGGACGTTGTAAAACGTCTGCACATGACCAGTAAAAAGGTGGTAAAGATAACATGCACACACATTCTCGTCGCTCATTGTTAAACACACACCAGTAGATAAACCCGTTCATTGTTAAACACACACCAGTAGGTAAACGTTAACATTGATGCGCTCGAGAAACATGCAGTCTCCACATTTGTCGATTCCAGTGTATGTGCTCGAGAAACATGCAGTCTCCACATTTGTCTATTCCAATTGAGTGTGTATGCGCTCGAGAAACATGCAGAATCGGAACGTTGTTAAACATCCGCACATGACCAGTAAAACGTCCCCACATGACCAGTAACGAGGTGGTAAATATTACATGCACACACATTCTCGTCGCTCATTGTTAAACACACACCAGTAGATAAAATCACATATTGTTAAACACACCAGTAGATAATCCCTAACATTGGTGCGCTCGAAAAACATGCAGTCTCCACATTTGTCGTTAACATTGGTGCGCTCGAGAAACATCCATTCCAATTGACTGTGTACGTCACATGACCAGTAACGAGGTGGTAAAGATAACATTCACACACATCCTCGTTGCTCATTGTTAAACACACACTAGTAGATAAACCCACTCATTGTTAAACACACACCAGTAGGTAAACCTTAACATTTCGTCGCTCCCATTGTTAAACACACAACGAAGTGGTAAAGATAACATGCATACACATCCTCGTTGCTCATTGTTAAACACACACCAGTAGATAAACCCACTAATTGTTAAACACATACCAGTAGGTAAACCTTAACATTTCGTCACTCTCATTGTTAAACACACACCAGTAGGTAAACTTTAACATTTCGTTGCTCATTGTTAAACACACACCAGTAGATAATGCCCTTTCCATTTCAAAGTCAAAATTGATGATGGAATACATAAACACCAATAGGTAAACCTTAACCTATACATAAACACCAGTAGGTAAACCTTAACCTTAGTGAAGAGCTAATACTCTTTCCATTTCAAGGTAAGAGCTAATGTTGTTTCCATTTCAATTTCAAGGTCAGAGTTGATGGTGTTCGACATACCGACATACATCGATTCCATTTCAAGGTCAAAGTTGATGGTGGAATACATAAACACCCGTAGGTAAACCTTAACAACGTCCCGACATACCGACAAACATCGGTAAATAATATACACATCCTCGTCGTTCATCGGTAATTAGGTGGAAATGATATACACATCCTCGTCGCTCATTGATAATTAGGTGGAAATAATATACACACATCCTCGTCTCATTGATAATTATGTGTAAATAATATACACACATCCCCGTGCTCATTGTTAAACACACACCTAAATCTTGGTGAAAAACTAATGTTCTTTCCATTAGTGAAAAGATAATGTTCTTTCCATTTCAAGGTTTCAAGGTTAAAATTGATAGTGGAATACAGCAGTAGGTAAACCTTGGTGAAGAGTTAATGTTCTTTCCATTTCAATTTCAAGGTTAAAGTTGATGGTGGAATACACCAGTAGGTAAACCTGGGTGATTTTAAGTCAAAGTTAATGGTGGAATACATAAAGAGAGAAGCTTGTAAATAATATGAGGATATTTCCAATTATTGAGGATATTAGAACATATATACCCTTAAAACAAATATATATCCTCAGAACAATTATTAAAGATATTAGAACATATATCCTCAAAACAATTATTGAGGATATTAAAACATATATAATTTTCACCATAAATGGTTTCTAATATTTATAATTGATGTAAAACAAGAATACAAATTACATGGAAGATAGGATTTCAATAATCTAAAGATATTTATGTCAATTCAAATTTATTTGAATTGATTTATAGAATTGATTTACACTATCTAGAATTATCTCTTTATTCGGTATTAAAGCTAATATATTGTTAGTGTTGAATATATATAATGTGTGTATATATTTATTATTTTTTTCCAATTCTCATGAATGATCGATTGTAAAATATTATTTTTTATAAGTATTATTTTTTCCCTTATTTGTTTAACTTTTTCCTTCACCTTTTTTCTGTAACTGGTAACATACCATCAATTCATATCCAAAACTTTTTTGTATAACCTTTTTTGTGTAACTGGTCAATGTAGAGAATAACTGGTAACATACCATCAATTCATATCATTTTTTGTATAACCTTTTTTTTGTGTAACTAAGCACACCAAATAGTTGACGGCTCATTGTCGATGATTGATACATCATCAATTCATATCCAAAACTTAACCAGCTAATGATTTTTTCATTTCAAGGTAAACCTTAACCTTAGTGAAGAGCTAATGCTCTTTCCATTTCAAGGTCAAAGTTGATGGTGGAATACATAAACACCCATGGGTAAACCTTAACTAACGTCCCGACATACCGGCAGACATCGGTAACGAGGTTGTAAAAATAATATACACACATCATCGTCACTCATTGTGTTAGGTAAACTTTGGTGAAAAGCTAATGTTCTTTTCATTGTTACACACACCAGTAGGTAAACTTTGGTGAAAAGCTAATGTTCTTTTCATTGGTGAAGAACTAATGTTCTTTCCATTTCAAGGTTTCAAGGTTAAAGCGTTCTAATATTCATTTTTAAACACACATACATATATCATTAGTTATGCAATCTTTAAGCAAAACAATTATAAAATTAGCAAAATGGAAATGTTTCAGATGTTCTTTTAATTAGCAATTTATTTTCCAAATTTTAATGTATAGCGGTAGGAAATTTTAGGAAAATGACTAAATAACTAAATCAACATATATGTGTGTGAGAGAGAGAGGAAGTAAAAGATGAAGACAAAGAGTAGTAGAGAGAGAGACAGAGATGTAGACAAAGAGTAGTCAGAGAGAGTAATTCAGAAAATGAAGAAATCCTTATAAAAATAATACTTTACAATCATCGATCATTAGGAGACAGACAAATAAATATAAAACCCAATGGAGACAAATAAATATATACACATTATATATAGAGCAAAGGTTATTTATGTCCACTCTCCCTTACATATATTTAACACTAACAATATATTAGCTTCTCTCTCAAGCTGTATCTCTCAAAGCCACCATGTATTCCAACATCAATTTTAACCTTGAAATGGAAAGAGCATTAGCCCTTAGCCATGGTTTACCTATTGGCCTTTTTTTAACAATGAGCGATGAGGATGTGTGTAAAAATTACCTTTACCACCTTGTTACCGGTCATGTCGGGACGTTTAACAACGTCCCGATTCTGCATGTTAAAAATTATCTTTACCACCTTGTTACCGGTCATGTCTGCATGTTTCTCGAGCGAATATCCCTTGTTATGCTACTGTGTAGTAAACACCTCAAGAACAAAGGAATGCAAAACTTAACTTGCTAGAGAAACTAAAAGAAAAGGTATTCTTCCTTGATTTAATAGTCCAAAAGTCCTTTTACAATACATAATTTCTCCTATTTATACTATTTTTACAAAGAAGGGCATTTCTGTTATTTCCTTTTGAGATTTCCTTGTTGCATAAGCTATCCAAATATTCCTTTTGTCAAACATCGGTAACAAGGTGGTAAAAATAATATACAAATCCTCGTCGTTCATCGGTAATTAGGTGGAAATGATATACACATCCTCGATAATTAGGTGGAAATAATATATACACATCCTCGTCTCATTGATAATTAGGTGGAAATAATATACACACATCCTCGTCGCTCATTGTTAAACACACATCTAAATCTTGGTGAAAAGCTAATGTTCTTTCCATTAGTGAAAAGACAATGTTCTTTCCATTTCAAGGTTTCAAGGTTAGAGTTGATAGTGGAATACACCAGTAGGTAAACTTTGGTGAAGAGTTAATGTTCTTTCCATTTCAATTTTAAGGTCAAAGTTGATGGTGGAATACACTAGTAGGTAAACCTGAGTGATTTCAAGTCAAAGTTAATGGTGGAATACATGAAGAGAGAAACTTATAAATAATATGAGGATATTTCCAATTATTGAGGATATTAGAACATATATACCCTCAAAACAAATATATATCCTCAGAACAATTATTGAATATATTAGAACGTATATCCTCAAAACAATTATTGAAGATATTAGAACATATATCCTCAAAACAATTATTGAGGATATTAAAACATATATAATTTTCACCATAAATGGTTTCTAATATTTATAATTGATGTAAAATAAGAATACAAATTACATGGAAGATAGGATTTCAATAATCTAAAGATATTTATGTCAATTCAAATTTATTTGAATTGATTTATAGAATTGATTTACACTTATCTAGAATTATCTCTTTAATCGATATTAAAGCTAATATATTGTTAGTGTTGAATATATATAATGTGTGTATATATATATATATATATTTTCCACTTCTCATGAATGATTGATTGTAAAGTATTATTTTTTTCCCTTATTTGTTTAACTTTTTCCTTCACCTTTTTTCTATAACTGGTAACATACCATCAATTCATATCTAAAACTTTTTTGTATAACCTTAACTTTTTTAGTGTAACTGGTCAATGTAGAGAGTAACTGATAACATACCATCAATTCATATCATTTTTTGTATAACCTTTTTTTTTTGTGTAACTAAGCACACCAATCATTTTTTGTATAACCTTTTTTTGTGTAACTAAGCACACCAAATAGTTGACGGCTCATCATCGATGATTGATACACCATCAATTCATATCCAAAACTTAACCTTAGCGAACAGCTAATGCTTTTTCCTCTTTCCATTTCAAGGTCACTCTTTCCATTTCAAGGTCAAAGTTGATGGTGGAATATATAAACACTGGGTAAACCTTAACTAACGTCCCGACATACCGACAGACATCGGTAACGAGGTTGTAAAAATAATATACATACATCCTCGGTAATCAGGATTTCAAAGGTATCCTTAACATAACTAAAAAATATCATTAATATCCTTAACATAACTGAAATGGCATCCACCCAAGCGCATGGGAGAGCGTGAGGGCGCGTGGAAGTGCCTACAAAGCGCATGGGAGAGCGTGAGGGCGCGTGGAAGTGCCTACAGGTCGGGTCAGTTGCGCGGGTCGGGGGTCAGTTGCATGGATCCTAACGCGCGGGTCGGGTCGGGTCAGTTGCATGGATCCTCGGGTCAGTTGCATGGATTTAGGATTCATGCATCTGATGCATAAAAGATTTTGTGTATTTTTTTCATTGTATATAACAAATAACCTAATAAATTCAAGTGAAGAACTAAAAGGGAACACAAACTCACCCTGTGATTAAATTAAACCAGCAGAAAAGCTTACATTTTCTTTTCTAAAACTCATTTTACAGTCATACGTTTTTATATCACAATCAAAAACTCATTTCACGATAAGTTCTTGTTTTTCTTTTCTAAAACCCTCAGAACAATAATTGAGAATATTAGAACCATATTTGTTTTTCTTTTCTAAAACCCTCAGAACAATAATTGAGGATATTAGAACTATATGATTTTCACCGTGTAGAATGGTGGTGCCAGTTCACTATAAATAATTATTAGTACAACTCATTTTGTAAGATTACATGATCACAATAAATCTATACATAACAACTGATATTTGTACCAAAGTGATTTGATCTTATCTAACTATCAATAGTATAATCAGAAGAGTGTCTATTAAACCCTATAATTTATCCTCCCATTTTATTCCTCTTTCCCATCCCGCTTAATTCAAAATCTGCAAGACTGCAATAGTGTTCATCATCATCACAATATAAAACACCATAATTAAACTAATCCCATCACGTAATCTTCTGCTTAATCATTGGTCCAGTGGGCCCCACCTCAGACGCCATTGATAACCGATATGAGTTTCTTCGAAATGCACCTTCCAATATTAAACTATTAAACCAGCAGAGTCTTCTCAATCCATGCAATTCAACTTGATTTAAACTATATAATATTGATTTCGAAGGATTAATCATTGCACTATTATATTACCATGGATCCTACATTTCCTCGTCTCCAACTATCAACTACACCACCATTTAGTCCACGCACTTGCTCAGACCTCAATTTTCCGGTGGATATACAATGTACGGCCGGGATTGGGGAGGGGCGCTGGAGATAGCGGCGGACTCGGCGACGGACGACGATCGGAGCAGGAACTTGCAGGACTACGACAGGGCGGCGCTGTCGCGGCCGCTGGACGAGACGCAGCAGAGCTGGTTGCTGGGCCCGCCGGAGAAGAAGAAGAAGAAATATGTGGATCTAGGCTGCGTTATTGTCAGCCGGAAATTATTCCTCTGGATTGTTGGGACTATTGTCGCCGCCGCATTGTTGGCCGGATTGATTACCTTGATTGTTAAGACGGTGCCGCGCCACCGCCACCGCCCTCCGCCGCCGGATAATTACACCCTTGCGTTGAACAAGGCCCTCATGTTCTTCAATGCTCAGCGCTGTATGTTAATCTCTACTAACTCTGACTGTTGTGATTTCGTATTTGTTTGTATCTTTATGCTTATATATGTGTGTTAATTGGTCAATGAAGATGAAACTGTTGTGTTTTCTTGAGATTACTGTATGATGTTAATCATCTGTTGAACTATTATAGACCAGATTTGGATCTGATCCAAAGGAATCCTGATTTGAATCTCACTTACATTTTCTTTGAAATCTCGAGGGCTTACATGGATGATATAGTGATAATTTATAAGTTGTGTGTTGTGAATGGATGATGAGCTTTTTCTGATGTTGGATTGCTTGCATCTATAGCTGGAAAACTGCCGAAACACAACAATGTGTCGTGGAGGGGGAACTCGTGTTTGAATGATGGGAAGGGTGTTTCTTCGAGTGTGTTTAAAGATCTGACTGGTGGCTTTTATGATGCTGGAGATGCGATCAAGTTCAATTTCCCTCAATCTTTTGCCATGACTATGTTGAGTTGGAGCGTGATCGAGTACAGTGCGAAGTATGAAGCAGCTGGAGAGCTTAACCATGTCAAAGACATTATCAAGTGGGGGACTGATTACTTCCTCAAGACTTTCAATTCCACTGCTGATACCATAGATCGAATTGTGGCCCAGGTAAATGCTGAGTTATTGATGATAGTTTCTTGAAAATTCCAGTTCAAACCATATGTTTAGATTGATGAGGATTAGCAGATTTAGTATACTTTGACATGGAAAGGTTTGCCTTGAGAACAATTCTGTAATCTCTGGTTTCAGGTTGGGAAAGGGGATACATCGGACCCTTCTCCTAACGATCACAACTGTTGGGTGCGTCCAGAGGACATTGATTATGAAAGACCTGTTATTGAATGCAATAGTTGCTCTGATCTGGCTGCCGAGATGTCAGCTGCCTTGGCATCTGCATCGATTGTTTTCAAGGATAACAAAGCCTACTCACAGAAGCTCGTCCATGGTGCCAAGACTCTCTTTAAATTCTCTAGGGATCAACGTGGTAGATACAGTAAAGGTAGTGAGGCAGCAAGTTTCTATAATTCCACAAGCTACTGGGACGAGTTTATATGGGGGTCGACTTGGTTGTATTATGCAACCGGAAATGCCACCTATCTTCAGCTTGCTACAACTTCTGGCCTTGCCAAGCATGCTGGTGCTTTTTGGGCAAGCCCTTCGTATGGTGTGTTAAGTTGGGAAAATAAGCTTCCTGGAGCCCAAGTAAGTTAAATACCAGATGTTTGCGTTTCTCTTTTCTATTGTGTTGACTCGACATTTTTGGTACAAATAATAGAGTTCTGAAATGGGATCCAATTTCTAGATTCTAATAAAACCAGATCCAATGCAAAGTTGAGATTGACTCCATAGAAAACTAGCATATCACTTCATGTTTAAGTAACCAGATATCAAGATTTGATTTGGAATTTGATTATCCCTATTTCCTTCAATGTGGCGAATTGAAGATAGGATGGCAACATTCAATAATAAGCTCATATCCTCTTCTTCTATGTTTTGAAATTTATGTCCTTCCAATCTATCTAGTATACTAAGAGTGATCAACATCATTGTCATGGGGATGGATTTTATACTTGCCTTTCCAATAGCTAGAAAAGCTCACGAGAAATGCTCACTACTCGTTGTAACTTGATCTTTACATAGTGAAGAAATAGTGAACCCAACATGTCGAAATAAAATTCAACTATCTTGGTGATATAGGTTGTTTGAGCAACGAAAAACCTCATCCTCTTACATGTTAAATTCTCTTTGGCAAGTACTCAAGTTTCATAGTTGTATATAACATGACTATGCCTATGGAGTTCCCTATGTATTTCATTTAAAGATCATGTTCCTTCTTTAAGACAAGAAGTCGGACAAAATTAGAGAGTTTACATAACTGATTATTAGTGAAATGGCCTATTAACTTCACCCTCAATGTAGGTGCTTCTGAGTCGTTTAAGATTTTTCCTGAGCCCTGGCTATCCTTATGAAGAAATTCTGGGAACATTTCACAACCAGACTCGCATATTCATGTGCTCGTTCTTACCATACTATACATCATTCAACAGGACAAAAGGTAATCAATCAATCTATCATTCTTGCAAATTTAGTATACATGATCGAGTCAGGTTAACAATTGGAGTGACACGAACAGGAGGCATGATCCAGTTAAATCATGGAGGTCCCCAGCCTCTTCAGTATGTAGCTAATGCAGCATTCCTGGCTACACTCTTCAGTGACTACATGAAAGCTGCAGATACTCCTGGCTGGAACTGTGGACCCAAATTCTACTCCGCTGATGTCCTTCGAGATTTTGCAAAGACTCAGGTACCACCACATATATATAGTTTCGGTATAGAATTAATGTCTGGTTTCCTATTGTGTGGAATAATAGATATTTCAATTTCGGTGATTATCACATATTTCATCTTACTACTTCCATGGATTAATATTACAAGGGCCGAGTTCGTTTTGATCCCTTTTCATACGAAAATATATCTAGTATGTTGTTTTCCTTGATGCCTAAACCAACATATGAATTATCAGAATCAATATGTACTCTAAGTAGTATGTTGTTTCACCTCTTAGATGGGCTACATTCTTGGCCAAAACCCGAGAAAGATGAGTTACGTAGTGGGATTTGGGAAACACTATCCCAAACAGGTCCACCATAGAGGTGCATCCATTCCTAAGAACAATGTGAAGTACAGTTGCAAGGGAGGATGGAAATGGGCTGACTCGTCGAAGCCAAACCCGAATATAATAACCGGGGCAATGGTGGCGGGTCCAGATAAGCACGACGGATTCCGTGATGTACGTAAAAACTACAACTACACGGAGCCGACCCTTGCTGGCAATGCTGGCCTCGTTGCAGCCCTCGTTGCTCTTTCTGGGGATCCGGATGTGGGGATCGACAAGAATTCGATTTTCTCAGCAGTGCCGCCCATGTTCCCGACTGCCCCGCCGCCACCGGCTCCTTGGAGGCCTTGACTCTCTTAACAATCTTTTTCTCTCTCTAGGCGCAGGAGATACCTTCAATACACAGATGACATTGTAACAGTATGTATGTGTTCTTGTATCAAGACAAGATATTCTTTGGACAGTAGAGCTTATATAAATTTTTTTGTTCTCTTTTGATTTTCAACTGTTGAGTTTGAATATGAATTGTTGATAGTGGCATTTAAATTCTTCCTTTGTAATTTCTTCCCACCATAGAGTTCTCTTGAATGATCGGATACTCGGATAGCACTCCTATGAGATCGTTTCGTGAATCTAATTTATTGATACGAGTCAATCGAACCAGTACACTACTATATATAGTTTTTTTTCGACTGGACCTGTGAATTTTCGTTTCAAAGAATGCAGCATTGTTGGAGATTTTAATTCATTACTATTCAAATACTACCCTATTTCACAAAAAAAAAAAAAAAAAATCATATCTAACCTTATACTTTAACCTATTAACATTCAAATTTCAATACACGCCTAAATTTATACTATAAATATTATTATTACATCAACTAACAACGTAATATTACATTATACATATTTGTTCTAACATTGATTGGACATCTAAGTTATATTCAATAAATCTCAAAATAAACTTTTATTTACGACCATCATTTCAAAGTCGAAGTTCTCATGTCCTACATAATCTCTAGACAAACATACCAGAAACAATTTTACTTTTGACAATATTTTATGTAAAAAAAAAACTCTAACTTCTCCCATCAATAATTTTTTTCCAAAAACACAATAATTTGCTACATGGTTTCATAAATAATTTTCACGAGGTTAATCTTTTCAACCACTAACGCGACTGAGTTCCACAAATTTAAATGTGGTTTGTGATTTGATTTATCTCACATAATTACGTTCTAATATAAGACTTACTCAAATCACTAATCCAACCATCACAAACTTATAGTCGAATTGTAAAATATGAATTATGAATAAACTCGTTTTACTTAAAATGATTCGTGATACGGTCTTTTTAACTAGAATTAACAACGACTACAAAACAAACATGATATATATACAGTTCTGCTAACCTACCCACCATAATATGTGCCCACCGTTGACGTGACGAAGATCTAGCATATCTATTAATTTAACTTTCCACATAATCAGGGGATGTGATATTTACACGTCAGCAGTGGACATATTAAGAGCTGCCCACCGTGAACATTTTAACATTTTTCGATATATATATATATATATATATATATATATATACATCCTTGCAGATAAGTCATATTCTGTTTACTGTATTTTGATCATGGTGAGTCCCTCAAACTCTTGCTCTTTCTATGTATAATTTTTCATCACAATCTTCGAATAATTCTCCTTAATCTTCGAATTAGGCGAGTGGCGTTGTTGAAGATTCGAAGAAGCTGAAGCTCTATTCCTACTGGCGGAGCTCTTGCTCTTGCCGCGTACGAATCGCTCTAAATCTCAAAAGTACCGTTTTGATCGATTCTTCTAATTTATTTCGATGTTTTTGGGTTAATTTCTTGATTCTGTACATCAATTTTTCCTAATTTACGGAACAGGGCTAGACTATGAGTACATACCAGTTGACTTACTCAAAGGAGATCAGAAATCCCCTGGTTTGTCATTTTCCTACCCTTTTTTTTCCAGTAATTTATCTTTCAGTGGATTGAATGCAGTTTGATTTTGGGGAACTACTTGTTTGACATATTTTGTGGATCTTCAAAGATTTTTTGAAGCTTAATCCTCTGGGATTAGTACCTGTGCTTGTAGATGGTGACACTGTTATTGCAGACTCTTTTGCAATCTTGTTGGCAAGTTCCTCACTGAAATTAACACTGGCAATATCAAATTTATTTGATGTATAGTGTATTTGTTGTTTGGAGTTTGTATAATCTAAAGTGATGATGATTGTGTGGTGAATAATTGGTTATGTGCAGTATTTAGAAGAGAAATATCCACAGCATCCTTTGTTGCCTCAGGATGTTCAGAAGAAGGCTCTTAATTATCAGGTCATAAAGTTTTTCACATGATTTTTCCTTTTAATCGAGTTTCCATGGATTTTGTGTTTCTAAGACGAACTTTTTGTATTGCATTAGCTTATCAGTTCAGATTTTAGTTTACTACTTACTCTTTTCCTGGAAAGACTCTTTTGTCTCTTGAGGAATTACTAACTGATCTTTTAGAATACATAAATGTAATTTGATTTTCTACGTGAAAATGTTATTAGAAGGGAACCCTTAAAGAAAAAAACAAAAACTTTTTCTTACTCCCATAGTTTCTTCTCTTTCTGTTTATAAGGGAACAGGGGAGGGGGTGCTGGAGGGGTTACTGTATTGATATGGAGATTTGCTACTAGGTTCGAGCTTTTGAGAGATGTGGGCACAAAAGTTGGTACCTAATATCTTGATTGTCTTCAATCAAGAGAATAAGAGGAATGAGAAACAAATATAGAAAATCATTCAAAGAAGAGTGTTCTTACTACTTTATATGTCCATCCTGCCCAGTAATATGCTTTTTCCGAGTGCACTTAATTATTTGTTATAGGGTGCATGTGATCTCTGTAACTGTCCGATTTGGAGAGTGGTCTGTTAACATATAGTACTACTGGGTGACAATTCTGCTACTAACAATAGCAAAGCTCTTTATCCTTACTAGCTTGCATTATTGTCTAGTGGAATGTGCTTGGATGGTATTTCCCGTTTTATTCATGAATGAAGTACAGCTCTCTAATTGATTTTATTAAACTTATTGTATTTTAGTACCTTTTCAAATTGTTTGATGTCTATGATTGGTTCTAATCATCTCACAACTTGTCCATCACAGGCAGCAAATATTGTTTTTGCAAGCATACAGCCTTACCAGAATATACCTGTCATTGTAAGTGTAGAATAACACCCTTTAACTCCGGTCCATGTACCTAACTGGAAAACTGGCTGGTTCATATGTGAATACAATGTGTTTTCTCTATAGGAATAAAGAAGGTAAATAACTCTTTAAAAAATTTCAGGGATACATTAAAGAAAAACTTGGAGCTGATGAGATGCTTTCTTGGGTTCAGCATCATATAAAACATGGGTTTGCTGGTATGTTTTGACAGTACTGCTTTAATTGCATAAGAAAACTAGAAACAGTAATCATTTACAACAGAATTCGTCATAGTTTGCCTTGTAAGCTTCTTGATCACAGGTAAAAGACATCTTGATTAGAATGTTCAATGTTGCCAGTTATTGTCCTATTTATCAAGTCTTCGCATGATTCAGTCAAACATGATTAAAATAAGATAACAAAGAAGCATAGTTATTTGAAATTAATGAAAACATTCACTTCCTTTGAATTAAGTTATTAAAAATAACCAAAAATCATCATCGTAACCAGCTGCAGCAAATACATTCATAAAGAGTGTGTTAATTTATCACTCCTATCACTCTAATGAAAACATTTTCTCTCGAAAAGTTAACTTAAGTTCTACATACTATGCTCTAATTGTCCTCCAACACATTACTACTTATACATGGAGCGGCCAGGTTATATAGGAGTGAGGATTATAACCTATTCTTCATACTATGTTTATTGGGCACAATCCAGTTTTAATTCATTCCAATTAAATTAATGCAGCTCTGGAGAAGCTATTGGAAAAATATGCTGGTAAATATGCTACGGGAGATGAAGCTTTTCTGGTTCGTTACTTTCGCTAATTCATACTTCACATTTTCTCAAATATGTTAATTGTATTTGAACTCTAACTTGAAATTTGATTTCCTCGGTTCCTAGTTACCTTAGACGTTAGCTAACCAAAATTAGTTCGACGTTGTAAGATGTAATTCTTACGTATATCATACACTTGCGAAATCCAATTTGGCGGTCTTGTTTATTTGATTTTGCCCACATTATCAGGTAGTAGTGCTAAAGATTATATTTTGGTATAAATCTGCAGGCTGATTTGTTTTTGGCACCTCAAATTGACGGTGGAATTAAAAGATTCAATATCGACATGGTAAGCCTTCACTGAAACCCGATCAAGTATAAGGAAGTTCATTCTCTTTTTTAAGAAATTCTTAATTCAAGCACTCCTGAAACTTAATTTATCCATTGATTATATATGATGGGAAATTCTGAAAAGTGTTCTATAAACCACAGGATGGTCTAAAGGGCATATTTCCAGTATATCACAATCTTTCGAATTCCTTCACACGCACCATAAATAAGCCTGGATTTTTCTCTATGTAACTTGTTTGAGTCTCAATGAATGGGCAGAAGGAATTCCCTATTCTGTCAAGGATCAATGAGGCATACAACGAGCACCCTGCTTTTCAAGATGCTATGCCTGGAAAACAGCCTGATGCACCACCTGAGGCGAAAAACTAAGGTAAAGATCCTAATTTTTTCATGCTTAGTTTGAGTGATTAGCTCCTCTATATTCATCACATTGACACATTTTCACTACCTTTTTACATCTAATATTTTCATCAGTTTATGAAGATTGTTTCGTTCTTTGCTCGTCTCTTTATTCCGATATCTCAACTCCGCTCGAATCATTTCATCTTAATGGTTTGTGCATAGGTTAATGAGACTTGCTTTACTGTTTGCAGCAGATCATTGGAGAGTCATCAGATGTTATATAGTCTCATGTCAAATGGGTTTTGATGTATAAACAGGGCCAATACTATACACTTCCCAGTATTATAATTTTGAGATCCTCAACAATAAATAATAAATGAACTTGTTTATTTAAAACTAGTATAGAATCCGTGAAATACACGGGATTATAAAAATTAAATTAAATTTAATAATTTTAGAAAGAAAATTAATTATTAATTATACAAGAAAATATATTAATGTTGCATTAGTTTTCTAACGTGAATGATATCTACCTATAATTCTAAAAAAATATGATTATTTTTTTCTCTATTATTTAGAAAATTTATATACTTTTGTATTCATTATTCAAACCCTCAAATTCTAATTGATACAAAAATTAAAGTCATATATTTTCAAATAAATTTCATATATTATTTTAAAACACATATTTAAAAAAATTATATAATTTTAATAATTAATTAGTTGAAACGTCTGAATGATTTCTTTTCAATTAATCCACATTTATTTAAAATTTACCATTCTTACTTTTGGTTTGCAGCAATTATTGAACTTATCATTTTACAAATAAGTTCAGTATTCATGACCATTAAGAATAAGAATGCCCATTAAGAAATTAACGTTTTTTGATTTATACAAAAGGTTAAAGGTGAAAACGACAAAAACTATTTTTAGGGCCGTACTATACACACCCCAAATATTTGCTAAACTCATCCAAATTACTAAGCACACTCACAATTAAATCTATTTGTTCCTAACCAAAAAAATAAAAATTAAAAACCTGATGCAATCCTATTTATTTTCGTAATTTAATGAATATTTTTCATGGTTCAATAAATAATTTGATAAGCCAATAATTTTGGAGTTAGTAAGAAGTGACCGGTTAGCAATATAAGTTTTTAATTATTTATATGTATACAATATTTCTCATAATTACAAAAAATATCGTAAGTTTTTTTAATTATAAAATTGATAATAAGAATAATTCTAGATAATAGTAACTAACGTTCACAAAAAATAAAATTGAAAGCTTATATTTTATTTGTTTCTATTTTTTGTTGATTTTTTTTCATGGCTTGATAAAATAATTTGATAAGAAAAATATTATCGCGATTGGTTAAAAGTGACAATTAACAATATCAATTTTGATATTTATTTATATAAGAAATATTTTAACTTTAAAGTTGATAACGAGGATAATTCTACAAAAAATAAACTTGTAATAAAATATAATAAACAATAATAACTAATCAAGAATATAACGTTTTTAAGTAAATTCAAATTAAAATATGTCTAAACATAGGTAATTCTAATTGACTAACAAATTAAGATATAATCAAAATAACTTAATTGAATGAGTAGCTTCTCTACCACAAAGAAACACTGAAAATGAGAAAATAGTAAATACATAAATATTTTCGAAAATAGAAGGTGGAAAATCTCAACATACATTTTTGACAGAGGTTTTCTTTATATATAGATATATATATATATTTATTTATAATAATCAAGCCAAATATTAGAAAAAAAAATCAAATGAAATCGTTAGGTCATGATCAATAAAAGCTACATAAATTATATCTGGCTAAATTGTTAGACAAAAATAAACGAAAGTAGACAACAATTTTACTTTGGAATTCTATGGCAAAATTTAAATACTGACCCATGCATGAATGAATCATCCGTTAATATTATTTCACACCTGATATATATCAATCGAACAGAACATTCAAACACAACATCAAGTCGTATGCTTGTGAAAGATATCAATCCGATACTCTCCGTTATTTTAAACTAACCCAACTGACGAACCAAACGAGGTAAAAATTAAATTAGGAAATATTATATTATTAAGACTAAGATAGTTGGATAGTTAGGTGTAAAAAGAAAAAGGAAAATAGAAAAGGAAGAATGAAATAAAATCCAATCTCAAACCCCTCAAATCGTAGCCATTTATTTCTCGGCTTGGCTTCTGGGAGCCGACCTCAAACCCTCGTTCTCCCACAGAGTCAAACGAAGAAGACACAGTTATCCTCTCTCTCGGTATCCATGGATTCAGATCAAGGAAAGCTGTTTATTGGGGGGATTTCATGGGATACAAACGAGGAGAAGCTGCACGAGTATTTTCAAGGCTATGGAGAGGTTCTGCAAACTGTTGTCATGAGAGACAAAATCTCTGGGAAGCCCCGAGGCTTTGGCTTTGTGGTATTCGCCGATCCAAGCGTGCTCGATACGGTTCTTCAGGATAGACATGTCATCGATGGCCGCACGGTGAGATATGTGTCCAGTCATTTTTTAGGGTTTTCTGTTTTTTGCACTTTGTTTAATCTCTTCTCGGTGTTGTTTGTGTGTTGAATTCGTTGTTTGGGGCTTGTGGGATTGTGTCGGTGCTCTTGTTTGGTAGCTTTCTGATAATTTGAAGCTCTGGGTTTTTCTTTTCTGATGATTTTCTGTATGTATGTGTGGGCTTTATTAGTTTAAAGTGTTCTTGTGTTGCAATAATATTTGTGATTTCAGCTACTCTGTTTTTTTGTATGTCTTGCTTAGATTGAGCTCCTAGTATGAACTTATGTTTTGTGGGAGTATATGAGCTTCTGACTGAGCCTTTTTAGTTTGCATTTCTGCAATTTACGTGTGATTTTATTACTACTGGTTCCGTTCCCTAGAATAGAACCGAGTTGGCGGCTCATCTTAAACAGGAGATTACTTTATTGTTCAAAAACATGTTGGTCTCGAGTTCTGTAGTAACTTTTGTATGATATCAATCTGTTCTACTTAGTTACATGGTCATGGAAAAAAATATTTCATGTAAACAGTTAAGTTTCTTGGCTTCTTAATTATATTTCTGATAGTAAGCTTTTCGGTGATTTATGGGAATGGGATTGCAGTTTGTAGTTATGCATTGTAGCATCCCTTTTTCTACACTTGAAGCTACTTTTTGATTCACATGTGAACTAGCTTAAATTGATGTTTTTTTTTTCGCTTTATCAGGCTGTTTTTTGCTCTGTATTGATCATTTCATTTTGGAGTTTCTAATGTGTTCTATGTGATATCTTCATTTGTATGTTGCCATGATTGAGTTACCTTTATCTCAGAAGTTTGCTGTTTTTCATGGTATTCAATCTTTAGACTTTTAATCAGGAGCTTGATTTTAGTTCTGGCTTTAACTGTTTTTATTTGATTATTTTGTTGTTATCTTTGATCTTCCACTTTAAATTCTGTAGTCTCTTACTCTATTTCATTAAATTTCAACATCTTTTTTTATTGCCCGTAGAGTTTTTTCTGATCTCATCTGTTGACACTTTTCTTCTTTCATACTAGCTGACTGTGAAATTAGTTTGCTTGTGATTGTGAGGTGCCTTTGCATAAGATTATTCGTTCTCTTGTTTGCATAAGATAATTCATCTTGTTTGGAGTTTTTTGCTTTTGAGTTCTCTAGCAACTCTGCTTGATAATAATATAGTGCGATTAATTGCATGTTCACATTTGGACGTTTGAAGGAAATTGTTCTATCTCATGCCCTGCTTTAACTATTGTTTGTATTTTTGGATGCTATCCTTGACATTTTAATGAAATATGTTTAGTCTCGGCTGAAGTTAACCATCATATTGATGGGAAAATAAAATACTAATGAATTCGTAGTTAATATTTACTCTGTTGGATAGATTTATGATTTTTGTTTTATGTAGCTTTAACTGTTTCTTTGTTTTAGAGCCACAGTAACTCTTACTTTACTTGGTTGTTATTCAGTTTCATGAAGGTATGACTCAATGCCTTTTAACTTTCTATTAATGCATTTATAATAGAATAATATTTGGAGGCAGTATGATCGAATCATGGATCACTGAAATTGGCATGCAGCTCTCTTGTTTTACTCCCTTTGTTATTCTTAGTTGTTTTTTGGGGTTTATATATTGTAGCATGTGATGTGACCTTTCTCTTCATTATTTATATGGTTTTATGCTTTAAGCGTCACCGACTGTCTGCATCACATAAAAAGATTAAAACTTATGTATGGATTCTCATAATTTTTGTGTTAATTGACTTCTCCAATGATCAAGTTTCTATTCTTCTTAGTGCTGTTTAGTGAGGTCAGACCCTTGGTAAGTTTGTGTTAGTTTGTGTTAGTTTGTGTTTTATCATGGGTCTTTCCTTTTCATTTCTTTTAGGAGTGGTTATTTATCGTTTAGTAAATGTCTTGAAAGACACTGGAATAAGTAGTTCCTAAAAGATATTTTATGAGGGAGAAGTTAAAATTATTGAGGGCAGAAACATTGACATAAGGGATGGGGATCATAAACAGTCACATATTCTTCAGTTTTGAAATGATCCAACTCTATTTCTGTAGTTCAAAAATACTCTTCTTGTGATAAATCTGATCTATATAGCTGTTTGGATTTCAGTTGGATAATGGATAGCTTTATCAGTTTCCATGTACTCGCGTCTGCAAAACGTATATGAATTTTTCTTCCCCCTAATTAGCGATGTTCACAAATTTTGTTAACCATGGCATATATATATATATATATATTTTACATATAGGTGGAGGCTAAAAGAGCTTTATCAAGAGAGGAACAGCAAGGTTCAAAAGTAGGAAACTTCGGTGGTGCAAGAAATTTTGGAGGTGGTGGAAGTACGCGGACCAAGAAGATATTTGTTGGGGGTTTGCCACCAACTCTGAGTGAGGATGGTTTCCGTCAATATTTTGAAGCTTATGGTGTGGTAACTGATGTGGTAATTATGTTTGACCAGCAGACTAATCGCCCTCGTGGGTTTGGGTTCATTTCTTTTGATTCTGAGGATGCAGTTGATAGGGTTTTGCATAAGACCTTCCATGACCTAAATGGAAAACAAGTGGAAGTGAAGCGTGCTCTTCCTAAAGATGCCTATCCGGGTGGTGGTGGGCGACCTACGGGTGGGAATGGAGGGTTTCCGAGTTACGGGTCTTCTATTGGTAATTCTAGTGCTTATGATGGTCGAATGGAATCCAATAGGTATACACAGTCGCAAAATGCTGGTGCTGGTGGATATCCATCTTATGGTTCATCTGGGTATAATGCACCTAGTTATGGGTATGGTCCTACCAATAATGGTATGGCTTATGGCTATGGAAATTATGGTGGTATGAATGCGGGGTATGGTGGTCTTGCTAGTGCAGGCTATGGAAATCCTAATGCTGCATATGGTAGTCAAAGAAATCCATGGGGTTCACAGGCTGCTGCTGGATATGGTTATGGAAACTCTCAGTGGGGTAATCCTAATGGTAGCGGTGGCTCTGGAAGCGGTGGGGCTGTTGCGGGTCAATCTCCAATTGGTTCTTCTGACTATGGGAATCAAGGTTATGCTTATGGTGGGAATGATGGGGCTTATGGGAACCAAGCTGCTTACAGTGCTTTTGGTGGTCGTGCAGGAAGTGGCCCAAATGGCAGCTCTCCTGCTGGAGATCCGCAAGGTGGTAGTGGTGGTTATGGCGATGGAAGTAGTAACTCAGGATACGGAAACTCAGGTTGGCGCTCTGATCCGTTACAGGGTTCTAGTAACTATGGAGGTGGCTATGGAAATGGATCAACTTGATAGGCTCAGGAGTTGGAATTGTTGCTCATCAAATTCTGTGCCGCTTTTATTTCAGCATTTACTGCTCAACATCTTCTTGTTCCAGTGCCGAGTATGTTGCTCTTGCAAGAGTCACCTATAGTATCTGGCTAGTTGGATTGCATTAGTTTGCTGAATCATAGCTGTTTATCCTATTTTTTTGCTAGCCGATAACAAATCATACTTGAGAATTAGAGTTTGCTTATATTTATCCTTTTTTTAAACTGTAGTTTTAAATTTGGCTTCCTTATGGCTTATCTATTTGGAGTCTCTATCTTTTATTGTGTTTGAGATATACTAGTAGCTTGTATTGAACTTTGCATTGCCAGTGAGTTTTTCGATAATGACAGGCAGTTAGTGTTTGGCAGCCTTTCACCGGGTTTATTTGACATTGGAGTGCCATGACTAGATGATGTGGTTGTATTTTACTATTTCTGAAGTTTAATATTGCTTATGATAAAATGGTTGTGATCCTTTGAAATAAGATTTCTGGATCCTAGACTGAGCCGTTCACCTTTGGAAGAAGGGGATGATTTAGTCGTACTAGATCGTTTCCTATGGAGAAGTGGAGCATAACAATATTGCTCTTGTAATAGACAGTGATAATATAGTTTAGAGATGGATAACTTTTGGCACTTGCTTAAATATAATCCTCCCCTGCATTTGGCCTTGTGTTTTGTACAGGTTGATGAAGTGATGTGTCCACTCAAAGCTCAACGCGGCATAATTGTAAACATGGTTCAGGAACACGGCATAGCTGTAAACATGGATCAGGATTTTCTGACAGTACCTGTGCTGGTGGTCTTCGAGACACATGCCAGATTGTATGTCTCAACGAAAGTCACTCGGGTTTGGATCTCAGTCTCGAGGTATGTTGGCTCTGGAAGTTGATCTACCTCTTCTGATATTGTTTCATGTTTTGGCTATTTTTTAGTGTTTAAACGTGCGGTTGATATGCAACTTCTAAATTATTTCAGCAATCCATCCTCTAGTAAATGCTACGATTCTTTGTAATAGATATAGTCTTACTGAACTTTAAATCGAGACAAAGTAATAGTAGTTTAGCTTTTTGAATACAAATACAGTGTTCACTGTGGATATGTTTTAGCTTGCTGCTTCCTTTAGGTTGATAACGTGTCTTAGCATGTTATAAGTCTTCTTGTTTCCTCTATTAGATTAAACAATTCTGGAGTATGGATAGAAGTAGGATTATCGTACATTGCTGTTTTTCCGTTTCCTTATTTTTATGAGATGATCATCATCACTAGGCAAGTGCAGCACTATTAAAAGCTCTTATGGAATAATTTGGATAACAAAAGTAGAGTAGTCCACAATACACTGTATTTGGTTTTTTGCAGCACTCGAAGCTGGAAGGTCTCACATGTTGGGGTATATTAGTGAGTGTGAGATTGAGGTTTTTGATGGACTTGTTTATTATTTGGTTTTGTGTCCAAACAAATTCTATCATACTTCTTGTGATTAGTTGCAAAGAAATGAATCACTTTTGCTACTTTTGCAATATGATAACATCTTTTATAAAATTGTTGATAAATTTTTATTCACTAAAGACAAAATTGATGTAATTTGATTGTTTGGTATGCATGTTTTGTAATAGGTTTGATTATATTTTGTATTTGGTATGAATGATTTTAGGTTTTTAAAAGGTGGTTTGTTTATAAATTGTTGTTTGGTAAAATGGTTCAATATGGATTGAATCTGTGAATTTACTAAAATAACCCTTACATTAAAAAAGAGATTTTAATGTGAAATTAAATGGTAAAAAGGTTTGGAATGCCACAACCCATTGTATCTCTTCTTCCTAGCATCTCCAATTCCATCGGTGGCCACTGTGTCATCAACCTTACCATTTACTCCAATTATTGGCCCTTCACTATAATTTGTTGCGTCCATATTTCCAGAAGCAAGAGGTGGGCTACCGATGGGAAATGGCTTGGCTTAGTAGAAGAAGGTAAGTCTTGCAGAGGACATGACACTATCACATAATCCTGCTCGATTGACTCCAGCGAGTCCACAACTGTGAAGAAGTTGGTGGATGTGCTGCCACTTCGGAACGGAGAGGGGAGAGTTTGGAGGCGTCACCGTTTGACAGATCGGAGGGGGGATATGGACGATTTTGGAGGAGGAGATGCAGAGCACTGGGGGTATGGCAGGGGTTGGGTGAGGAACATGGAATATATATACAGGGGTAGGTGTGATTTACATCAAACTAAAGGGTAATATGGTCAATATTCCTTGAACAGTAGGGGTAATATTGTATTTTCACATCAATTACTGTTTGGCTAAGATTCATTAAACCCACGTGGGTTTAGAAACCAGCCCATAATGGAGGTAAAACCCACTACCATAAATCCGGGCCATAAACAGGGGTACAGAACATCTGGTTAACCCGGTTATCAAACCTAAACCACCTTAAATCCGGTAGGACTAAAGTCACACTCATGGGTAAAATTTGTTATGAGTTAGTGAAATGAATGTAGTGTTTTTAGTCCCAATCAAATATTTAACACCTTTATATGATAACATCAATATGTTTTGGTAAAATGATAAAATCATATTTTAAACAATACCTTTAAATAAATAGAGCAATGCATTTACGTCATTTTAGTAAAATGAGCTAATATTTGTGGGATATAAAGAAAAATAAGTTTATATAATTCCACAAAAACATTTATGTGATGCAATTAAATATTCCAGTAAAATAGTGAAACAAAAAATTTCTGTAATTAAATATTCATCCCACCACACCAATCACAGAGCCCCATCCCCTTTCCCACTAGGATATATTTCGAGGAATCCCTGTCCCGCTGCGACCACTATATATTATTGATGAATGAGGAGTGCTACTTAATATTGCTTAAGTGTGAGCACAAATTTCAAATTAATCAAATTTTACCACAAAAAAATTCAAATTTTGTTTTACTAAAAGCCATCTTCGTCAGGGAGGTCCCAAATAAGAACAAATGAGATAAAAATAGTTGAGTGAAAAGTAGAAAAAAATATAAAAAATCTGTATACTAAATACAATATACAATGTGCAAGGATTTAAGGATTTTATACTGGAGAAATTTTAGAATATGAACAAACTCATCGATCAACTACAATTTGAGAATTATAATATTTTGGGGTTTTGAGGATTTTAAACTGCATAGAACTAGTTTATATAATTCCTCAAACTATCCACACATTACTCACCAAATCAACAATGAATGTTTACATACTTGAGCATGATAAATAGGCAGCATAAGTTCAAGAATCCATGACTGCAAAAATTGGAAGGTATTGAATTGAATCAAAGAGTTGACATCAGACTTCATTAACATGCCAAAAATCTTAAATCTCTGCGTTTCTCACTACTGCAATTTAATAAATTTTTCTATGCTATTCCTAGAATCCTAGGTTTCTTTCAAATTTTTATTGTTTATCCAACTTTCATCAACTCTCCAATCCCAAATGCTGTACTTGCAACCCGCAGATTATGCACTCAGATCAAAAGTAAACGCTAAAAATAAGATACCGTCTAGGCCGGTGAGGACACAGCCTCGATAGCACTGCCCAGTGGCCATGCAGCTTCAACTAGAGAATTTTGATATTTAACCTTCTTCACCAATGTAATCTCTTGCCATGGATCGAGCCCTGTCAAACAAGATACCATATCAATGGTTTGGTTACGTTCTAGATACAGGAGATATCAAGTCGATAATGTTAGGCCAGAAGTTGACTGAGAAACTAGAGGATTGAGCTCAACTTGAGGGCAAGCTTGAAACTCGAGTTTGACTCAATTATACTGTGATTCAATTAAAAGGTCTAGATAAGGTTCAGCTTACTGGTATATAAATATATATATATATATATGTGTGTGTAATAACTAAATATATTAGCAAGGCTCAATTAGACCTTGCAAGCCTATTTAGTAGTGTACTGGTGCTCGAATTGACTCACTTGACATGAGTCGAGTTAAAAAAATGAAAATAAAATAATTACCTAACACGGCTCAGCAACATTACATCCTATTATCTGAATAGAAGGTGCATTAAATTTACCAAAAAAGGATGCTGTTACTCACCAAATCCATCAACAAGCAGTGTAAATTGGTAAACAAGGTCCATGCATAAGTAAGGCAGGTTATCTGGGTCCACATGAGGATACGTAGAGCTGCCGTCCTCGAGACGCATTGCACAAGCATGTTTAGCTGCTTCCTCAAAATTAGCTGGATGAACTTTCGCAACAGGCACTTGCCGATCAACAAAACCAGCCTATATATGAAAATAAACAGAGTTCCCAAGCTTATATGACAAAGAGAAAAGAGGCTGCTAACTAGTTAGTAGTTTGTCAAACAATTTGAAACGTCTAAATGTAGAACTAATACTTACCTCAACAGCTCTATCGAAAAAAAATGAAGCAACAAATAAATTCTTCTGGCCATCCCCTCCCCCACCGTTCCAGATGCCTCCAAATGTACATTTCATGTGGGTACATGATTCATTGACCTTGAGTGCCTTGATAGCTGCCTCTCTACATTGGTTGAAGCTGGAACCAGACGGTAAAGCCGAAGCCTTATATACTGATGGGCCATATTTGTAAGAACCTAGAGAGTAAACAATATATCATCAAAAAAAAGGAGGGGAAAAAAAAAGAACTACTCTCTCTTGTTTGCTGCATTGCACCTGTGTTAAAAGTTCGATTACCTTGAATTTTATTGATTCCCACAAATTTTACATCATACACCTTCCAACCAATATTACATCTCGTATCATTAAGTTAAATTGTGTGGCAGAGCATTTAAGAAAAGAATCATCTCAATTAGTAAAATTTGCATTATATAGTACCTACTGGACAAAGGAGCTGAGATTAGCATCACCACTAGACCCACTAACGTAAAGAGTAAAGAATACAATTACAAGAGCACTGGTTTCTCTATTATCTGAAGATAATGAATTGGGATATTTGTTCGTTTATGAAATTTGAACAAGAAAGAAGAATGCAGTTAAAAAGCCACTACTAAAAAGCAGCACCGTTTTTATGGTACAGATGCCACATCAGTGATCATGTAAGAAAAAGTCACATGTCTGATCTGTAGGCCAGGTTCGAGAAACCTCACTTACCACTAATTATAAATATTGATCAGAGAAGAGAGCAGAGACATACATAAGCCAATTTGTAGAATCTAACACATTTGCTGAGAAATAAACATACATTTGAATGGCAATCACATCAGAAAATTTAGGTACAAAAATATTTTAAAACGGAAGTAAAACCATATAAAACAGAAGAAAGAGTGGCTGATTAAGTTGTACACACCATTATAACCCGCCAAAATACACGGACTGCCAGATTCTTCATCAACCTTCAAAATCTCAGCTCGAGCAGCCAGCAAACCATAATGCAGGTAACTGCATGTCAGAAAAATTGACTACGTCAAATATATGTATGTGTGTGCATACAGAAATCTAGGTGATTTGATAACTAAAATTCAAAAGTATTCAGGTGATATGCTAAGGAGACAAACTAGGAAATAAATATTAGTCCTGCGACAAAAAGTCACAGAGAAACTGAGATGCACAATAACAACATTAAGGACAAGAGACCTGTGGACATAAAGGTAATATTTTCTTCCTTTGAGATACATTTCCTGCACATATGACTCCTCTCCGCCTGATAATTTTGGGACTTTAGCAGCATCGGACTCTGAGATGGCATATGCCATTTGTACAGAACCACCCCCAAGATCAACCACTCCAACAGTATTAGAGTACTGCTTCCCCAAATTCCCCAATAAATAGTTAATGGTCACCTGGAAAGATGTAGAACTATCTGAATTACTTCTCAGCCATGGTTAGTAGATAAGAAACTAAGGGATAAGATCTGCTATATTTGTACACAGTTCTGGTGAAGCAGACAATCATAAATCTATCAATATAAACTACTTTTGCAACTTTGAGTTAAGCTGTTAGCAATGGCTAACTACACTTATTGGTCCCCAGCAAATACGGAGACTAATGTTGTTAGATCTGAGTACCTTTCAATTTTGCTTATGTGAAGTATATGTGCATACTTAGTTCTTATACTAATGCTGTTCAAGGAATAAATGGGTTCTCCTTTTCTTTAGAAACATTTGAAATCCCTATTATTGAATATCCAGAAATGTTTCTACTGAAAGATGCTCAGATCTAGATTTATGTATTAAGAGCATGCTATTAAGTCCAAAACAATGTTTCTCATATAGATAACATCACTAGATCAACAGGTATTTATCTCACATCCACAGCCCATAGTTTCACAAAGAACAACAAATAAAACTAAATCTGTAGAGGGGAAAAGAAATATATGAATGAGCACATGTGTTTAGCACATTTTCTGAGTATTAACAATATCTTCTGAAGTTGCCCCTCTACTAATAGTCTTCAGTTATTACAAAAGTTCATGGCAAACACAAAGTCTTTGAAAGTACATAAAAGCTAACAATATTTACAATTTTGACAAGTAAAGGAGTAAGATAATATCCAACAGAACTTTAGTACTAATACCAGTCCATGTTCTACTTTCGAAAGAGGGCTGAAAAGGATTTGCAGTAACTTTGTGCCAAAAAAAAAGTTAAATGGAATCAATACTCAGTACACTCAGAATTGAAATGTTTTATCATTTTTTTCATTTGGAGCAACTTTCGAACTTCACCTTGGAGCAAGAATATTATAACATTTCATAGAATCTAGACACACGAAATCACATAGATTTTGCATATATGAACACTTCATTCTTCCTTTCAGAAAAAAATGTTCAAGATTGAAGTCAGAAGCATCAATTGTTTTTTTCTTCTCTATAGAAGGTGCCTCAAGAATTACAAATGCAAGAACATAATTGCCGCCGCCATTATTTAGAATTCATTCAGTGATAGCATAATTACTATCCCCTGTAAGCCTGTTTGCTGGGAATCTACTATTCATCATACACAAGTCCAGATTTGGCCTGAAGATCCTATCTTTGTCATGTATGACCACATTTATTCAAAAAAATTAGTCATATGCAAACTCAAAAAAATTAGTAGAGGCACACTCAACTTTACGCAAGCTTCCCATTTACAAGTAGTTCATAATGTCTATCAGCCATTAATTGTCTGAAATTTAAAGATCAAAAACCACCAATATAAAGAGGAACATAAAAAAGTATGTATCTACATACCCATTGATAAGCACCTTCCTGATTACCATCCAGCACCGTGACCCAGTCGGCCTGTGACTTAAAGGAGCTTTTATTCTTCAAAAAATCCCTCACCTTTGCAAAAGTTTAGAGGTGTAACTATACTGAACTTGAAGAAGATACAAAAATGTATATTGTATATGAAAATTATGGAGAATGTAGTTACTGCTTGTAAAATCCTGTCAGATGCATCACCTTCCAGTTGCCTTAGCCCAGCAGTAGCCTTCATGAACATCAATGGCCCAATTCAGTTCACAGAAACGCAACCAAATAAACAGAGATCTCCATAACTACTTAGAAAAAAAAAAAAAGGATCAGAATTTTCCCTACCCCAACTTTCACTGGTGTGCTGTACCGCAGCTCTTCAGGAACTGTTGTTTCTGCTTTTTCAAGAAGATCCGAAAGCGAATTTGCAGCAGCCTCAGGGTCCGTTGCATACCCACTAAGACCTGGTTTTCTCTGCAAGAAGAAAGCCAATCCAGACTTGTAAAAGAAACATACAAATACACTAGAGCTATCATCACCTTCTCCACCATGAGGAACAACAAAAACAATGCATATAACCACAGCACACAAATCAAACAATCCAACTCGCAATTCATGAACCAAAATTGATCGAGTAAAACGCGAAATGCGCGAAATCACCTGCACAAAAAGCTCAAGATCCTGGCCAATTGGAACGAGATCCAAGTACTGGTTGAAGCAGAAGACGTGAACCCTACTGCCAGAGCTCCCGGCATCGAAGATGACAGCATAACGCCTGGAGATGAAGTTGGGCGAGAACTTTCTAGAAATCGAATCGGAAGTGGAGGTGGCGGGCATGAGATAGATGACGAAGGAGATGAGCAAGAGAGGGACCAAAACCAACAGCATTGGACCGCGCCATCGCTGAAGCTTGTCGGAGAAGGTCTCATACTGCCTGTTCCGCTTCAAACTCTTCTCCATCTGAACTTGCTGCTGTGCATCTAACAGTTCCGTAGCCGAGGGAGAACGATAACGAATCTGGCCGTTTCCAACTCCAGGCTTCAATGGCTGGGAATCCTGTACCGTCTCCAGCTCTTCTTCTTCCTTCTCTCTCCTCCCAAAATCAGATTATGGCTCGCGATCTGATTCTCTCTCTCTCTCTCTCTCTCTCTCTCTGAACTTGATTACAACTCTCATATCATCTCACCAAATTACTGCTTCCAACGGAAATTACTGTTTCGCCCCTCAATTTTGCCTTAATCTCATTCTTCTGCCGAGGGTATTTTTGGAAGATTCTATATGGGTTTGAGAAATCCTCATTTTGAGATCTGGGTTTTATAGATGAATTTATTATTCTTAACCAATAAAATCATAATTAAACTGTGAAAATTGATTTCTATTATGGATAGTTGGGTCACTCTCATTGATCGGATCGGATCTTCGGTATCAAAAATCCACGTTTTATCTATATACCAAATTAAAATTACGTAATTTTGATATTAATCTTTTTTTTTTAGTTTGTATGTATATGGACGTTTGGTACAGAGGAACCGATTTGCTCGTTGATTGAAAATTAAGGTGAATAGTGAGAATCTTATTTGTTATTGGTTTTATAAGACATGTTGTTAATGTATATGTCATCAATATAGAAAAATATGATTTCATGCATATTATAATGTAAATGGTGTGTTAATACTTAATAATGATTAGATGAATTTTAATTTTACTCGAAAATTAAATGATATTATAGTATGATGTTGCGAAATACTACCTTCGTCCCAAAATAAATGACGTTTTAGCAACTAAAATTTATTCCAAAATAAATGTCGTTTTCGTATTCCAAAGCATATTTACATGCAATATACCAAATATGTCTCTATTTACTCATCTCAAATTAAATGTGTTAAAGAGATAAAAGTTCCTCATTAATTAAATTTAAATAGGGGTAGATTAGACTTTCTATTACATTTCTTAATATATGTGCAAAAATCTAAAACGTCACTTATAACTAAGGGAATTAATAGGACATGTACAATTTCTTTAGTCTCTACTTTGTCTTTATGTACAACAACTAAGGGATCATCATTCTTGTTACACTAATGTATGAGATTTACACTTCTATTCTCATCCCCACAATTCGATCAAGTATAAACATTAATCACCAAGTTTGTATCAAAGTCGTGTGAAGAATTGAAGAGATAAAAGTTTGGTTAGCATATCAACAATTTTTTCGAATGGAAGAGATGCGTAGAACTTTAATGATGTGTGATTAGCAACTTTCTCTTAAACAAGTTGAATATCCAACTCCATGCGTTTGGTTCGAGTATGTAGAATGAGGTTAAAGCCAAAGAGACTACGATGAGGTTTTGTTAATTGATCAAATGATGAGAGTGTGAGGTGTAATGAACTGTAGTTTATGAAGTAAAGACTGAAACTAGCAGTTGTATGAGTTAAACTGTGATATTCAACTTTTGTGTTGTCCTAAAAACTGTTAGGTTTTTTTACTACTCCAAGAGACCAATTAGTACCAAGGAAGACACAATAGTCAGTAAATGATTGACGATCATCGAGGTCAACGATCCAATTCGAACCACAGAAAGCAGAGAGGTGAAACTTAAAAGATTTTGTGAAAGGCAGACCATAATTCATTGTTCTAATAAGATATTTAAGGATTCTTTTTACTATCTTCCAATAATCAGCGAGATGATAAGCTACTTTACTCACAGCCATAACATAAAAACATCTTCAAATGACAGAAATATCATCAAATCTTATAAAAATAGCATGAAATCTCTTCTAAAATTACGGTTTTCTTTTTAACATGAAATTTAGACAAATCCTTTCGTATAGGTAAAACTCTCATATCAATTATGTTTTTACATATTCAATAAATAATTTTATATAACTAAAATTATAAATATATAGACTAAATTATAAATTTATACCACTACTTTTGGTATATCACCATCCCATTAAGAAACACATTGCCATACATGAAGTTGAAGAAACATGATGAGATATTATGGAGTTGCGATTTGGAGAAGAAAATTTTTGGTTGTAAATTTGTAATTGAAAAAACAAAAAAACCATTCAAATGAAACAATATATTTTAGCCAGTAAAAATATATATTCAAGTTATAATACCATTAGCTTTAAGTTATAATATAATGCTATTATCTTTCAACGTGTAAAGGGGAAAGGTTTTACGCACACGAGAGTGTAAGTGGATCAAGCACACTAACGTGTGTGGGTGAATATAATCCATACAACTTATGCATAATATTCACACATTAGGATTTCACTCGTGCACTAAACTATTTGTCATATAATATGTAATACTTATAAAGTTTTTGGTTAATATGTAGAAAAATCATCACATTTACTTCAATTACAATCTTAACCAAACATTTGGATAATTACAAAATAAATATAAAATAAATTTAGATATACTTTGCAATTTCAATCACATGACGATTTTCAAATGTATTTTTGATGAAGTGTAATGTTGTAAGTTTTTGAGCAAGTGCTATGAATACATTTCCAAAGTCCAAAACATGTTATTTAAATTATTATCAAAATTGTAAAATAGAACTAATGTCATGTTTATATTGCAATTATGAGCTCATATGATTGAAGTAAATGTGGTGATTTTTCTGATAATAAACCTAAATTTGTTTATAATATTATATATGTATATATATGACTTACTTAAAAGAAAAATATTAAATATACAACAAATTTAAAAAAAAATATATTTATACGAGTTTTGATATAAATTTTATCATATACAAATTATATTTTGTGACAATTCAATAGTGTTTCTTTTGATAATTGAATCCCTACTTCTAAAACACATATATTATGATTTCTAAATGATTGTGATACACAATGTATGAATAATATCATATAACTGTCTATAATACTGAAGTTAAATAAACAAGATCATCTATTTCACTTCATTGTTACGTCTTATATTCTAAAACAATAATTATAGCCAAGTATAAAAATAACATCAATAGTTAAAATACGTGTTAAATTAAAATAACTATATATATATATTTTTAATATATACTACAAATTAAAATACAAGATCGAGCTTATATGCTTTGCTATATATACACTCTTTTACAACACTGTTTGTCAAACTCTACTTTAAACTCTCTCTCTCTCTCTCTCTCTCTCTCTCTCTCTCTCTCTCTCAGTTAATCGGAAATGGCTACGCCGATGGTTGAAGACAACTTCGAGGACGACCAGCTTTCTTCGATGAGCACTGAAGACATCATTCGAGCCTCTCGTCTTCTCGATAATGAAATCAGAATCTTAAAGGTTGTTCCTTTTTCCAATTTTCGTTGCGTGTGATTGAGAAATGAACTCTTATGCAGTGTTTTGGAACCATTAGGAAATCATAATTAAGTTTTCTTCTGCTCTGTGCGATGAATTGTTTCCCCCTTTTGACAGGAAGAGTTGCAGAGAACAAACCTGGAGTCAGATTCATTCAAGGAAAAAATTAAAGAGAATCAAGAAAAGATCAAACTGAATAAGCAGCTTCCTTACTTGGTCGGAAACATTGTCGAGGTATTTATGCTGTTACATTGAATTTTAGGGCATTTTGGTTTGTTACTTTGCGAAGGAATGGGACAATTAGGGATCTTTTGGCGGTAGTCTAGGGTTTATTGGGTTTCATGATAATTAGGGCTTGTGAGCCAATGTTGAGTTCATCTGAGGGGGGAGAAGACATTCTGTACTTATTAAATCGATTCTGACCAGGTAGTTTCTGATGCTTGTACAAATGACTATATTTGCTGGGATTGAGAAGATATGAATGAGTGATTCCATCCTACAATCAATGTTGAAAATATTCTGTTTATCTCCAATATTTGGAGGGCCCTTGGTGCCATATGGATTGCGAAAAATAACTTTGCTTGAATATTGCAGATATATGGGAAAATATCACAAAATAAGGGTATTGTGAATTCTGGTTCTTTTGCAAAGAAGTGAAATTGCTGCTAATTCAGTCATTATGGGCTAAACAAATAGAATTTGAACAAAACAGCTGGAATGGTAGTGCACATCGAGTTTGGTGGGTGGAAGTAGGAAAAAAAAAAAAATAGGAAAACAGAGAACATGAAAAAATTGTGACAAAAATTTTGTAAGCTGAGCCCAACATATACATACATGATGAATGAACTGTCATGAAACGGTGACTGATTGGTCATGGGTACCTTTAGTCAATTTTTGTCTTCTCTATTTCTCTTTGAGATAGTTGGTAAAAGAATAATATAAATACTTCTGAGTTTTTAGATTGGGTTAGTCACCGTCAGTTCGAGTAATGATCCAATGATGATCAAGTCATTAAATATTATAATGCATCTTTCATAGTATTTTATAGCTAATTAAGATGCATCCCTCTTCTTAAATCATGCTCTACAGCCTTATATACGTAAACTGTACATGCTAATATGGACATCCATTGTGATGGTATTTTGATAAAGTAGATCTGAGCTGAATGGGTGTCAGCAATTTTTTTTTTCATTTAAGACCTATAATTTATCAATCTAGAATTCGAGTCTTATTTGGGTCAGTGGAATGGAGTTGGAAGGGAGGAAGATAGAGGCTTTAATGGAGCTACGAGCCCTTTTTGGTTATCTTTCTGGAGGGAGTCTTCCCACTTTTTCCTATTTGGAAATAATAAAATGCATTTGTTTGCTCAATTTAATCAGAAACACTGCATATTCTTGGACATGCTATCATTTTACTAGTTTTTACATCTTGCATACTCATTTTATAATTTTTTTCATTATTGATGTCTTTACGTGCAGAAAATATCAGGAAAGTATTTTTTAATATTAAGCCTTTATTGTTAATATGGAAATGTGATTAGCTGAAACTACTTTTACTGGTACATGAGGATGTAGTAAAAGTTGTTTTCAAGTTCAACCATAAAAATTACGGATGTGTAAAATAAATCTGAAAATAAAGCTAAACTGGCTTTTGTGTTCTGGTGGTCTCAGCTGTTTTTAACACTGGTTGGCTCAAGAGAAACTTTTTTTCTTCTTTTCATATTATTTCTTTCCCTTTTTCCCCCTTATTTCATCCTGTGTGAGTGTATTTGGAATGTCAATTCAGATATGATTTAACGCTTCGGCTAGTTTTATCCAGAATTGACTTAAGTATATGTCTAGAATAAAGCTAAAGCCTATAAAGGTTGTGTCATGACTCATGAGGTCTGGTATAGGTATTTTTTCTTGCAATTTGTGATATAATTTTCCTAGTTGGCTTGAATTTCTTTAGATGCAGATTATAGTCTTATCCTGGACTGAAACTAACAGGACCAGCTTCTGTTATCCTTTGTTGTCAGATTTTGGAAATGAACCCAGAGGAAGATGCTGAAGAAGATGGTGCTAACATTGATCTTGATTCTCAAAGAAAGGGTAAATGTGTGGTACTAAAAACATCCACACGCCAGGTATGATACTGGAAAAAAGCCTAGAGTCATTTTTGTTCTTTAAAATTTTATAGCTATGTTCGCCCAATGATCCACATATCAAAATATAACATGGTTTTCTTTAATTTATAACATTTTATCAATCAATTTTGTTTTAATATGTAATGTGTCAATTGCAGACAATTTTCCTGCCCGTAGTAGGTCTGGTTGATCCTGACAAGTTGAAGCCCGGAGATCTGGTTGGAGTGAACAAGGACAGTTATCTTATCTTGGATACTTTGCCATCTGAGTATGACTCTCGAGTTAAGGCTATGGAGGTTGATGAGAAACCAACTGAAGACTACAACGATATTGGAGGCCTGGAGAAACAGGCAAGAGAATTAGCTCAATCCCCGTCGAATCAAATAAAATTTAACAAATTCTCTTCAACCTTTTCTAATACATATTTTTCCTTTTGTTATGATTGCTGCAGATTCAAGAATTGGTTGAGGCAATTGTATTGCCTATGACGCACAAAGAGAGATTTCAAAAACTAGGAGTTCGTCCACCAAAGGGTGTCCTTTTATATGGTCCTCCTGGGACAGGGAAAACCCTAATGGCCCGTGCATGTGCAGCCCAAACAAATGCTACTTTTCTGAAGTTAGCTGGTCCGCAACTTGTACAGGTGTGGTATCTTTATTATTTTCTTCTTCTTTATTTAGATCCTAGGCTATGTCGGTGGAAGGTTGGGATGGGTGTTCTAAACCTCTTTCTTTTATCTGTTTCAATACTTTCCATTTTAAAGAAAAAATTAAAACTTTTTCATGTGTAGGTTAATTTTAACTAGATTATTGATGATTTTAAATTTGATATATCCATCCAACCCCCAGATTGATTAGATAGGATATAAAATTGCATTTTTATTTAATTTTGTTTCATCAATTGTTTAGTTTTCAAGTTTGGCCCGGGTTACCTAAATCTTGATGGTTTCAATTTAATAACCCTGCATCTGAAGTTTATATTCTTGTGAATATAATGACCCTGCATGGGGTTACTTCTAATTCTGGTCTTATTATTTCCTCATGCTAATATTCAAACATCGTGTATTTAGATGTTCATTGGTGATGGAGCAAAACTTGTTCGTGATGCGTTTCAACTTGCCAAAGAAAAATCTCCCTGCATCATTTTTATCGATGAGATTGATGCTATCGGTACAAAACGGTTTGATAGGTGTGTACTTACTTAACATTGTAGTTTAATTGATTTTCTGTTAGCCTATGCAAGTTGCTAATTCCCTCGTAGATTTTGATGGAGTAACTCATAGGCCTATGTATTTAAAACTGTGATGGCATGTTAATGCTGATTGTTTGTTGTTTTCGATTATGCAGTGAAGTTAGTGGTGACAGAGAGGTGCAAAGGACTATGCTTGAATTGCTCAATCAACTTGATGGTTTTAGCAGTGATGATCGAATAAAGGTTCTTTTCCGCTTTAATTCTATCATTTGTATTGTTTTGTCAACCATTTTCTGGGTGATAAGATTTGAGAATTTTGTACCGTGAAGATTCTTAGGTTATGTTAGGATGGAGGGATTTGAAATTCATAGTAGTAAATCCATTGGTGATGTTTGGATTGTTATGTACATGAAATTCATTACTTTCATTTTGAACTAATTTTTGAGATATATAGATGGTTTTAGAATCCACTCTGATTTGTGTAATTCTTTTCGAATCTTGTATTTCAAATCTCTCCATCCAAACATTACCTATATGCCAACTTTTGTTACTTTATTTGTCGGTTTGCAAGTACAATGTGTGCATTTATTGCTTTAGTTTGGATGATAGAAGGGAACTTACATATATGCTAGGATTCTAATATGTTGGCTACATTTACTTTAAATATGTTGGCTACTTATTGTGGTCAGGTGATAGCTGCGACAAATCGAGCTGATATCTTAGACCCTGCTTTAATGCGTTCTGGTAGGCTAGATCGAAAAATTGAGTTTCCCCATCCCACTGAGGAAGCAAGGGCTCGCATTTTGCAGGTAGACCCTTCTACTTCGAAACTAACCTACTTTCGACACTTTATTCCGGATTTAACTATATTTGCTGGTGTTGTAGTTGGCTGTTAGCATTTCAATGATTAGTGATGAGAATCTTTTAATCGTACACGCCAACTTATATTCATCGTCTTTTATTGTAGATCCACTCTAGAAAGATGAACGTTCATCCAGATGTCAACTTTGAGGAGCTTGCTCGATCAACAGATGACTTCAATGGGGCACAACTTAAAGCTGTTTGTGTTGAAGCAGGCATGTTAGCACTTCGCCGTGATGCCACTGAGGTCTCTCTTTCTATCTCTCTCCCTTACTTCCCTCCTCTCTCTAGGTTATGTGAATATTTTATCTTAATTTCATTATTAAGGAATAATATTTTATTCCCAATTTTAAAAAGTTGTGGAGCGCTAATGCAAAATGAGAAATTATCGATTAAGACCGCATACACATAAAAACGAAAACTTTTTTTTGACCCTAAAACACACTTTTCATCTAAAAAACCATAATTCCCCTGGAAAGTTGGTAAAAAAGATGTTTATTTATGTTTTTAAGTTAAATCACAGAGTATTTTTGTCCAAAAAGTAGAAAGAGGTTAAAAACATCATTCCTTATATTTGTGAATTGTGATAGAAAACATCTTTACTGTATGTTAATGGGTAGAAAATCCTCCACGCTCTGATATATTCTCTTTGGCCTTTTACGTGGAACGTGAGCACAATGATAAATACATTTGGGGTTTGTTTGTCGACAAACTCTCTCCGAGTCTATCTTTCTGAATGGATCATCCTGTGTTTTTTCAGGTGAACCACGAAGATTTCAATGAAGGCATCATACAAGTTCAAGCTAAAAAGAAAGCCAGCTTAAATTACTACGCATAGGTTTGTCGGTGCACAAACTAGTTTCCTTCTTGAAAGTATTCTTTACGAAGTTATCTATTCCCCATTTTCTTTCCCAGAATCGACTTTCCTATCTGGAGTTATTCCATGCAAATTTCTGTTTCGTCACAATTTAATTGCTTCGTTATATCATGCGAGCAGCATCTTTGGCAGAACTGATTTACTACGCTATATATATGTCGTTGGTTATCTGCCTCCGTCTTTGCCTCGTTTCATGTTTGGACGCTCTTGGTTCAACGTGTTTCATATTCGTTGGCCTACCAAACATGACTTTTAGTAATGCGTTTTAGTATTTTTGGGACGGGGATCGTAGTTTTCCAACAAGTGGGAGTTTATAGTTATGAAGTGTGTTGAATTGGTCGGAAAAATTGAATGCACCACCCTTGTGCATTGTCATAGCAACAGTAATTTATGGCAAGAGAAATTATCTTTGTAGGTGTGACATATTTAGCCAATAATTCAGTAATATGCAGCATATTGTGACTGTTGGAAGACTATAAATGTATGTAGAGAAGGGATTGTGGGCCCTCGGGTATTGTGTGCTCGCAACCCCAATTCTAATACCTTTAACTAATACGATTAATATTTTAATATGTCACAAGTAATATTTTTATTAAAACACATATTTTAATTATACAGGTGATACATTATAAGTAAATAACTAATAACTTATGAGTATATAACTAATATGTTTAATTAAAACTTATATTGTAGTTATATACAGACAATATCTTATGAGTATAAAATTAGTATCTTTAGGAATACACCATTAATACCTCTTTTGTATATGTAACTAATGCTTAGCTAATTATATTATTGGACAACTAATATCTTATAAGTATATAACTAATATCAAATTAATAATGTCGAAATTATGTACACTAGGGAACTAAATTTTTGACGTGTATATATGTGTATATACACATATTTAGAAGATATATATATATATATATAGCCAAAATGTATAAAAGAAAATGGAAGTTGCCTTCTAAGGAACAGAGAAAAAGATAAGGTTGTTGGCAAGGCGTGGGTAAGTTGAGTAGGAATTCATGTTATGAATTTTTCGCGTCTGACCCATAATCCACGTTTAGCAATTCATATGAAAATTTGTTGATATAAGTTCAATTTATGGGTAATAAGATTAATCTCACGAAAAGTATCCTTAAATCCGTCTCACATTGGATTGCATAATTTGAGGTGTGGATTTAAATTTACTATTTTACACACTTAACAACAAATTTAAGCATTATTTTACATGTGATATTACTATTTTAGTCTTTTACTTAATTAATTAAAATATGATCTCCAATTACTTTTATATATATATACACATATGTACATTTAATTATCACTATATATATATGTATGTATATTAATATTAGTATTAGGCGTGGCGGGACGGGACATGATATTATTAATACAATGCATTAAAAAATACAAAATATCATAAGCACATTGTTTCAATATTTTTATACAATGCATTTTAATTAACACCTCTAATGTAACATAATCTAGAAATTTCTCAAATATAAGGAGTAAGGACATTTTGAATATCTTAATTTAATTTGATAGTTCAAATCATTTCAATGGATAAAATCTCATTTCCAAAACAAGTTGTTAGGCAAAGACAAAACCATCCCTAATTGCACCTACCCCACCACACATGTCAAGATCAATTTAATCAATGATACCCAAGGGTATAACGGTCACTTTACTTAAAAGGTTAACGCCGTTACTTCCGACGGAAAAACAGCAAGTGGTTTTATGCACATCTAAATAATTATTAATCGCTTAAATAAACCCTAATTAAGGTATAAAGCCAAAAAGTCTTTGAATTCAAACCTAAACATTCTTCTGCGCTTTTACTTTCTCTCTCTTCTCTCTCTCCTCAGAATCTTCTCTGAATTTACATGAACATATTCACGCATTAATACTTGTAGTTGACGCACGCACGCCTAGATTTTTCTGTTGAGAATTTTTCAGAGGAGTTTGAAGGAGATCTGAGGAGCTTTAAATGAAAATGCCGGTAAGTTTGATTATGAACAATGTTTTTACTTCAGAATTGTTTGTTTATTTTTTGTTAATCTTTTTTTGTAGGAGACAAGAACAGTAGAAGTGAAGCAAGTATCAGATCTAGCCACTGAGAGAGAAATCCACGAGTTCTTTTCTTTTTCCGGTGAAATTGAGAACATTGAGATCCGCAGGTGAGATTTAATTTGTTTTTTTTTTTTTTTTTGATGTGTTGATTAAGCTGAAGTATCAACTATAAATTTGATGGATTGCGTTTTTTTGTTAACTTTGAGGTGGTTGCAGAGAGCCAGGGCAGTCGAAGACGGCGTTTGTGACTTTCAAAGATCCGAGGGCGCTTGAAATCGCTTTGTTGTTATCGGTATTCTCCTCAATTCGATTTTATCTTTTCATGTGATAATACCCTCTAATAGTTTAGTTATTTATAGTGAATTTGCTGTAATAATTAATACATAGGAATTACCACAGTTACGAAGTTTTTGGGATGTAGTTAAAGTTATGCGGAATTAAAGGAATGAAAAAACATGAGTAGCAATAGCATCCAGAATTCAATGTTTCTTTGCGCAGTTGCATACCTGACATTCCTATTTTTGGATTCTACGCATCTTTGATGCAGTTAAACACCTAATTTGGGTATTATTCGAACATTAGTTTAATATTAGCGTTAGTAAGATTTGTCCTTTTATTTGTAAGTGTGCGAAAACATATCCTACTGGCCAGGATTGTTTGCAGGAGGAAGGTGACATATCATTCTCTTCGTTATTCATCAACTCTTCTACACAATTGGACTAATAAACTTAGTTAATATTCAGTTTCCTCACATAACTTGAGTTACATAGTGACTGATAAATTTTTTCTTCATTGATATTGAAAATGTGTTAAAAGAAAACAATGGGTCGATTTTGAGAAGTATATATGAAATGTAACATTTATGAATCTTGATCTAACTAATCTCAAAACACATGTCTAACATGTTTTCTTGTCGTATCTGTTGTAATATTCCCTCCCTGTCTTCAGTATATGCAGTATACATGATAATCGATGTGATTCTAGATGTCAAAAATATTTCCTGTTGTGTCTTGCAGGGTGCAACCATAGTGGACCAGGTTGTTAGCATAGCACCTTCAGAAGATTATGTACCACAACCTGCTATTCGGGTAACACTATACAATTATGCATAAAATTTGATAATATCTTCTCCAGCTTTCATTAAATTAATCATGTGTCTGATTTGTTCAGGATATAGCAGATGTTGACAGCTCTATCACCATATCTCAGGAGAGTAGTTCTCCAATTGCTGAGGTAATAAAATAAAATCATGTATCCTGTGAAATGGCTGAATAGCAACTATTTATCTTTTGGAGCGAGAAATTGAACAAAAAACACGAAAACATTTTGAATTTCTATAAGCAGAAGAATATGTTAGTCTTAGTATTCTGTATTCAATATTTCAATGGATGATGAAAGTGTTATTTATGTTTCAATTCTATTTTAGTTCATTCTGTTTTATTTAGATTTTGATATATATTTTTTAAATAATTGTTCCCATCTTTTTCTAGCAAGGAAAAATGAGTCCAAATAATGGGAGAGTGTATGTTAGTAAGGCCCAAGATGTTGTCACAAATATGATTGCAAAAGGCTCAGCTATCGGTCAAGATGCAGTAAACAAGGCTAAGGCATTTGATGAAAAGCATAGGTTGACTGCCACAGCATCTGCAAGAGTCATTTCCTTAGACCGGAGAGTTGGGTTAACTGAAAAATTTACAGTTGGAATTTCAGCTGTAAATGAGAAAGTGAAATCCGTGGATCAGAAGTTTCAAGTGTCCGATAAAACCATGTCAGCTCTAATGGCTGCTGAAAGGAAAATAAATGACACTGGATCAGCTGTCAAATCTAGCAGGTTTGTAAATCTGTAACCAGTATTATCTGAAGTTTCTCTATTATCTTCTTTCTAGTTTGGCCAAAAAGGTGAAAAAGTTGGTGGCACATGGCTGATATGAAACTCTTCCATGGTTTTGTCTTTTTGGTTGCTCGACTATTTGTATGTCATTATCCCAAATGCATTTTGGATCTTGTTATGTTATTTCAAACTTGAGTTCTTGTTTACTGTTTGGTTAGGTGCATAAGGCGAATGCTTATGCAATCTAGTTCAATTCATTAAAAGATGAGGAATATTATGAGACTCCAATTTATCAAAGAATGAGGAAAATTCCGACTGTTAGTTGTGTATGGGCTGCTCGGTTTATTCTGTCTCATTTGGATGCAGACTTTTTTAAGAAGAAATCTATATTTGCTAATTTTCTTCCTTGAAATTACCGTGTAATGGTTAAACGTACATCTATATCAGGTATGTGACAGCTGGAGCAACTTGGCTGAATGGTGCTTTCAGCAAAGTGGCAAAAGCTGGACAGGTAGCTGGTTCAAAAACTAGAGAGAAATGGAGTTCGGCGTTGTCAAATTTGACGGCGAAGGTGTGTCTAATCTTCTGTAACATTGGTTATTGGCAAGTAATGAAATTGAAAAAAATTATATATATCTGGTTCATAGCCTAGGAAAATCTGTCAAAGCTTTAAATTAACTTTAATTCTTACAATCATCTTCATCTGTAGTGATTTGTTTATTCCTTTAACAGATCCGCATTAAACATCAGTTCATGCTTGTTAATCTATAATGTCGATCAATTCTGCTTAGCAAGAAATGTTTACTTACCTTTTTTCAGTTTTGATGAATCTATTTTAAAAAGATAACATTTTTCATGCAGTAACTCCATCTAATTTCACACTTTACGATAAATTTTTATTGCTTGTATATGCAGGACCCTCCTATTGCAGCCTAGACCAGGTAGATGGAGTTGTGGCAGAATGCTTACTCTTCCTATAATGGCTTGGTTTGGAACTATTATTGATATGTTTGGTTTGTAGCTTCGTTCGTATGAATGGAAAAGGTAGTAGCTTCATTCTTTGTTTGCAGATTCAAGGGACTCTTTGAATTTTTACACTTAGTTGTGGAGTTCATTCCATTGTTTATATTTTTTTTGATTTTGTGTGGATACTAAGTGCCTCTGTAACTGCAGTATGTTTACTGGTATTGTGCATTAATGAATTTGTATTTCTGTTGCATAAAGGCCTTCTTTAGTTTTAATGTTTCGACTTGCAGTGTTGCTCATCGTGCATTCAAATGCGATATAGATATGGTAATTTCAAAATAGGAGATGAATCTGATGTGCCATTTCCATGGTAGTAATTTAAATGAGTTATCTCCAAATTAGTTAGATTTAAGGCTTGAACTAGATGTTGAAGAAAAAGGAGGTGAAACATTAGTTTCAATGAAGAGGTGGTTTTCAAGAGAGAAGTAAATTGAAAAGAACTTGCATCAATTGTTTTGTTGGAAATTTGTATAATGTGGAATTCAGAGTGTTATTTGGGCAATTTAGGATCACATTATTAAAAAGTTTATTATAAAAAGTAAAATTCTCCAATCTAGTCATAAATTTATAGTTAGACATTGAGGATTCTCACTAACATTTTTAGGAGTGGCAGTTTCCCTACAAGGAACCATCATGTTGGATATCGATTTTCTGATCGAATTGGGGAATGGGGTGGAGACGGTGATTTCCCATTTAGAAATTGCGGCATTCACCTGTTGAAGCAGGAAATGGGTGTGGGGATGGTGATTCTCCGTTTCTCATTTTTTGATATTATTTATTAATATATATATATATATATATATATAAATTAATAAATATACCTAAAATAATTTCATACTTTTGTTATAAAGGCTTAATCTATGATTCATGATAGTTGATGTTGGATTGATAGTCTATGAATTGTTTTAATTATTTTGATATTTATTTATTGAAAATTATTTTAGAAAAAAAGATAAATTTTAACTTGTAGAAAATATAATTCGAGGAACCACCCAAATTCCCTTGGACAATCCGTTCTCTAATCAATAAATCCCAACCCCTATACTAAATTCCCTAAGTGAGGATGATAGCGGGATGATATTTGATATGATGATCCAGTATGCAGATACTATTGCAAATACCATTTCCGAACCCGCTTATTGTCGCCTCTAAATGAAAATTAGAAAACTTATTCATTACAATCTTATATCCTTACAGAAGTTGAATGTCAGATTATCACAATATGTATTCTTGTAAAGAATAAAATACCATTTAAACTAGGGGACTAGTAGCATCTCAATAATTGAGACATTTGAGTTTGATTTAATAGTGATTATGAGCCGTAAAAATAAGAAAACATGGATGAGATTTGGGCCCCATGACAAAATAAGGGACATAGACTTGTCAAAATCAATCTAATAGAGATCCAAATACTTTTCTCACCTTTTACAATGAGTTAGTCTCCTGTGCAACTTGTGCACATATAATTCGGGTTGGATCTCGGTCGACCTGGATCCGCATACTTTTATTTATTTTATTTTTTTAAATTTTATCTTTCACTTCAGGTTGTTACCTTTATGTTATATGCTTGTGACCTTTGTGTTATATAAGTGTTACCTTTATGTATAAATGTAATGACGTTTATATACTCTAACTTAGAAAAAAATAAAGAATTTTAGCAAAATTTGTACATATTTACGTTTATGTAATATTAGCTGCATATATATTCATTCTTAAAATGCACTGAATTTTGAAAATTTCAATTTTTTTCAAAGTTATGGATTATAAATGTCATAATATTTGTACATAAAGGTCACAAAAATTGTACATAAAGGTTACAATAATACAACATAAAGGTCTTAATTTGAAACGAAAAAACCTGAAAATCTTCATTTTTTCCTAAGTTACTAAACATAAAGGTCATAACATTTATATATAAAGGTCACACTTATATAACGTAAATGTCACATCCTTACAACATAAAGGTAACAACCTGAAGCGAAAAAAAAAAAGAAAAAAAAAGGAAAATCCAAGTGTGCGGATCCGGATTGGGTCGTCCCAATTGCACCAATCCAGATCCGTGCACCTGGTGCACAGCAGCATTTGCCTTTTACAATTAATGAATGCCTGTGTGATTTGCATAGCAAATAGAAACAAAAGGAAGAGTAGATAGAAATCTTGTGATATGGAAGCTTTAAACTAAAGTTTACAAGTGGATTGCAAATTACTATAGGATTCACATGTAACATATGTTTTTCATTTTTTAACATATGTGTTTTGTTTATAAGATATAAGTAAAATATGTTGACTAATCAAGTAGTATTAAAAAAAAATTAAGGTTTCAGATATCGGCATAGAAAACAAATTTGGAGGTAAAAATTTCGTTCCATTTTTCTTCAATCAAGAGTGAATAGAATGAAAAAAAAAAAAATTTAAGGTTTTCGTCTCATTTTAAGGTAACGACATCTTTTTTCTTCAATATTGAAGCAACCACTTGACTTGAAAGTTCAACTTCATCGAAAAACCGACTTCTTGAGGTTGTGTGAGATCTCAAGCTTTGAAGTTCACTGACTAATACTTTCTTGTAATAAGCTTGAATGGTAGTTAATCGAATAATAGTTTCCCAGGTGCACCATTCCTCTATTTATAACTTGATATTTTACCCGTTGATCGACAAGGTCGAGTAAAAACAGTATTAATGTTTTTCACGTCCTTACTGAACCATTTTAATACAATCAAAATGTTTGCAAGCCATTTTAGAGGGGCTATCTACTTTACCATATGAGATTGCAGGTTTCTGCAAAATATTAGTCCAATTGTCACTTCATACTAGTTACAAAGTCTATCGCACAATTTCATCTTTACAATCATATTTTAATTTTGTTCATCCTACAAAGATTAATTAATTTACAGAATCATTTACACAAAAATTATTAGAAGTTATAAAGAAGTATGGACTGAAAAACTTCAATAGAATCTCCTAAGAACAAAAATAATAGCCTATCTTTAATGAAATTAAATAATAGCCTTCTCCTTTTTTTTCTTTTTTGATGTCATTTTCTACATTTAATCTAGCTATTATTTACATATGATAGCCAATATAATTAGATTGTTGTTTTTGTTTAAAAGATTTTTTATACATATTTTTGGATTGTTACATTCCTCTTGTACCATAAAATAAGGTTTGGGACTTCATCAAAGTGTACAATATATTTTCTAGTGAAATGGAAAGAAGGGTCCCACCATTGTTTGCCATATTATTTATGACAACATGAAACACATGATAGAATGCTTACAACACAATTATCTTCCCTCTCTTTCATTCTCAATATTTTTCCAATATTTTAATGTCCCACAATGAGAGGACCTCGTTCAATGAGTGTGAGAGCCAATAACTTATATTATACAAATGAATGATCTACATAATAGATATATATTCGAAAATGCTAAAATGAATGTGGTGAACTATAACATTTTCTCTGATAGATGCATTGGAAAATGATAAAATGATTATGATGGACAACTTATAATATGGTTCGTAATAATATGTAATGATATCATCCTTTATATATAAAGTGAAATCAATATGTATGTTGGACATCTGATATGTTAGCAGTGAACACATGTTAATGTACTCAAGGTCGATAGGGTGGCAAAACTGTAGGCATATCTATAATAGCTTTAAATATCGTAAAATCAAAGAAAATTAAATTTTCTATCACAATATTTAATTTTGTTACTTTTCCATCTTGATTTAGATGAAAATTCTAAAATAATTTTTAAACTCACATGTATATCACATGTAAAATTGTTGATTGATGTGATGAGACATACTATTTATATTTTATCAATAAAGATAAATTTGTCGTTTTCTTATATTTTGTAGTGCAATCCGCTGCAATATTTTTTGAAATTTATTTAATTACTTTTTTCACAAATTTATCTCTGGAATATGACTAATTCGTTAAATCTATCATCCTAAAATTATCTTATTGAATGATTTTTTTTCGAAAATCTAAAAAAAATAAAATAATTATTATTGTATTAATAACCAAAAAGACCAACTTACAAACTTATCATACTGTAAAAAAAGAAATGCCATTTATTTTAAGAAGGATGAATTTTTTTTTTTTTGATATTGATGTTGATTTTGTATAATCATTTAGTTATGAGTTGGTTCCATATGCATCACTTGCATGCATTCTACATTTTGTGCCATTAGACTCATGCAAGTTGCAACCCGTTTATGACGCTTGGCCCTCGCAAAGTGCTCAACCCATGAAATTATGACTTGAATTTTTAAGATGAGTAGTTCTTATGTGAGACCGTCTCACGAAAAAAGATTTCGTGAGACGGGTCAACCCATAACCCACTATTATTAATTGAGTAAGTCTCTTGTGAATCAGGTGCATGAATCTAAATCTTAGATCCATGCACCCGGGTTGGATCCGGGTCAGGGGGACCGCATCCTCTTTTTTTTTTTTTTTTTTTCGCTCATGATTTTTGAAAAAAATCACATACCAATAGTATATGTTAGACATATCTTTACGTTATGTTAGACATACCTTTAAGCTATGTTAAACACACCAGTTCTGCCCAAATTCCATGCCTTGTCTTTTTTTGGCTTGATTTTTGAATTTTGGCACATACCACTACGTTATGTTAGGCATACCTTTACGTTGTGTTAAACATACCTTTATGTATACTTAAACATACATTTGTATATGTTAGACATACCTTTATATATAGTTAAGCATACCTTTATATATGTTAGACATACCTTTGTATATAGTTAGACCTACCTACACATGGTTGGTCTAACTATACACAAAAATTGGTTTAACTATACACAAAGGTTGGACTATTTGAGCGAATTTTGGATGAGCTTCAGGACAAGTCTTCAGCGCGTGGGAGGCGAGTTTTGGTCCCGTTTTGGGCGCGTGAACGGGTCAGGTCAGGTGCATGGATCCACCTGACTCATAAAAGTTTTTGCCTTATTAATTTATATAGAAATATGTGGAAATGAGTTCAATTCATGGGTTTTAAGGATCCGTCTCACGGAAACTATTCGTGAGACCGTCTCACATGAGTTTTTGTGTTTAAAGATAAAAGTGTTTCAAGGTAGAATCTAATCATCCCTCTCTAATACACAAGAATACATTAATTGATCTCAATCAACCATGTGATCTGATAGTTATTGATGGGAAACAATGATACTTCATTTTCATTTGCCATTAACATCGATCAATTGTTCGTGGTCCATATGTTTGTTATGTTCCTCATTGAAAGTGGTCGTGCCAATGGTAAAATCGATAGACTCAAATACAGCAGTGTTAGAGACAGTGTTGGACAACACCGTCAACGACACAGATTAAAAACAGAGTTAAAAACTAATATGCAGCGGAATTAAAAAGACACACGTATGTAAATTTTTCACAAGTTATAAAATATAACTTGTGAGATGCCTCAGGGCAAAAAACTTCACTAAAAAGATTTACAAAACGATCCCTATCGAAATCTATTAGAAAGAGAACAAGGAAACCTAACGTCTCAAAGACGCCTAAACCAACTACTGAGAAGAAAGCGAGAAACTAAAAGACAACACCCTACAACCTGTTTGAGGACAAAAAGAATCAGTCACAAGAAATGACTGAAACAGATCAAAGAACACAGATGTTAGACAGGATGTTATCACACTCTCAGTAACACAAGAACTGTATGACAACACTGCTTTATCTCTCGTTTTTGCTTGTCTCGCCTCCTGTCAAGTGAAGTGAGGAGGGGTATTTATAGACGCCTGGAAAACTTGTTCCACACTCTTTCCATCCATGTATGGCACGTTCTCAACCATGTTGTGAGGTGGAAGTTATGCTCCCTCAAACATGCCCACTTCAAGCTTGGTTGACAAGGTCAACTTCAACCTCTTCTCCACTTTTCAAGGGATGACTTGATCTTCAATTTTGTCCACTCCTCCACTATTTCATAGCACGTTTTTAAGCCTACAAAAGAGTCTTAAAAGAATACAAAACAATATTTTGTGAATTAAGGCAAAATAATAATTTAAATGTTTATTAAAAATAAACATCAACACTCATCAATTCACATCTTGTATATATTTTGGACATGCATATAATTAATATCTCTACATTTTTAACAAATTAATTTCTAGAAAAGCAAAGGCAGAGTTTGGCATTTTCTAATTTGGAATAGAATAATCATGAGAGCCTTACACCCACGTCTTTAAATTTGATAGCAACAAATAGTTCAAAAATTATCATCATATATATCTTTATCTAGTTGACCACATCATCGACTCGACTCTATTGAATGAGTTCACCCGCTTTTACTGATCTATTTGGACTGATAGAATACTTACACTCGTCATATGTCCCTAAAAATATATTTCATACACTAATACATATATTTAAAAATATAAAAATAAGTTAAGTTATAATCATTTAATTTTATTTTATGAGATTTATATTATGAAAAAAAAATTAATTTATTAGTATATTCACAGAACACATCTCAAATAAGATAAAATTAAAATGATTATAATTAACTTAGATTCCAATAGGGTTAAAATTGTTATCCCTAGTCCCACATGAGACCTCACTAAGATTAGGGTTGTAATACATAAAAGTATCACATATAACTTTTATACGTAAGAATTACATACTATCTATAAAAGTATTATATGATATACATAAATATATTATATGAGACACATCAACCAAAAATTAGTACTCGTTGCCAAGGCTGGACCTACCAATATGCCGACTTGAGTCAAAAAATTTAATTGGACCCTAATTTTATACCCTGTAAAATATTTGAAACATTTAAAATATTCAATATATTTATATTATCATAAACAAATGAACTATATATTCAAATATTTATATAATCGAAGATAAAAAAAACAATATTTCCAATAAATATTCAAGATATTGATATAATCTTCAAAAGTAAGACATGAGAATTTTTTTTCTATATTCTTGGTTTTCGGTTTTTTTCCCCTAACAATTATAGAAATTATATTCTTGGCCCGCATCCGAGTCGGGTGCATGAATCTCAGATTCATGCACCTGGTGCACAAGAGATCTTCTCAATAAAAAAAACATGCAACCTCAATTCCTGATTTTTTTTTTCAGTTTCCAGTCTCAACATTTTTTATTATCAGATTGCAATCTGAACTAATAAAATTTATCAAATTGCAAATTTCGATCAATTTTCCGGTAAAAATGTGAACATGTGACCGACGCACGTTGAAAACATAAGGATATTCTTGTAACCTTGTAATTTAAGGTGACTCTCATATACAGTCAATGTGGGTGTTATGAGTTCACGTTTTTGTATGAATTTATTCAAAAATTACAATTTGATAAATGTTTAGTAGTTTAGGCTCCAATTTGACAAATATTAGTAGTTCGGGTTGCAATGTGATAAGAAAAGAAAAAAAAAAGGTTGGAAACTGAAAAATAAAAGTTAATAGTTTATGTTGCCTTTTGTATTTATCTCAAAATATTAATATATAAATAGCTAAATACAAAAAATCTCTATAGGCAATTAGAATTTTATACTTATTTCGAGCTTGACCGTCTGGAGGAAGGTCCGGTCATGCTCGTTACATATAATAGTATTACATTATAAAAAAAACTATTACATATTTATTAAAATATAATTATATAAAAATATTACATATAATATATAAAAATATTACTTATGACTTTTTCACTTGATATGGTCTTTGACTGTTAGTCGAGTCAAAGGAGTCTCATCTCACGAAATGAGATCATAAGACCGTCTTCCATAAAACTTATCTTACTTTTATTGAGGTGTGTTTTATAATTGGCGAGTTGTATTGACATACGAGATGATCTCTTACCTTTTATGTTTCATCTCATATTCCAAAACAATTACCATGTATATTCAATAATATCATTATTTTAACATATGATGTGAATTAAAAATTATGGAAGGTAAGATGTAACGCTAATCGTAATAGAAGATCCAACCCGGAATATAGGTGGGTATGTATAGACTCATCATATCATATGAGTTTTGGTTCATAGCAAAGAGGGTGGTGTGTCGTGTAGGCCCACAGAAAGAGATATGTCGGCATGTTGCAATCGCCTCATGGCAAACGTTAAACAAGCAACCAGAGTTCTTAATAACAACAGTACTTCGGAAAAATACGAAAAAAGAAGGAAAATCAAAGTGGGTTCTGACACTAATTTTGTTCATTTTCTACTTTCACAAGTATTCTCATTTTATGCGAATAAATGGAGCCAAAAATCCTAGTGGTGAGCAAGTGGGGTTTCTCTTTTTCCTTTGCTCCACCTTCTTCCACTCTTGCCTGCACCTTTTCTTGATTCTGCATTTCTATTTGTGTTTTATACTATTATTGAATATCATCTTTGTACTTGCTTTTGATTTTGTGATGGAGGAACATTCTTTGTGTCTCTCTTTTTATTAAAGAAAGGTGTTTTCTGGATTTATCACTTCTTAGGAATCTTGTACTGCCCCTTCTCTCAAGATTGCCAAATGGGTGTGAGTGATTAGTTATTCCTTAACTGTGTTGTCCTGTTCCACCACACACCTTCACTGTGTGTGAAATTGGTGTTGGCAGCAATGAGTTCATCATCATGGGTTGTGTTGCTTTTGTTTCTTGCTTTTGTTTGGGGGTTTGCAGAAGAAGAAGATTCAAGCCCAGATGATGTTAATATTGGAGCCATTTTTTCATTCAAAACCATCAATGGGAAGGTGTCAAAGATTGGGATGGAAGCTGCTGTTGAAGATGTGAATTCTGACCCTAGTATTCTTGGAGGAAGAAAATTACATCTCTCCACATATGATTCTAATTTCAGTGGCTTTCTCAGCATTATTGGAGGTATGTTTGTCTCTCTTATAGTGTCTTGAATGATCAATGATGTGTCTATAAGCATAGGCTGTTGTATTAATACTGCTATAAAACACACAGGATTACAGTATATGGAGACTGATACTGTGGCCATTATTGGACCACAAACCTCAGGAATGGCCCATATTCTATCACACCTTGCAAATGAACTCCATATCCCTATGATGTCCTTCACTGCATTGGATCCCACCCTTTCCTCTCTTCAATACCCGTATTTCGTCCAAACTGCGCCTAATGATCTTTTCCAAATGACTGCCATTGCTGATATGATTAGTCACTTTGGTTATAGAGAGGTAGTGGTTGTTTATACTGATGATGAGCAGAGCCGGGGTAGTATGACAGCTCTAGGCGATAAGCTTACTGAGAGGCGTTGTAAAATTTCGTATAAAGCTCTGCTTTCTCCTGAAGGCTTGGCAACTCCCACTGAAATCACTAATGAGTTGGTTAAGGTTTCATTGATGGAACCCCGAGTTATTATTGTACATGCTTTTGCTAACATAGGCCTTGAGGTTTTTGATTTAGCACATAAACTTGGGATGATGAAAAAGGGGTATGTTTGGATTGCCACTGCTTGGCTCTCTACTGTGTTAGATTCAACACCTAAAGCTGCCAATGCCAAATCCATTCAAGGAGTGCTCACTCTCCGGCCCCACACCCCGGATTCTAAGAGGAAGAGGGAATTCTTGTCAAGGTGGGACAGATTAAGCAATGGTTCCGTTGGATTTAACCCTTACAGTCTATATGCTTATGACACTGTTAGGATCATTGCCAGTGCAGTGAAAGTGTTTCTAGGTGAGGGTGGTAAGATCTCGTTTTCTAATAACTCGGACTTGAATGGTATGGGAAGTGGGACCATAAATCTTGGTGCTATAAGCACATTTGATGGGGGTAGTAAACTGCTTCACAACATATTAGAGACTAATATGACAGGTTTAAGTGGTCAAATTGCATTTGATGTAGATAAATCCATACTTCGTCCTGCTTTTGAAATCCTCAATGTAGTTGCAAAGGGTCACAAAAGAATAGGGTACTGGTCTAATTACTCTGGTCTTTCGGTTGTGGCCCCGGAGATCCTGTACACCAAAAGACCTAATCGTTCGATTTCAAGCCAGGAGTTATCAGATGTGGTGTGGCCAGGACAAACTACAGTGAAGCCTCGAGGGTGGGTTTTTCCACATAATGGAAGGCAGTTAAGAATTGGGGTTCCAAACAGGGTCAGTTACAAAGCTTTTGTTTCAAAGGATGAAAATAGCAGTAAGATTCATGGATACTGCATAGATGTGTTCCTTGCTGCCATTGAATTGCTTCCTTATGCAGTTCCTCATAAGTTCATCTTGTTCGGAGATGGACACAAGAATCCGAGTTATTCCCAGCTTGTAAGCCAGATCACTACCAATGTAAGTACACAGCTGATATTCTTGCTATCGAATCCACTTTCGAGGATTTGAAATTCAAGAATTTGAAATGGCTTTGTAATAAAATTGGTTGTATGTATGCAGGTGTTTGATGCAGCTGTTGGTGATATTGCAATTGTAACCAACCGTACAAAGATTGTCGACTTCACTCAGCCTTATATAGAGTCAGGGCTAGTTGTTGTGGCACCTGTAAGGAAGTTGAACTCGAGCGCATGGGCTTTCATGCGCCCATTCACACTCTTAATGTGGGTCGTCACTGCTGCGTTTTTCCTCATTGTCGGAGTAGTAATTTGGATCCTTGAACATAGAATAAATGACGAATTCCGTGGTCCACCAAAGAAACAGTTCATCACCATTTTATGGTGAGTTATTATAATGCTAGATTCGTTCCGATTATGTTTATTTTTAAATTCGAACTATGAGCATTTATCTTTATTCATCTTACAGGTTTGGCTTTTCAACCATGTTTTTTGCACACAGTAAGTATCAACACGCCATTTCGTCTTATGATCATGGAAGTTTCATAATTTTTATGCTAAGTACTATTTATATTTCAGGAGAAAACACGATGAGCACTCTTGGTCGAATGGTTCTAATAATCTGGCTTTTCGTGGTTTTAATAATCACGTCAAGCTACACAGCGAGCTTGACTTCAATCCTGACCGTTCAACAGTTGGCCCCATCCATCAGAGGGATAGATTCCTTGATCACAAGCAATGACCGTATCGGATTTCAAATAGGGTCCTTTGCTGAGAATTATCTACGTGAGGAACTCAACGTTGCCAAATCAAGACTTATTCCTCTGGGTTCACCTGAAGAATATGCAGATGCTCTCAACAGAGGGAGAGTAGCCGCTGTGGTGGACGAGCGTCCCTATGTTGATTTGTTCCTCTCAGAATACTGCATGTTCCAAATTGTTGGAAGACAGTTCACCAGAAGTGGTTGGGGTTTTGTAAGTATCTCTACACTTTAAACTTTCACCAAATAAATGCTCCTATGTTAATGGAAATAATTAAATATTAGTTTGTAGTGAACTTGGAAGAACATTCGAATCTCGATTTAACCCTTTGGTTCAGCAAGATTGTCTTTTGATTTTATGTAGTCAATCAACATTAAGCCAGTCAAGATCAAAATATGAAATGGTTCGAGTCTGTTGATAAATGCATAAAAACTATGACAGATCTATCTATGCTATTGCTCCATGAGAAGCTATTGTTCTTTTCTTCCATGCTTATGGATAGTAGACTGTTCCTCATTTTTTATGCTAACCCCCCAAACCATGCGAGTTTAGCGCTTTAGCCCCTGAATATCATCGGTAGCCAAAAGATATTCGGATTTCACTCTAGTAAAACAGACATATCAAAGATATAAACAATTATGCTTGGATTATGTTAAGAAGTGTTGAGTCCAAAGACTAATCCCAAAAACAAATGATAGAGGTTTTAACATGTATGTGGAGGACAGGGGATTGAGTGATTTCCGGCTAGTTCGGTTTTTTTGCCATCAGTGACATGGTGTAAGGTGCAAAAGTCACATAGTTAAGGGGGCTAAGTGCAAGAAAAGGGATAGCTTAGTGGGCTAAGTGCAAACTAACTACCATGAGGTCTCATATGTTATCTTGTAATTTTGTTTACAGGCATTTCCAAGAGACTCCCCGCTAGCGATGGACATGTCGACTGCTATCTTAACATTATCCGAGAACGGCCAGCTTCAGAAGATACGCGACAAGTGGCTAAAAACGAAAGCTTGTGGGGAAACAACCTCTCAGGATTCGGATCAACTACAGTTGAGGAGTTTTTGGGGCCTTTTCCTCATATGTGGAGTCGCATGCTTTCTGGCTCTGCTCGTTTATTTCTGCTCGATGCTGAACAAGTTCAAGCGATATTTCCCTGAGGAGGCGCAGCCCTCAATGGAGACCACGTCAACATCGAAACGACTGAAGAGATTCCTGTCATTTGTGGATGAGAAGGAAGAAGAGTTGAAGAATAAGCTGAAGAGAAAGCACATGGAAATGGTATCAAGAAGTAGTGCAGAAGACCAACAATCACCAAATGGAAATAATCACAGAAATGAAACAGGTGATTATCAGGACACCAATGCTTACTTTCATTGAGATCAAACCATTGCAGATAATTAGTTTAACAAGAAAAAGTAATTAAAATGTAAGTAATGAGGTATATATTTTTATTTGTACAATACTTGTTAGGAAAATGCATATTTAATCTCTGCATTTATGAATTTCACCCCCTTCAAATTACCTATAATGCCCTCAAATATTGGAAAAATGAAAAGAATTATATAAATTCAACAGAAAACACAGGATCCAAATTCCAACTCAACAGAGGCATTTTAACCATAATCTCTTCTTTTGTTATTTTGAATATTTAGAAGTATCTTTTATTATAGATTAATCACAGTTTGGAGGAAGTAAAAGGGAAAATTGAGATACTAATATGAAAAAAATAAGGATCTTGAATAGGATTATGGTTTGAATACAATTGGTATTTAAATAAAGGTGAATTAGGATCAGAGCAGAATTATGATTGTATTTTTCATTTTATAAATTTATGTAAAAAGGTATTTTAATCAATTTGTAAAAGGTCGTTTTCTCTAAAATATATTTACAAAAACGCATGTGAGACACATGACAGTTTTACAGATAATATATGTGAGAGTTTTACGGATAATATATGTGAGACGGATCCTTATTATCCTTAAATTAAACTCATTTCTCAAAATTCTTATATAAATGTTTCTCCAAATTCTTATATAAATCATTAAGTGTGGATTATGATTGGCCCGTCTTACATAATAAGACCCATGAGACGGTCCCACATAAGACCTACTCAGATATATTTGATTCGAGAGACATGATCAAACAAGTAATGAACAAATTTGCTTCATGAGAATGCAAGGAAACAAGAACAGAAGTAGCTAAATGAGTCCATTAAATATGTATCGTATTAACACAACATCTTGTTTTAAACCATGCAAAATGTTGGTAAATAGCTGCTAGAACATCATATTGGAAAAGATCTACATTACAAGAAGAGAAATTTGAAGTTGCTACTAAAACTAATCATCTGCACTTTCCATATTTGCTCCTTTGAGATGCAGATGCTTTTCTCTTTTCTGAAACTCTGTCAAACCCTTCCCACTTCCAGTTACTCCAACCTTCCCAAATGGATCGTCCGGCGATTTAAATATGCTCTCACGCTTTCGACCCGAGAAGAAGCCAACCTTAGGAACAAAGTCAAAAGTAAGTACATAAAAACACATTTCGACTGACAAAACATGAGATGAGACTAAACTTTCGTTTTTATGTCAGAGAACAATCATTCGATAAATGTGTCACCACAATGAGCACCAAGTCATATTCTGATTTATATGAAAATGTGTTATCTGATGAGAAATGAATGGAACTAGTACCCATTTGATTAAGCTGCTACTACTCATCTTGGTTCGTTAATTATTTTTTCCTTTAGTTGCTCATAGTTGGGAACTTGGATCTTCACCCCAATAAATTTGCCAAATATCACAATGTATCAGGCCTATTCATGCGGAGCCAAAAAGCAAAACATACTGGCAGGTAATTATAGGGTTACAATAAGCATGAAAACGTGGCGATAAGTGTGGAAAACATAGAAACAGATAAACATGGTATTACAGTAGGCATGAAAACTGTGCAGCAGACAAGCATGGTGTTAAAACAGGTATGAAAACCGATCTCTTGACACCCAATTTTCAATCAACCCGTTCCAAATTCTCTAGGAGAGAACCTAGTTGGCACAGTTCAGAAAATTACAATAACGAGGGAATGAAGGACAGGTGGCTATGGTTTTCTTTGGTAATGCAGCATAGTGGTCCAACATTAAAAGTATTTTCCGTTACTACATTTTCTTGTGACTCAAACCATTGGTACACAACAGAAAGTATTTTCTAGTTCTAATCATTAGATGGTAAAAAACAGTTGCTATCTATGCAATTATGATTTATGCATGTGTAGACCCCAGGGAGAGAAAGAAAAAAAAATTGGTCAGAAAGTCAAACAAGAACTTTTACACCAGCATGGTGCTAAGCAGGTTTTTTGGGGAACAATGCTAGCAGGCAGCAGATTAACGTACAATTACTTAAAAGTAGCAGAGGGACACACCTTTTTAGCCCTGCCTTTGGTTGTCTGGAATTGCTGCCAGGCATTCTGCCTCTTATTCTGCGTGACTTCTTTTTCTTCCATCCTCATCTTGGACTTAAAAGCATGCAACTTTTTCCGCTTTGCAACTTTCTGTGGAAACAAAAATAAACTTACATAAACAACAAACAACAAGACTGCCAGATACTGCAAACAGAAAGTACGTAAGTCAGAACTTGAGCCAATCGATGACAAAAATATATAATCAATAAACAGACATGACTCAGAAACACAAGAACCGACACTTGATGCGTTCTCTAATCCTTTTAAATTTTATACCGAAACCCTATACCAAGAAATTTAAATTAAATGCATAAAAAAGTGATAGCCATATCAGTATAGTGTTGACGGAAACTTTCATCAACATTGAAAATCAATTACACACACATGCAGACATATTGATTATAGCCCTTCAGGAAGATGAAATATGTGGCAGGAAACATAATGCCCATAATTTTCTGCAGGAGTTAGGTCAATGAAAAAAGTGGATTCCACCACTAACCCATCAATTCAGGAAAACAACATTAAGATATATCACATATCCTTTGAACAAAGTTGGCTTATAGCTTAGAAGATCAGTAAAACGATATACAAATTAATCGGCAAGAAAAGAGTTGATGATGGCTACTAAATTCATGAATAACTAATACACGAGACATAATATGATCATAATCCTCTATAAACGAACTGTGTTTCAAAGCATACCACATCATCAGGATCATTGGGATCAATTTTAAGTTTCTGTGGTACAGTCCACGACTGGAAGTCTTTAGTAGCAGATTGGGCAATCTTGCGTTTAAGGGCCTCCTTTGTAGCCACGGCAATCTTCTCAGCTTCCAGTAAAGGGTCTGCAGTATCTTCTTCGATTGCTCTAACATTATCAGGATCCACCTGGTATCAAAATTCAAGAATCCTAAATGTTAAATCAAGTGTTCCTAGCTTCCCTACACAAGCAATTCCCATCGGCATATTTTTCAGCTAAGTCAATATTGCAGTTCATTTCTACTATTTAACCATTTTTTTACTCTTAAGAGCATAAGGAATTAGTTGATTCATCACCTTCAAAATCTAATATTAATAATCACATTATCGAACGAGGTCACCAATAGTTTAGGCATCAACAGGGACACAAGAGGGTGGATAGTCATATAGAAGCCAGGAAGTGGAAGAAAGCGTGAAGCGGGAAGCACCCCAACAAAAAAAATAAAAGAACAAAAGATGCACACACCACACATAAGAAACAAACAAACTACAGAAATGGAGGCAGCTAAGTCGTACCTCTTCTTTGTTACCCCATTCAATATAGGTGACATAATATCCATTTGGAGTATGAGCTTCAACTATCGCATCATACCTGCACAATCAACTAAATCAAGCAAAAAAAGAGGGAGAAGGGTAAAGCAATTCAAACATCTCTACTAATATGTGAATGTGTGTTGTTGTTACTTGTTAGACATGTATATATCAAATACCATTCTCCATCTTCACTCCAAACTGCTTGAACTTTGGTACCAATGGGAAATTTATCTTCATCATCACCAGTAGATCTTGGTCCCTGGAAGGAGATCCCCAGAAAAGGCATCTAGTGATTAATAAACTAATATACTTGAGAATTGAGATGTGCAACATGTGAGTTGTGGAATTATGATCGTAGGAGAGGGAGAGGGAGAGGGAGAGGGACAGGAGGGCAGCATGTTAGCTTCTTCCACAAGCAAACCAACAATATATATAAACAGAGAAATGTTATTAAATAAGAATAATGATAGAGATAAGGGACAAGATATTCCAATCAACAAAGAATGGGAATAATAATAATGGATACAAGGAATGAGATATTCCAAGCAATACAGACAAGTAATTACAGGACATAACTTCATTCGCCAACCATACAAAACACATTTAAGATTTTGATATCTTTATGGTTTGACACCAAAAAAGCTACTGTAAATTCAGTACTGTCCATAAACCAAGACATTGCTGGAGCAGACAGTCAATAACAAATGCATGCCATTAATGACAATTGAGCTGACATCTGACTGAAGGTAACAAGTTATTTCAACATATCATCAGTTTCAAGCTTTTTAAGAGCAAAATAATTATCATTCTTATGTTCTGAAATTCGTAGTTATTTCCAAGAGTATTTATACATGAAGATCAATAAACTAATTAGAAAAATATATTTCTTTTCTTAAAAAAGTAGTAGGGCCACTTTTTCCCCAAAGATTAGGTGAAATATGTAGAGTTTTACCTTACAATTTTTTTGATGAGCATAGTTACCCTAATCCATCATTAAATGATAAAATCTGAACATTATCACTGTACAAATTATCGCAAATGACTATTTTCATCAAGGAAAAAACGACAATTATATTTACACCTTTATTTCACATTAAAAAAGCTATTGTTTAATAAGGGTAAATTAAGGAACAAATTAGCCAGGTGGTGGAAGTGGCATTGGAAGTTGGGAGCAAGAGAATCTTGGGTTTGGGAGTGGGAGAAGGAATAATAAAATTAGTCGCTGGCAGATGAAGGACTTCTATGCACCCTTGAGCTTTAGATATAGGAGCTCCCCAATATCATATGATTAGTTCTACTTCATCCACAATGAGTCTATTCACCATATTTCTCTATTTCTCTACTACCAAGCTATAATCTACTGCAAGCCATACTACATTGATTGCAAAAATCAATGCCTCACTTCAAAAAAAAAAAAAAAAAAGAGCACAAATTTAACTAAAAATAAAAAACCAGAACATTTTCGGAAAGTTTTGATAACACACCACATTAATGGGGCTCCCAGAATGATGTAGAATAGGAGATGCTTCACCACTAGTCCCAACATGTCCAGGAGGACCAGAACTACCATCACTTTGTTTTGCAGTTGCCAGAAGCTCCTCTGTCAGTGCAATCACCTTCAAACATAAACAAACCCAATTACAATCAGTCAACACTTCAACTGCAAAGCTGCAATTAATGAAAAGATGAAAACAAATGAACTTTAATCCAGATTGATATCCCAAATTCACGAGACAGAGCAGGCCGGCCATCACCACATAGCACAAAACCTGCAATGGAATGAAGACACAAGTGATGGGCACCTTGACAAACTCTGACTCTTTTTATTTTTATAACCCCGAACTTCTGTACACGGTGCATGCATATTCTGTTTAAAAAATATATATATCCTCACCTTGACAAACCACAAGGGTAAAAACATCTTTTCATCTGTCACCGGTAGTTCCTTGAAACTGCTTGTTTGACCAATAATAATATTTAAGAGAGAGAGATTGTAATTAAACTTAAATAAAAGTAATGACCTACTCTATCATATCAAATGGGTAGTGACTTCAGAAGGTAATGAACGGTCAACAACTCTAATAACACAATACCCTACAATAGCAACAAACAACTCTAATAACAAGGAATTTTAATGCCGAAGAATCAGAACCCAACCCCCTCTTCCTTAGAGAAAGGGGGTCTCTTACAAACAATGGGGAAAAAGAATTTCAGAGAACGGATCACCTCGGCAAGTTCCTTCTCCATGTCCAAATATTCCGAGTTCTTTGGGTCATCATTCAATAGTTGATGTATCTGATTCATATGAAATACAGAAAGAAAAAGGTTAAAAAAAATATTTATACAAGTTCAAATACTCCAGCACATGCCCATGTTATGAATACAAGAATCCATAATTAAAGCCTAACAGTGTAAAGGATGAAAGTAGGCTCAACATATTCTTTGCACTAGGGACAAGATGTGAACAAGCAAACTCAGATATATTAGTCCCCCTAATTTTAAGCTAGTTTACTGATTGCAAACAAATATTACAGATGACCTATACAGGATGAAAAATGTATCTGCATGGATTGGATATTACTTCTGTTCTTAACTACTCTGTTATCGTTAAAAACACAACACAATTTTCATACTAATTCAGGGTCATATATATTACATCAATACATTGCGACAAATGCATGTTGGTAGAATGAAAATTTCTGAAGTCCCACCCGGGATCGCACACTCAACAGCCTAACTTAACAAGCCAGACAAATCATAATATAAGAAAAGCCTTATACAATTTTCTTGGTGCAGTTTTTTTTTTTCCTTTTGTTTCTCTTCTTTTCTTCATTCATCTTTTTTGGGGGGGAGGGGTGGGTTAAGTTGGTGGTTGTTCGGGTTCATTCGTTCCCTAAATTAGAAATTCACCCACTTTATAACTAATTTTTGAGTGATTCTCAAATCAACTCAATTCGAATCCTCGAAATATTAAATCCCTCAATTCAAACTCAACAACATTATTTCCCTATCTTCCTTGTGCTTGTTTGATCTTCCCAAATCAAGGGTTTTCAATTAACTCTAAAACATTACACCCTTCTTAATTTCCAAACTAACACATGTTCCCATGTTTTAAGGTTCAATCTTCACTAATTATTTCCACTAAAAAAGAATGGCCTAGAGCATATTCCGTTCCATGCTCTGTAAATTTAGGGATTTTATCACAAATTCCCAAAACCCAAATTCCTACCAAATTGAAAAAAAATTGTGGGCCAGAGATAAAACGAAATCGAGGGAAAGAATAGATATGGAAGAAAAGAAAGACCTGTTGAAGCTGGTCTTTGTAAGTAGAGAGGTTGGCTGCGAGTTCATCGATGTTCACCTCTTCGCCTTCGCCGCCTTCCATTCTTTCCTCCAAATTCTATTCAAATTCTCTCTCTAAAACCTCACAAACGATAATTAGATGAAGAAATAAAAGGGGAGAAAATGAGAAACGAAACCCTTGTTCTTGAATCCTCCCATATCATATATATGTATATATAATGGAAAATGCTAGATAGCTATTATTATATCCACCCTACTAATCTACAATGATTTTATTAGCTCGTTATATGTAAAGTCAAATTATTAATATTTTGGATATCTGACATATTAGCGACAATGAGTAGAATAACATGATTATAATATATATATATAAGCAAAATATCCTTTCAAAAATAACTAAAATAAAATTTTCATTTATTAAGTATTTTCATTTTAAGAAATTATTACTAATATTCATTTTTTATTTATTGATAAAAGATAAATAAACATTTATTGAATTTATTGTATAGAAACTTAAATGAAAAGTAAATAATAAATAAGATCTTAAATGTAATATCATATTAAAGATATCAAATTAAAAATATGGAAATGTTTGTTTGAGGATTTGGATGACTTTTTTTAAACGTTTTCACGATAAAATACAAGTGTTAATTTATTGTGAATTGATATTAAATATAAAAATAAAAATATACAAATGAAGATGTATTATGAGTGTACTCAATAGCTTACACATACAAAACAAAGTCAAGTAATATTTATAAAACTATTAGATAAAAATTGTTGTTGCAAATTAAACAACTTCTTCATTTGATATGTACACATATTTTATTTTGTCCTTCTTATTTCGTATTATTTATTTGTAGTCAGTTTTTCTTTTTTGTTCTTATTGATGGAGGTTGCCTAAATATATATGTATACACATACACATACATTCATACATTTATACTACCTCCATCCCAAAATAAATGGCATTTTAGCAACTAAAATTTGACCCAAAATAATTGTCGTTTTCGTATTCCAAAGCATATTTACATGCAATATACCAAATATGCCCCTATTTTACTCATTTCAAATTAAATGTGTTAAAGAGATAAAAACTCCTCTTTAATTAAACATAAATAGGGGTAGATTGAACTTTTTATCACATTTCTTAATAATATATGTGCAAAAGGCTAAAACGTCATTTATTTTGGGACGGAGGTAGTACAATATTATGTTTTGTAGTGGTGCACCCCACAAGTCGTTACAAGTTGCATGCATGAGAAATGAAGGCAAGAAAAGAGTACTATCAATTTTCTCTATCCTATTTTCTCTCTCCTCTCCTTTCCAAGTCTATCATCTGTTCATCTTGTGGTCATACGATTATAGAAAAAAATCATCAAAAAATAGATACACATCTTTAACCATAACAAATGGATATATGAAAAATGTTATAAATGTAATTCAAAACATTGAAAGTTGTAGGAAAAAACATCAGAAAATTTTAATTTCCGAATTACCTACGCGTGTAAAACATAGCTATTAATTTTAACAATTTAGAAAAAAACACAACATTTTTTTAGATCAAACATGTAAGTGATGTATTTCTTTGAAAATAGAAAGGAACGCAACCAAAAAAACAAAAACAAGATTATAAGGGAATTGCCTCATTTTACCCAAAATAAATTAGAAGAAAACCTAAACTCTAAACTTAATTTAGGTAATGAAGTGTAAAAATGGATATAATTTAGATGGTTACTTTAATTTGTCCTAATTTTTAACTAACTATTGATTAAACGTTAAGAAAATTATTGTAATGAATCACATTCATATATCTCATAAAACTTAATTTCATAGAAATATCATGCAGTTATAATATCTCCCCGTACAGTGCTCGTATTATATTAGTGTGTGTATATATATATATACACACACACTAGTTAGAGAACACGTGCAACACACATGAGGAGTTAAACTATTGAAATCTATATTTTGGTTGATTTTTGTAGGGTATTTTTTCGATTCACTTTTTCTTTAATATTTTGTTAGAATGTAGTTAACATTTAATTTTTTTAAGTTATAGATTTTTGCAATTTATTAAGTGTTATAACAACAGTAATTTAAAAGAAAAGTTTTCATAAAACTAATCTAAAATAAGTTAAAAGAAAAGGTAACAATCTAATTTGACTCTAATTATATTTTTTCTTGTTTGATTTTCTTCTCTGCCTTACTCTTCTTCCTTTTTGACTTGTTTACTAAATGTATGATTGTATCATCTCTTTCATTGCTGGATACATGGATGCATTCCTTGGTTTTTGTCTTCTTAATTCTTCTTATTTTCTTTGGTTCATCATTTGGTGGAGTGTCCACTGTTGTTGTCAATGCAGTGGTGTGTGTTGTTGAATTTGTCATCTATTATCTCCATGGTTTCCATCTTTTCTATGGCTTCAACAATTGCGTTCAATCTTCCTCCTTCAACTTTCGTGTTGTAGTTTAGGGCAATCAAAAAACGGATGACCTTACTTGCTCCTTGTAAGATAAACTGTCCGTGATGTTTAGATATGCTTTGACCCTGTGTATGTATTTTTATTTAGAAAAACAATAAAAATGTCGTTACTAAATTGTGGACATAAGAAAATGGTTATCACGCTATGTATGTTTGTTTTATTTTTTTAATAAAGACCTTCAATGGTATTGATTTTGTCTTTTCTCCGATTTGTAAAAGTTTTCTGGACAAATTTGTTTCTGTTGACATGTTTGTCGTGTTCTATCTTGTAGTGTAACTCCTATTAGAGAACCACATATAAAAACAAAGTCTTAATATAAGCAACATAAACAAATATGTTACGCATATTGCCGTCAAACAAAAGTAGTGGATGAGTTTAAATGATACATAAATAAATAAAGAAAAAGACAGAAGATGTTTTTCATGTATATATACGTCTGCATAGGAAGTTCACAACTCACACTTCATGATTCACAAATAAATTTATGTATTGAAATGAGTCTGATCAATGGTTAAAAAAGACTCGTCTTACGGAAATAATACATGAGATTATGTCACACAAGTTTTGTAATAAAAATATTTACATGTTTGATTGATATCATACTTATCTGAAAGTTTATATATTTATAGAAGAATGAACCCTTGTTTATTTTTCATCAACTTGATGTAGAAACATATTTCTACATCTTTATAAGCGTACATGATTAAACCATCAAAGCAAAACTAATTGGTGTATGATTATTGAGATTCGATAGAACAAAATTGAGAGAATTAGTTGAAAATTAAAGTATATCATTGTTTGTTTGAAAAAGAGAGTATTAAGCATGAATTTTTTAGCAATGCAATAAATAGTAGGAAACAATAATAAAGTATAAAGAAGATAATGATAAAAAAACATAGGCGACAATTCTTTATATAAATCTCCTTATTAATGGAGACTAATCAGACCACAATGTTTTTATAACATTATTTAAAATTAATTTACTGCTAGCCGAATGAGTATAAATAATTAAATAGAGCAAGTTTCTAATGACACATAATTAGTTAAAATAATTTACAAATTCAACTCAATATAAAATCAGAACATATAAAGATAATAATAAGATAAAAAAATAACCTTATTTCACTTATACCTGGTTTCGGAAGAAAACTTCGATAAATCGTATTCTTTCTCTTTCTATCTCTTTTTGTTTGAATATTTTCTAGTTTAATTGAGGGATTATTTATAGAACCTTAGTACTCCTAATTGTATTAGGATTCAATTTCTTTTTTTTTAATTATATCTTTTAGATTTGCATGAAGTTTAGAATTCTAATTGTATTAGGTTTCCTGTTTTCAAAATTTGTTTGATTTGGATGGAATTTGTGTTATTTGAATTTAAAGTTTCAATTCTATTAACTTGAAATAAATATAACAAATTGTATTAACTTGTATTGATCTGAATTAATTATTGAGTTATAAATTTTATGAGATCTACTCGTTGCTTAATCATCAATATCAGCCACGTAATTCAGATTGTCCAAGTCCACCATACCCGTGATAACCTTTAAAATTTTAACAAAATAAGACATAGTTTTATAAGTAAATAAAAAATATATCTACATACATAGTGAAAAACGTTGATATTATTTAATTAGGATAGTCTTTAACACTTAAAGTTGTGAAAGTATGGGCCTATAATTAACTAATCTATATCTATATCTATATCTATATCTATATAAAAACAGGATATCCTGCCAAAAATAACTGCAATAAATTATCTACCTATTAAATAATTACTATTTTAAGAAATCTATTAATTGCTTTCATATTGTATTTATTGTAAGAAACTCAATATAAATAAATACAAATAAACCTATTTATTGTATTTTAAGAAACTCAATACAAATAAAAATAAATAAACCTATTTATTGTATTTTAAGAAATTCAATACAAATAAATAAATATTTAATTTAAGAAATCAGTTATGATACTCAATTTAGTATTTATTGTATAGAAATTTCAAATAAAAAAATAAATAGATAAATAAGATGAAATAAGGGATTATATATTTATTATCTCTCATCTTATTTTTAAGTACTTATTTTAAAGGGTAAATTACAAAAAACAACTCCACCTATCAACTTTTTTCAAATTGCAACCTAATCTTTTTTTTTTTTTTTCAGATTGCCACACAGTATTTCTGTGGTTTTGTCGATTGCAAATTTTCCGGTGAAATTGAGATTTATTTGTTCACTTTGCAACCTAAACTTTGTTTTTTTTTAATCTAATTGCAACCTGAACTTTGTATTTTTATCAGATTGCAACGTCGATTGCAAATTTTCCGGTGAAATTGAGATTTATTTGTTCACTTTGCAACCTAAACTTTGTTTTTGTTTTTTGTTTTTATCTAATTGCAACCTGAACTTTGTGTTTTTATCAGATTGCAACCAAGAATGAAAATTTCGATTCTGGTGAAAATATAGGTAACTTAATTCACGGAAATATCGTGAAAATATCGACATCGATGGAAATATGGATACATATATTTATTGTTATTTTTCCTATATTTACCAATATATTCCGATATTTTCTCGATATTTATTGATATTCCATCGATTATTTACCGATGTTACATATATTTCACCAATTTTGACCAATATTTCCTTGATATTTATTTTATGAATATCGATCACACTTATATAACATAAATGTCACACTCATATATATAACATAAAGGTGTGAAGCGAAAAAAAATCATGATTTGTGATTGGACAAAAAATTAAAGTTTGGGTTAGAAAGTGAAAAAAATTAATTCATTTGCCGGAAAAATGATCGGAAATTTTGCAATCGGCAAAATCACAGAAAGATTGGGTGGCAATCTTAAAAAAAAAAACAGATTAGGTTGCAATTTTAAAAAAGTCGATAGTTGGGTTGTTTTTTTTGTAATTTACCCTATTTTAAATCAATTTTAAATATATAATATATACAATCAATCATTATTTAATGATCTTAAATTTAATATTCATATAAAATTTATCAAACTGAAATATTGAAATGTATGTGTGTGGCTTCAATGATTTTTCATTTTTAAACGTTTTTATGATATATAATATTAATTTATTGTAAATTGATATTAAAATGTAGAAAAAAAAATATTATAGTTGTAGCAAATAGATTACACATATAAAACATATCAAATAGAAAAAATTAGATTAAAAATATTATTGCAAGTTAACCAACTTATTCATTTGAAATATACAAATATTTTATTTTAGCTTTCTTATTTTATATTTATTTGTTATCAATTTTTTTTATATTTATATTCTGATTAATTGAGGTGGCATAAGAGATTGGACATAGGTAATTTTTCTGGTTTTTCACAAATTAAAATTTCATCATTCTTAGTCCCTGATATATTGACTTATCAATCTTATAATTATTATTCATAATTTTTGTATTCAAAATGTGTAGATTAAGTCCAATTTTGAACTGTTTCATTTAAATAGATAGTAAGAGAGATTTTCATGTATTTGATAAGTTGATATAATTTTTTGTTTGATTTAAAATAAATGAGTTATATGTAGCGTTGAACCAAATTTTTTTATTAAAATACGTGTATTTTTAGTTATAAATGCCAAAAATGTAAATTTATTTATCTCAATACTTAAATCATAACGTTTCTAATACATATAACTTATTTTTCGATATTAATTAAAATTTCACTACCCATGTAATGTTCTGACACAATTTTTTTTATTCGTTTGTTTAATCCATAGATTAATATATTACTTTATATATTTCAAATTTCTAATATTTTCGAATATAATTATTTATAATGACATAAATTTAAAATTAAAATACCTAACTTTATACTAATACAAATTAAAAAGTATCAATATATTTTTGTTAAAATAATAATCATTACATTTTATATGTTATTATATTTTTTAATAATTATATATATAACACACTGTGCAACGCACAAGTACACTACTAGTTTCAACAAAGTATGGGCATTTGTTAAATATGACCATAATAAAATTAGTCCAAAAACAAATCATAGAGTAACTCTAAAAATCTGACTTCCCACCTCAAAATGCTAAAAAAAGAATCGGAATTCTAAAGCCAATTGTTTCTTCAGCTTGGCTTCTCTCTGCAAATCAAGAATTAGTCAATTACACATTCTTCCTTTTTTAGTTTGTCATATACACTCAATATCTTATTCCCCAAACACATATTTGCTGTTCGACAAAAACTTATATACCCCTGGGTACATAGGAGCACAAATTTAGGTGTTATATATATGCTCTTCAGATGTTATATATATACCTTATAGGTGTTATGTTTCCTGGTGTTATAAATATACTCTTCAGATATCATATGAATATAAGAGTATACACGTGATACCTGAAGAGTATATACATGATACCTATAGAGTATATATTTAACACCATATGATGATTAATTTGGAGATACCATGTCCATGGGGCACACGAGTTTGACTCTTGTTGTTCAGTTCAAAAGTGAAGAATCATTGAATTTTTAGAGAGAGAAAGAAGAAAAAATGGGGTCGGCTCTATCCAAATGGCTTCACTGCACAAGAAAGCCAGCATTTTGGGTTTTACACCTATGAATATAAAGATAAAACTTAAAAATATTTACATTAATAATGAAAGATAATGTCATGAATAATTAATATCAAATCAAAATTATCATGCTCGATTGCTCCGACATTGTTATGTGATAAAATTCCAACATATATAAAGTTAAATTTATAAATTTACTAATCGTTATATAATTATTAGTTAAGTTTTAGATATTTTTTAAATATAAATTTATGTGTATATGTATATCTATGTTATTAATAGTCTAATAGATATTATTGATGTTATTAATATATATTATTGAATTACACTATTATCCTTCATAAGAGTATTCTGTAATTAGAACTCTAAAATTGACATTATCTAAGAGGGTTAAAATAGACATTACAAAAAATGGACGAAACATCCATGCTTATATAGTACTAGTATAACAACACGTGCGCTGCACGTGAGATATTATAATTACACAATTCATTATTAAATACTTATTTTTTTAAAACATTACGTACTTATTTTTTATAATATAAAAATTTCATTAATTAACATAATTTATTTAAAGTTCAATAAATTAAAAATTATCAATAAAATTATTTACTTACATTTTAGAAACATCTTATTTCTATTTTGTCATAATTAAAGAAAATTATTTCTATTTTATTTCTCAAGTAACTGATAATATTTACAATTTAAATTATCTTCAAAACCAATAAAATACTTTTTGGTTAAATGAAATTTATATCTTGATAGTTCAACATAAAAAATGAGAATTTGAATTATTTTAAAAATTAAAATTCTAAATCTTAATTTCTATTTTCAAATATTTATATGCTTTTTATTATTAATATGGTAATTCAAATGTTAATTTCTAATAGTACAATACTTTAATCAAAATATTAAATTTATATTATAACTTTTTTTTTCATAAGCTTTTAATATATATATGATTGAAAAGCTCTTTAAATATATATTAATATGAAACTAATTTTACTCTCAAATTTAAAATGTTATAGAAGAAAAATAATATTCAATTCATGTAAAAAAAATTCTAGAAGAGTTGTAAAAGTAAATGACTCTAGGAAGATAAATAAACATTAAATTACATTACTATTCTTAATAGAAAGTTTTATTAATTAGGACTCTATTTCACATCAATTAAATTTAATCATAAGGGTTAAATTTGACATTACAAAAACATTCATACTTATATAATGTTATATATTATATTATATTATATTATATTATATTATATTATATATATAGATATAGATATAAATGTCCAAAGTTGTAAATTAAGATAGAAAGTTAATAGAAATTATAATTCGAAATGAAAGGAATAAAGATAAAAAGATCTAGCTTATTTCACGTATAAGGGTACGTATGACAGAAAATTTAGTACACAAATTAAAGTTTATTTTAATCAATATTTTTTGTTTGAGTTGGTCTCTTGTGAGACTGTCTCACATGCGACCAAATTCAAGTATGTCTTTTATAGGTATAAGTATGTGTTTTTCAGCTATAAGTATGTGTTTTATAAGTATATTTTTACAGGTATAAACATGAGTTTTAAAAGTATGTCTTTTACACTCATAAGTATATCTTTTTCAGCTATAAGTATGTGATTTGGAATTCCGTCGCATGTGCGACGGTTGCACGCGAGTTTTGTTGTTTTTGTTTTATCAATTATCAAATAAATTTAGTAACTTATCTAAATCTTTTGTGTTTTTTTTCCACCATATCATTGTATGACTCATTAGTTCAATATTTCTATCTATACTTCACACAACTTCATATATTTCTAAGTGATTATTTAAATATACAAATGAACTATTTGTTAACAATTGGTTCCAAATATTTTATAAATTTTTTCAAACTCTTTCGCCTTTATCTAATAGTTTTACTAAATAGGAACATCTAAAGGCCTCTTAAGAACATCTTAAATAATTTTCAAGTATTTTTAATTAAAAATAATAATAAAAACATTTCAATTTTTTTTATAGAAAAATGTCATTCAATTTTTCCATATTATTCATTTATTTTATTATTCTGCATAATTAATTAATGTACAATATAAACTCACCATCTTAAAATTTTTATTTTTATGGTTCTCAGTTTTTTTGTTCATGTTCTATTTATTATAAATTACTCTATTTATAGTATAAATCATGTTTTTATCTATTTTTCATAATGCCGATTTTAACCCTTTAACATGATGAAATTAAATTGAAATTAAATGGACTCCTAATTATAAAGAAAAATCTTTGTTAAGGATAATTACGTAATTCCATGTTTATTTTATTTTTCTATTTAATTATAAACTAGTTTTGTGCCCGTGCGATGCACGGGATTAAACTTTTTTAAAATATAAGTATAAATATTTGTAATTTAAAATAATAATATATAAATTTAATAGAATAAATTTAAGTGATATATTTATATATTTTACATATATATATATATATATGAATTTTTCAGAATAATTTTTATAATATTCCACTATTAAAAAAATTGTGAATTTAATAAAATAATTTTATTATGGAAAATGATTTTCATAAATTATAGAGCAACCATCACAATATAAAATAATGATGGAAAAAAAAATATAAAATATTGTGAAACATCATAGTCAATTTTACTATGGAAAACAATTTCCTTGAATCGTGTTCTTCACAATTCAAAGTATTCAATTAACAATAAATATATATAAATGTTGTATTTTGATGCAATCTATGTATAACCTTTCTAGAACCTTATTTCAAAAACCTATTTCCAAGAATAATGAAATTTATTCTTCACAATGTTGTATTTTAGTGGAATTAAAAATTGGATTTGATGCAATCTATGTATAACCTTTTTAGCACCTTATTTCAAAAACTTATTTCCAAGATTAATAATGAAATTTATTCTTGACAATGTTTGAAATATAAAATCAGTATTTTTGACAATTGTTTTGAAAAAACAAAAACAAAAAATGAAATTTATCTTGTAGTGTATTAATTTTAAATCTATAAAATCTCTAATCCAAAATTAGAGACTCTCGACCCAAATTTCTACACAAAAAAATTTGAATTGGCGAAATAATATAATATTATATAGCAATAAGAATAACCATTAATATACAATACTAATAATTAAGATAGTACATATATGAATTGTTCTTCTTCAAATTACAAATAACAATAACTTAAATAATTAAAAAATGAACACTATGGTCATTAATTATTGATCCAAACTACAAATATCTCGGAAATCAATTCGTAACCAAATAAATATACATAAAGAAGAAGAAGAAACAATCCACTAATCCAAGAAAACATAATGTTTGGAATGTAGAATTTGAGAAATTGTGAATAGAAAAGGTGTGAATGAATTCCAAGTTTATTCTGATCTCATATTTATAGTGGATGATATGCTTATTAAATATGGAATTAGTACACTATTTATGATATGATCATAATTGATTGATATTGTGATTACATAAATTTAGATTGCCTTTTGAAAAATATCAAATTTTAGATCTTTTATATAAGTTAAAAAAATATACATTTATTCGACTGAATACAATATTATATCATCTTAAAAATTAATAAATATTCCACATCCAAAATATGACATAATAAATTGATTCTCATAAATTAATAGTCTTCCATATATAATGACATTTGTGATGTTTAAATAAGATTAATTCTAGAAATGTAAGAAAAAAATTCATATGATGATTTTTTTCTTAATAATTATAATGATTAATCTTTTTAGTATTTTATTGGTCTTATCATTTTTACTATTTTTCGGTCATGAGACTTGTTAAATTATTTGAGATGAATAAAGGATAATAAAAAAAAAATCAATGAATCAAATTGGATATTTATGCCAAAAATTAGGTAATGAAATTGATTTTTTCGTTTTTTTTTTGTTTTTCAAATAATATGTAAGTCTAATTTTTCCAAATGAGAGACGTGTAATGCTACTATACTTTTTTTTTTGTTTTCAAGAAATATGTATATGTCACCCAATTTTAAATTAAAAACACACAAATTTAAGTATTGTTGGAAATTCTATTAATTATTCATGCAAAATTCACATAATTGATGACCAAATTAATGGACTTTCACTATTTCAACTTATTTACATTCCATATTTATGAATATGTTTAATTATATGATCTTTAATACAAATACAATTATTTTTACGATAATATATGTAATATTTTAGTATTGGATTTAAATTAACATAAAATCCCATACTATATTTATATTATAAATTAACTAATACTTTAATTTTCTATATTCAGAATGCATGGGATAAATGTGAAATAAATGCCAATCAATTAAAACATATAATATATGTGTTACCATAATATATTATCTTTCCATATATATAATATCATGTTAGCATTGTTTTCCAAATTTAGTGGGGAGGGGGTTGGCCGGAAAAATTATTTTAGGAAACGTTTTTGGTTTTATATATATAAAGATAAAAATATTATATCATTTTACATTGGAGTGAATCATATAAATATATATTATTTATATCCATATTATATCATATATTTTATCATTGCATAGTGACGTAAATTTTATTATATATATTATTCATACATTGGCTAATAGTGAATAAATTAAATATTTTTATATTGTTTTTATTGATTTTACCAATTAATATTACATAAAATATATTAATTATATCAATTGAAATTTAATAATTAAAGTTGACTTACTATATAGATAAATATGTATGAATGTTTATTTTCATATCACTTCCTTATATGTATACATCATCAAACAATATCCCATTTTTATTCACATTCATATATATATATATATATATATAATCTATTTATCTATTAATAGAAAATAAATATCATTTATTATTTATTTTTAAAAAAATCATTTCCAATTTTCGCATGGTGTTTTTTGCGGGAAAAATTTCATATTACTATTTCAGGAAATGTTTGTGTTTTTATATATATAAAGATAAAGATAAAGATTTACAATAGAAATCAATGAAAATATAAATGAAAAGATTTATATTGATTTTTTTTAATAAATAATATCTAATGATAATTGTATCACATTAAAATGTATTACATAAAATTGTTGACCTTATCTATATATGATAATTATCTTCATAGAATTAGTGTTTTATTTAAGCATACAATATATAATTACGATAATTACCATATATGATATGTATAATTACCATATATTTCAATTTTCATATTTAGAAATATCTAATTGTATGTAGAGATTGTATAATAGAAATCTATAAAAATATAAATGATATTTATTATTATTTTTTTCATAAATAATATCTAATGATAATTGTATCACATAGAAATGTATCACATAGAATTGTTGACCTTATCTATATATGGTAATTATCTCTATAGAATTAATGTTTTATTTAAGCATACGATATATAATTACGTAATTAGTATTAAGTAATTTAGTAAGTATAATGGAATACATTGATACACCAATTTAGTGATAATTTGATAATTAGTAATCAATTAACCGTATAGCATTGTAAGCCAATCAATTAACTGTAATTAATTAATTAATTGCATATGAGTTATTTAATCTAATGAAATCATTTAATTTTTTTCTATATGATATGTATAATTAGCATATATTTCACCTTAATTATGTATATTTTATATTTTAGGAAACTTTAAATGCACGGATATAAATTTATCACATAGAATTTATATAACATAATAATTATAATTATAATTATTGAGATCTAGACATGGAAATATTAAACAAACTTAAAGGTAATTAGATCATGTAATCATAATTAACTACTACATATAATTTCCTTATATATAAATATATTAAATATGACTTATATTTATTAAATTTATTAAATAAAATAAAAAAAATTTCCTGATTTGGCAGTGTAGTTTTGGCGGGAAAATATTGCTATTACTTTTTTTAGAAACCATTGTGTTTTTATATATATAAAGATAGGCAAGAGTTCTTTACATTCCAAACTCTTATTGAAAAAGTTTACATGTTTTTTCCTTCTATAATCTTGAACATTTAAAACTTTAGACCAAAATTAGTCTCATATTAAAATATATTTGAAGAGTTTTCCAAAGATATATTATAAGCATATGACAAAAAAAAAGTTATACCATAAATTTAGTACTTTATTAAAGTATGATACTTATATAAGTTAGGGTTAATCTCAATTTAGGTCATTTATTAAGACACTTTCCATTTTTTGACAACTAAGAATCTGTTTTTCAATTTTGGTCTTTATGTTTCAATTTTTTCCAATTTGAGTCATTTTTCGCAAAATTTTCAAAATTACTAACGTGTCTTTGTCATATGATTAATCAAATAAATTTTCATTTATTTGTTGCATCTTCCTCCTTCAACCATCAGCTCGTTGATGACTGCCACATCACCGCTATCGAAAAACCTTCAAAACTCTAATTTTCACCTCAATCCCTATGTTTTTGTCAAATTCAATTGGGCATCATGTTTCCATTAATTATCGTAAAAATTTGACGAAAATCACATCATTACCATCAAATAACCGCCACCATAGTTACCAAAAAACTCTATTATCGTCCCTCAAGTTGAAAACTTAATTTTTACCAAAACACACAAAATTCACAAAAAATTAATTCTCTCTGCAAGCCCCAAAAAAGCCCTTCTTGATTTTTTAGTTCTTACCGAATTTAAACTTGAACCGAGTAGAAAAGGAATGAAAATTCAAATCTAACCCTTTTGTTGAACTATTTCTCGTACATGTAGGTTCAATTCGGGTAAATTTCAAAAACCACGTCAAACTATAACCCCTTTTGCACAAAGATATATAAACTTTAGAACTTTAAAACAATCAACCTTTGTGAATGATACTTAGGTTGATACGGTGGGAATATTGTCCCGAAGATACTTATTCTTTACGATATTTTTGTCTTTTACTTAATATTAATTATTATTTTTTTGGCTGCATCTTTCTCTTCCAACATCAGCTTGCGGATGACCACCACATGGTCACTAATGAAAGACCTTAAAAACTCCAATTTTTGTCTTAATCCCTATATTTTGGGTCAAATAACCTTTGAAACTCCAATATTCGTCTCAATCCCTATGTTTTGGGTCAAATTCAACTGGACATCATCTTTCCATTAAATTTTCATAAAAATACGATGAAAAACACATCAATACCATCAAATAACTACCACCATAGTCGCCGAAAAACCCATATCGCTGTCCCTCAAGTTGAAAACCAGATTTCCTCCAAATTTTAACCAAAATGCACGAAATTCATATCAAATTAATTCTCTGTGCAAGCCCAACAAAAGCCTCAACTCGAATTTTTAATTCTTATTAAATTTAAACTTGAGCAAAAGGGGGGGGGGGAATGAAATTCAAATCCGACCCTTTTGTTAAGACGTTTTTTCATGCATGTAAACCCATAAATTGTTTTAGGGTTTTTAATTCTCATGATTTGAGCACGTTTTTTCTATGAATTTATGTTATTTTTATTATCTTGTGATGATTCATTTTCTCTCGTTTATTTTCAAATTTAAGGACACGATTTTGAGAAATCAAAATATAATAAGGACTTATTTGAAATTTTTATAAGGGTAAATATCAATTATAGTCCTGTAAGTTAGACCATTCCAGTTTTTGTGCATCAAGTTTAAACTTTCCAATTTTAATCCTAGCTATCAGATTTTTCCACTTGCATTTCGATTTTGATTGGAAATCTTTTAGTGCTGATGTGGCTGTCGGAATTGTATACGTGTCACCCCAATTAAAAATCCTCATTGCCACATTATTAAAAGATAAATAAAATAAATGGAAAATAAAAAAAGAAATAAAAAAAATCATCATTTGTCTTCTTCCTCCCTACCGAACACAAGCTGTGATTTCTTTTGCCCTTTTGTGGTCGACCACCATTGTAGCCATCCTGTTCACTGACCCACAACATTTCTCATCTCTAAAAATCACAATTTCATCAATTCCCCTAGGAAAATCCAGAATTTTCAATACAATTTTCTAATTAAATAGAAGTTGAGCTTCGATCAACTACTCCATGGGGTAGCTTGATCTGAGATTTCAATTTAGGTGAGAACGAGGCAACAAGTTTGAGAGAAGATAGTGAGGAATTCATTGGCAGAGTGGAGAAGATAAAGATTGGCAATGATAAAGAACGAAGAAAAATAATAGATCTCCAACTTGCTGGTACCCGGTGATGAAGATCGAAGAAGAAAAAAAACTCCCAAGTTACTTCTTTTAATTTGATTTGGAATTTTTTAATTATTTTTTGAATTTTGAATTAATTAATATTTTTAATGACATGACAGACACATCACTGGATTTTCCCTCTAAGAAATTGGGGATTTCTGTTTTGAACCCACGCACACAAATCCGATGGCCACATCAGTTCGGAAAATATTCCGGTCAAAATTGGATTCAAATTGGATGAATTCAATAGTTAAAGGACTAAAATTGGAAAGTGTAAACTTGATGCACCAAAACTGGAAAGAGTCTAATTTACAAGACGAAAATTGATAGTTTCCCTTTTTATGAACTTTGCAAAATCAGAACCTCCACCCGAATACTTTTAAAAGATTAAAATACCCTTCATAATAAACATCTACAGGGGAATTTTCCACCGCCGACAACATTTGACGTCATATTAGTATCATTCATAAAGTTTTGTGGTAATATTATAAAGTTTCAAAGTTCAAGTACCTTAGTCAAGTTGATAACCAAATTCCCTCTAAATCGTAACCAAATGGCTCGATTTCTCTTGTTTATTTTCGAATTGAAAACATGATTTTGAGAATTTAAAGTATAATAAGAAATATTGTGAGTTCTATAAACTTTTCAAACTTACAGTCTCTACCCCAATACTTTTAAAAGATGAAAATACCCTTCAAAATAAATATCTTCAGGGGAATTTTCCACCGTCGACAGCATTTGGTTGCCTATTAATATCATTCGCAAAGGTTGGTGATGGTATTATAAAATTCCAAAGTTCAGGTACATGAGTATGTGAGACTGGCTTGTGGTTATTCATAGTTCACACAAAAAGAATACACTGAAGAAGAAATTGATGAAGTGCGATCTGAGTGGGCGGATTGCGTGCAAGATTATATATAAGGGATATGGTTAGAACTTCATATGTTTTTTTTATAAGAATGAATTCATTGTGAAAAACAAGTTGTGAGATTATTATAATTATATATTTTGAATAATGCAGATGTGAGTCTTCAAGATTTCATTGAAGGATTTCATGTGAATACATTGAATAGATGCTGACTCTTATTGATGTGTAGATATTAAGTATATTTTGGTTAGCGTGACATGTACATGCAGGTTTAAACTATCAACTAATTAGTATGCAAAACTAGTTTTGATGTATATGATATTAGTATGCACCTTTGATGCTTTGAATCATTTAGTTTCCTACATTTTGCGTACTTTAAGTAGACAACTCAGTGTATATACGTTTAACTTGCTGGGAAATTAATTGAAATGTCTACGCTTTTTTTGTCTTGTTGACATTTTCAAGTATTATAGATTTTTTATAATAATATGCAGCAATTAGACATCAATGTATTGGGAAAAGAGAACAGATTAAACCTGTTGTTAAATATATTGAATTGACAACGAATACAACAACAACAGAGCTTCAATGTTGTCATTTGCACTTACGACAACAGATTTTCACAGTTGCATATATGTTGTTGTTTTTAGATATCATAATAGTTATTCTCTATTGTTTATGACCTCTTTGGAACAATTAAAAACAGCCCAAAAACAATAACAACAGTGAATATCTGTTGTCCGTATAACAAACAACAACAGATATTACCTGTTGCGGATATGTTGTTGTTTTTGGAAACAACAACAGATAAAATATGTTGTCTATTACAGCCGCAACATATGGTAAGGCTAATAATTCGGAAAATTTACAACACTCCAGACAAAATAACTACAGTTAATATCAGTTGTCCTCATATCAAACCATAACAAATTTTACGTGTTGCAAATCTGTTGTTGTTTCTATAAACAACAACAGATAATCTCAGTTGTCTATTAGCGACTTTTTACAACACCGCCATAGACATCAGATATTTTTCCACTTAGAGAACAGATTATCTCAGTTGTCTATTAGCGTATTTCTTGTAGTGTACCTATAATACTTAATTTTAGTTTGATAGATTATTTAAACCAAAGTCTCTATGTCTTCCAAATAAATCTCCATGGTTATTTAATTTTATTTCCTCTTAATTTTGGTAATTCAAACTTACTGATTCTTACATAAAGATAATTATATTTTACCTCCAATTTTGATAGCTACGTCAGCAGTTTTGAAAATTTAGGCAAAAAATGACTAAAATTGAAAAAAATTACAACATAGAGGACCAAAATTGAAAAACGAATACTTAATTGTACAAAAAATGGAAATTGTCTTACATATAAGACCATATTGAAATTATCCCTAACTTCTAATAGTACAATACTTTAATAAAAATATTAAACTTATAGTATAACTTTTTTTCCATTAGCTTTTTATATATCATTGAAAAGCTCTTTAAATATATATTAATATGAAACTAATTTTAGTTTCAAATTTTGGATGTTATAGAAGAATAATTTTAGTTTGATAGATTATTTGAACCAAAGTCTAATCTCCATGGTTATTTAATTTTATTTCCTTTTAATTTTGGTAATTCAAACTTACTGATTATTATATAAAAAATAATTATATTTTGTTTTCAATTTTGGTATCTACGTCAGCAGTTTTTAAAATTTAGACAAAAAAATGACTGAAATTGAAAAATATGAAAACATAGAGGACCAAAATTGAAAATGAATACTTAATAAACCTAAGATAAAAATGGAAGTTATCTTACATATAAAACCAAAATTGAAATTATCCCTAACTTTTAATAGTACAATACTTTAATAAAAATATTAATTCATAGTATAACTTTTTTTTTCATAAGTTTTTATACCATTGAAAAGATCTTTAAATATATATATCAATATGAAACTAATTTTAATCTCAAATTTAAAATGTTATAGAAGAAAAATAATCAATCCATGTAAAAAAAATTTAGAAGAGTTGTAAAAGTAAAAGATTCTAGGAAAATAAATAAACATTAAATTACATTACTATTCTTAATAAATTAAGAGTTTTATTTAAATCGGACTCTATTTCACATCAATTAAATTTAATCATGAGGGTTAAATTTGACGTTACAAAAAATGGACAAAACATATATACTTATATAATGTTATATATATATATATATATATATATATATAGATTATAGATATAGATATAGATATATAGATTTAATATGCCACATGATCCCTCGTGTTAGGTAGAAGCAATTAGTCCTATTGCAAATTGATATGGACTTAAACATTATGTTATTCCAAAATGATGATGCAATATAGTGGTTGTAAAAAAAAATGCAGCAAGTGGCATTAAATGAAACATTACAGCCACCTAGTTTTAACGTTTTGGAGAATCAAACCATTCAAACCAATGCACATTGTAATCGATAGTCAACTGCTTGGAATTTAACCCACCCACTCTGTTCAATCTCTCTCTAAAGATCGATGGAAGGAGGAGGAGCGGCTGCCATGGAAGTTCTGCTTCACACTCTGATCGACGTTAGCAAAAAGGAGATCTCACTAATCCGAGGTTTCAAGAAGAATGCCCACAAACTACCCGATATTTTGACAGAAATCCAAAGTTACTTGGACGATGCTGAGAAGAATTTGATGACCGAGTCTGTCAAAACTTGGCTGAAGAAGCTTGATGATGTGGCGTTCGAGGCTCATAATGTTTTGGATGAACTCAAATATGATGATATCTCTAAGGAAATGAAGAGCGTCAGAGGAGAGAAGAAGAAAAAGGTACTACCATCTTGCTTCCCATCCTTCAATCATTATGTTCGTCGCCGCCATATGGCTACTAGAATCAATGAAATCTTTCTTCGTTTCGAGTCTGTTAAAGATGAAGCAGCCAAGCTTGGCCTCCTTAGCAGACCCGCGATTGAATACGCTCTTCCTGAAGAAACTGATCCACAAACTCTGGATCCAGTTTTTATTGGAAGAGAGAATGATGTTTCAACTATAATTCATAAGATGCTGACGGCTAAAGAACCCTTGTCCGTTCTTCCCATTGTCGGAATGGGTGGATTGGGGAAGACGACTTTGACTCGCAAAGTCTTCAATCATGAAGAAATTAAGACCCACTTTAAAAAGCAAATCTGGGTCCACGTTTCCCGAAATTTTGATGCATTGGTTTTATTTAAAAAGATTCTTGCACATTTGACATCACGAAGCATGGTAGATATGGTAGATGAGAGTAGGGTGGTTCTTCTGGAAAAGATACAAGAAGAATTAAAAGACAAAACATGTCTTATTGTTCTTGATGACATGTGGAATGAAGATCCGCAAATGTGGGAAAGCTTTGTAAATTCTCTGTCCGGAATCACTTCTTCTACCAAAGGAAATTTCGTTCTTGTTACAACAAGGAGTATTGAAGTTGCTTCGATTGTTCGCACACTTGATATTCATAACTTGAATGTCTTATCGGACGAAGATTGTTTGTCCATCATCAAACAAAAAGTTGTGAGTCAGGCAGAAGATATTCCATCAAGGTTCGAGAGCATTGCAATTAGTATTGCGAAAAGATGTCAAGGTTTGCCATTAGCTGCCAACGTAGCCGGAGGACTACTACACCGTACACCCAAAGATCAGTGGATCTCAATCGCAGAGGGTTGGCTTTCAAATCTTCAAGTTGAAGACAATGATGTCTCAAAAATATTGAGATTGAGTTTTGATCATTTGTCTCCACCATCACTCAAGAGGTGTTTTGCCTACTGTTCGATTTTTCCAAAAGGTGAAGTCATCGACAAGCAACAACTGATTGAGTTATGGATGTCACAGGGATTTCTTCAAATTGATCCTAAAAAAGGCATGGAGGTTGAGGGCAACAAAATTTTCAACTTTCTTGTCCATAATTCCTTGTTACAAGTTGCAAAGCAAGATAAGTATGCAAACATAACACACTGTAGCATGCACGATCTTATGCATGATCTAGCATGCATTGTGTCAAAGGGCATCTATCAAGTTCAATGTATTGGTTGCGAGAATGGCCGAGATGAATCATCTTCTATCCATAAAAAAAGTTGGCGTACCTTACTATTCAAGGGTGAAGAACTATCTCATACCATGTTCATGGACTTCAAAAGCCTGCATACTCTAACTTTGATGGATTGTGATCTTAAGGAGTTGCCTAGTTCAATCAACGAGTTACTACATTTGAGATATCTTCAAATTTCTCCCATCAACGAGTTACTACATTTGAGATATCTTCAAATTTCTCCCAGAGGTATTCAAGATTTGCCTGACTCGATTGGTGATCTCTATCACTTGCAAACACTAAGAGTACACTATAAGATGAGTAAGCTTCCGACAACCGTACAATATTTGATCAACCTAAGGCATCTTCATCTTTTGGAAAATACAAAATTGCCTCCTAATATCGGAAGCTTAACTTGTCTTCAAACACTAGAATACTATCATGTGGACAAGGAAGAGGGCTACAGAATTGGAGAGCTTGGAAAGTTGAAAGACCTCCAAGGTAAATTGCATATTTCAAATCTTGAAAAGGTGCTGGATCGGAAAGATGCTGAGAGTGCACATTTATACGAGAAGCCAAAAATATTCAACTTAGTGTTGGAGTGGAGCATGTCCAGAGAAGGCGAAACAAATGATGAAAATGTGTTGGAAGGTCTCCGACCTCATCCAAATGTGAAGAGGTTAGAGATAATTGGATTCAAATGTGCAAGATTTCCATCATGGACGTTAGATATCACAGACACACTTAATAATTTGATGGACGTATCACTGAGGAATTGCAATGAATGTGAAGAAATCCCAATGATGGGGCAGTTGCCACATCTGAAATCTCTGACTTTGAAGGGTCTGGGGAAAGTGAAATCTATAATATCTTCATTCAAGGTGGATAGTAGCTGCAACAAGGAGAGAAATGTGGTCATGTTTCCGGTGCTTAAACGACTCAAATTGTCAGATATGCCAAAGTTGGTAGAGTGGATGGAAATAGAAATGGGTGAAAATGAGCATCCACTTGAAATAAAGGTATTCCCATGCCTTGAAAAATTGAAGATATCTGGATGCAGAGAATTGAGGATGGATCCAAGTCATAAGGAATTGAATTCTGGCTTACACATATGCGGATCTCTTACATATCTTGAAATTTTTGGAGTAGATGAATCGGAATATCTCCCCGATTGGTGTTTTCTTAACAATCAAAATCTCTCCCAATTGAGGATCTGGAGGTGTGAGCAGTTGAGAGAGTTACCAGATGGTCTGGAGACCCTCAATTCTCTCGAGGTGTTGGACATAAGAAGTTGCCCAAATCTGAAGTTAATAGCATATAAAAGAGATGGAGAATCCCAAGGCTTAACATCGCTTAAATACTTGTCAATTAACGAGTGTGAAGGCCTCCGCATTTTTCCATGTGAAATGATAGAGTCATGTGCTCCCTCACTCAAGTCTTTGAATTTGGTGAACTTAAGAAGCTTAATGAATTTGGCAGAGATAATTGATTGTATGCCTAAGATGTCTAGTCTCAACTCACTCAGTATCTGGAATGTTCAGAAACTCATCTCACCCGCCCCTGCTGTTTTCCCCAACCTTCAAAGATTAGAGATGAAGGCAGATTATAGAGATTCAAGTGAAAGTGCAAAGAAGGGTGTTGATGGAATGTTGCAAGCTGCATCCCCCCATACACTACAATTGGAAGGGATGGAGGATTGGGACTCTCTTCCCCATTCGCTTCAACATCTCAATGCTCTTTCCACTTTATGGTTGTACAGTTTCGGAATAAAAGAATTGCCGGAATGGTTTGGGAACCTCACATCTCTACAAACATTACATCTATGTTACTGCAAGGAGTTGAGGAGTGTGGGAATTATACGATGCCTCAAGAAATTAACTGAATTAAACATCGATCGATGTCATCCGGAACTAATGAGGTGGATTGGACAACAAAGTGATGATGTCTCTCATATCCCCAACATACTGGTTGATCTGCATCCCTTTCGAGAGGATGGTGTGTGGTAAGTGTAATTATCATTTTCAAATTCACCTGCAACATTATAATATGCATCTGTTTGATTAAAGGATATTTATTAATCTTCCATCTTTTACATTTCAGGAATTTGGATCTTTTAAATCTTATACGCTGATTCAACTAGCAGCTAGTGTGTAAGATCGATCTTCACTCTTTTTTTTTTTACATGTGTTTAATTATGGTAGTCTTACTGTTTGTTAAATTGCCTGAATGAGAATACACTATTACTTATTTTTACATTTTCATGCTGCTTATTTTTCAAAACAACAGATTACAATTTACGAGGTCTTTTCAATCATCTATTCTAAGTCGCACATTTCTGCATTTCAGGAATTAATGAGTATGTGTAGACAAGTGAGGAGAGTGCGTTGAGGCTTTGAATGCAGGGTGATTTTCAGTATCGTAAGACATGTCATCATAGCTTGATTTGTGAACAAGTGATCCATTTCTGTTGTTTCAGATGAGATTTTAGTACGTAGTGATTTATATTGTTGTTAATGCATTTTCAGACTTCAATTTCCGTTCTGTTTCCCGATCTTCCTCAGCACACAACTAGGTAAGCCTCGTTTCTTTCGTTTGAGTTTCAGAGAGAAAGTGAGCATTTTCACCACAGTTTTCTTGTTTCTTGTAATTGTGATTACAGTTTGATCAATAGAGAAATCACTCCCTTATTTCCACGTCCACCTAGGCATATTTGAGTTCTTGATTATTTGGTTCATTTTTCAGTTGAGTTGATCTTTAATGTGTGTGCTTTTTGCTATTGATTGTAAGGTGTTTGTGATATTTCACCTGAGAGCTACATATTGCCATATAAGGTATTCATTCAGTAGCATTTTGTATTTTTAATCATTATGAACTCAATATATCTAATCATCCAGAATTTCAAGGTGTCATTAACTTCACAAGTATGCCAAAAATTAATGGCAAACTCTTAACTTATCACTTGATTGATTGGTTCATTCGTCAATATTGACTATTTGTGGAACCTATTCCAACTACATAAAGAGCTTTTTCGATAAGGAAAATGTACAAGAAGATCTTTATCGAGGGCGGGGTCGTACACGCTCCAAAAATACTAAACACACCCCAAATTTCGTATTTTTACACTTTCATTCGAACTTATACGTATTCGTGGCTCTGATCAGGCGGAGGAGGTGGCGGCGCCGGCCGCAGAGGTGGAGGTGGTGATTGGTTTGGAAACATGAACTTGGTTTTGATCTTCTTCCTTTCTTGACCAGAACTTGAGCTTTTTCATTGCTTTCATCACCTTCATCTAATTGACTTAAGGAGCCTCTCTCTCCCTCTCTCTCTGTCAAACCCATTATAACTTTGCCATTTAATTTCAAATTTCCTGACCGTTGCTTTGTTTTATTAATTGGGCCCACCATTGAAGAAAATTTCATGCTTTTAGCTAATTCTATCATACATTTACACGAGTTCTATAGTATCAGATAATATGACACGTTCATATCTTGAAATATCTTGAAAAAGAAAGTTTCAACACAAAAACTTATACGACACCATGTGACCCGTATAAATATCATCATAAAACTCATTTGTGAATTGTAAGTCGTCAATCATACAATACACCTTTCGATACAAACTATAACAGATTTTACTGTCTCTTGCACTGCTGATGACATCATTTGAAACCTAACTTTGTGTTGCAACAATATTTTACAAACAAGTGAAATAATTGTGAGACCTGGATATTACTATGAAGAGACAAAAAAACAATTACTACTCTTATCCATCAAAATTTGATGTTACAAGTTGAGGAGTGAAACTTCATGGTGGCAACTCAACTCTAGTTGCCTTAGCCTCATTCGTTTTCTTCCCAACATCATTATAAAACATGAGATATAGCAACAGATATATTATAAGTATAAAGATGCTGCAAAGACAATATCTCTCTTGATCTTGGTAACAGCTTCCTCAAATTTGACTTCAAGATCTGTCTCACCAATTGATTTTGCTGCTTCTATCAGCTGCTGAAGGACTTCCTCAAGTCTCCTGATTGCCCGGATCAAGCTGCCCTCAAAAACAGGCGTCATTTCCATAATTTCGTAAAATTTAGATCCTTTGGCCCAAGCATAAACAGCCTCCATTATATCTGGTCTGAATGAACTCACAAAATTCTCAATATCGATCTGTACCTGATGTCCCAGAGAGAGGAGAGAGACAACTATAAGTATAGGATTTTCAGTTTACAAACTACAGTGTCATCAAAATCACCATTTCAAAGCAAAATAGTCTACTTGGTCTTATGCACTGTTCGACAACTAATTAGTATTTTAGAACAAAATAATTATGTGCCGCCTGTTTATGAAACTTCATATGCACAAACAAACACAGGGAACATCAATAATATTCATTGTAAATAGCAATACAATCCAATCCATCCCTAAAATTTAGAATGAAGACTGCACGTACCTTGCACTCTAGCTGAACCTTGGCCACCTTACGTGCTGTGTCCTGTAATTGTGTGAAAAGCAACTCAAGCTCATCACGGGGCTTTTGAGCTTCCTGCAGCTTTTCTTGCCAAACAAAACAAGAGAGAAGGGATATCATCTCCTCCACTTTTATGTCCTTCAAAACCCCATTGAACATAAATTCAGCCAACGTCAATTCATCTGCACTGCTGATTTCACATCCATTCTCTTCAACATCTCAATGCTCTTTCGAACTTACACTTGGAGAATTTCAGAATAGAAGAATTGCCGGAATGGTTTGGAAACCTCACATCTCTATAAATCTTAATTTTACATAAATTTGAGGAGTTGAGGAGTGTGGGAATCACACGATGCCTCAAGAAATTAAGAGTAACAGTGATTGCAAAATGTCGTCCGGAACTAAAGAGGTGGATTGAACGACAAACTGATGATGTCTCTCATATCCCCAACATACGGGTTGATTGGAGTCCCTATCGAGAGGATGGTGGGTAGTAAGTGTAATTATCATTTTCAAATTCACCTGCAACATTATATATATGCATCTGTTGAGGATATTTATTAATCTTCCATCTTTTACATTTCAGGATTTTGGATACAACTAGCAGCTAGTGTGTAAGATCGATCTTCACTCTTTTTTTTTTTACATGTGTTTAATTATGGTAGCCTTACTGTTTGTTAAATTGCCTGAATGAGAATACACTATTACTTTTTAGTGTTTGTTGCATTTTCATGCTGCTTATTTTTCAAAACAACAGATTACAATTTACGAGGTCTTTTCAATCATCTATTCTAATCATCTATGAAGCATATTAGTCTTTTGTAACAAATGAAAAAGATATTTTGATTGAGTGAGAGTGAGATCTTGTGTAGATCTATGAGCTTCCAAACCCAAAAAATAATTGACTTCTCCAAGAGTTTTAAGAGCAAACTGCTTACCAAAAGTGTGTATTACTTGCTGTATAGCTGCTGAATCATCTCCTGTGATTAATATATCATCCACAATCCACATATATAAGAATGATCAAAATCTTTCCAGCATTTCTTTTGTAAAACAAAGATGAATCAGAGACTGATGCCTTGAAACCCAATGAAATCAAATACTGTTTCAATGTTGTAAACCAAGCTCTTGGTGCCTGTTTTAAACCATATAGAGACTTTTGTAATTTGCAAACATGATATGGCTTGCTGAATTTACAAAGCCTTCAGGTTGACTCATGAAAACAGATTGTTGACATCAATCTGTTGTACACTCCATTTGAAAGTCACAGCAAGAGCAATATTAACCTGATAGTACAAGCTTTTATCACAGGGCTAAAAGTTTCAAGAAAGTCCACACCTGGAGTTTGTTGAAATCCTCTTGCAACTAGCCTGGCCTTGTGCTTATCAATGCTTCCATCTGATTTATACTTAGTTCTGAAAATCCACTTGCAGGTTATAACATTCATATCTGGAGTAAATGGAACGAGAGTCCAAGTATTCTTCTCTATCAAAGCATCATATTCAGCCTGCATTGCTTCTTTCGATTTAGAATTTGACATTGCCTGTTTAACTGTAAATGGCTCTGCATCATTCTTAATACTTGCACTAAAGACTTTTGGTTTTAAAGAACCAGTCTTAGATCTTGTTACCATATGATGAGTATTGTATACAGGGGCAGATAAAACAGAATCAGAAGTATTAATAGTCAAATCCACAGTTTGATACCTTCAGGGCTTGATTGATGTAGTTTTCCAACTTTGCATGCATCACAGAATTCAAGACTAGCTTGATTAACAGGAATATCTAGTGTTTTCAACACATGAGTAAACACACTAGAAGTAGGATGGCCTAGCCTCCTATGCCAAACAGTGGCATTATTATGATTATTCTGTTTATGTAAACTAGCAGAAGCAGCAAAAGAAGTCTGAGCTTGAGATCTATGATGATATCCAGAACTTGAAAAATGGCTGAGATCCAATTGATAGAGTCCATCAACAAGTTTGCCTTCCATCAGAATCTGACCTGTGACTTTGTCCTTAACATAGCAGCAATGATGAAAGAATTCAATATATACATTGTTATCCTTTGTGAATTGAGAAATACTCAATAAGTTCTTTGTTATTGCAGGAACAAATAGAATATGATTAAGCAGCAATGATTTTGCATGATTTGGAATAGATATCCTAGCTGAACCAACATGAGATATAGGTAAGGAAGAACCATTACCTACATAATTTTTTCACACTGGGTTTTGCTATGACAAAGTTTTAATGAGGCCGGTTATGTCTGTTTCTTGCTTGGATGTTTATCTCTTTTTCCTTTCTTCATAATAAAATTCACATTATTTTCTTGCCACATGATCTTCACAACCCACATAGAGGTTATCTATAGTTTCTTGACAACTAACGCATAGTAAGAATATTTTCCTATCAATTGAGGACATCTAAATAACCAAACATACAACAAAAGGGTTAAAAATAACAGGGGTTCTTCAAATGGTGGTGAAACAACCTTTGGATTTCTGAATTTGAGTCAAATACTTGATTACTTTTGAGGTTGAGTGATCGAAACTTGTTTAAATTTCAGAGTTCTTGAGCACTTTTAAATTCTTGCTTTTAGGTTTGAGAATTGACATTAAGTAGTAATTATAGCCTTATTTTCCTTTATTTATAAGTGTTGATGATGTGGTATGAGTCAGCATGTAGTGGAAAACATACATATGCTTGGTTTTACTTTCTGAATGATATTGACAAAAGACTATATGTAGAGAGGTAGTAATCATGAAAATTGTGTTTGATGTACAATGGTTTCCATGTTTTACACATATATTATAAAGAGAGTTCAAGATTAGAGTTTGAACACTACAAATACTAAACAACATTACCCATAATTATATCACAATTTTTTGTTACATATTAAATGTAAATAGCTTCACATTTGGACACTTTAGATTTTCCTAAAACGTTACTTTTGTAATTTTCCAAACAACAAAACTCGCGTGCAACCGTCGCACATGCGACGGAATTCCAGATTACATACTTATAGCTGAAAAAGACATACTTATGAGTGTAAAAGACATACTTTTAAAACTCATGTTTATACCTGTAAAAATATACTTATAAAACACATACTTATAGCTGAAAAACACATACTTATACCTATAAAAGACATACTTGAATTTGGTCGCATGTGAGACAGTCTCACAAGAGACCAACTCTTTTCCAAATCATGAGATACTATATTTCGAGTAGTGCCTTATGTGGTACGTATATTTTATAACATAATTTACATATAATATGGTCCATGGAGTCATGAGTTGAGAGCATCGAATTAAAGATAAAAATATCTTGGTATAACAGTATTTTATATCATAAAATCAAATAAAATAATTTCTTTCATTTTTTTCTACTACTATATATAATTTTATTACTTTTCTATAAAAAAAATAATTAGGGTGAAAAAGTCTAAAATAATTGTAATGTGGAAAAGCAAAAATAGCCACGCATCGTAAAACCAACTTAGCGATGAAAATTTTTTGTCGCTAACTTCATAGCTATTTAGAGCATCTCCAACAGTGCGCCATCATGTTTTCATCTCCAACAATAAATCTTTTCTCTGCGCCATCTCATATTAACCGCTGGTTTTGCGCCAACTATCCACAGGTCAAACCTTGCACCATCTTTTTTTTTTTCTTTTCTTATTTATTTATTTATTTATTTTGTTCATTTTATTTTCTTATTTTATTTTATTTTTAATTTCTTTTTCTATATTCTTACTTTGTATTCATTTTTTTCTTATCATTATTTATTATTTATTTTATTCTTTTTCTTTTCTTATTTTATTTTGTTTTTAAGTTCTTTTTTATTATTTTTACTTTGTATTCATTTTTTCGTCATTTTTTATATTAAGTGCTATTATAATCATTCCGATTTTGGAAAAAAAAATACAATACAACATACAACATAAATTTTCATGGTTTGATTCCACCCTACAATTGGATCTTGTGTAATATCTAAATAAATTTTCATGGTTTGATTCCACCCTACAATTGGATCTTGTGTAATATCTAAATAAATTTTCATGGTTTGATTCCACCCTACAATTGGATCTTGTGTAATATCTAAATAAATACGAGACAAATGTCGATACGACACAAATGTCAATCTTCAATTGCCTTGTAACTTTGACCACGATATATAGACATTACAAAGAATATGTATAAAAAGAAATTAGGAGTGCAAATGAATGTATGATCTATGACCTATATATAGATATTAGGTAAGTAATTGATAAAGATTTATTAATAATAAGATTGCTACAAATTTATTGATATTATTGAGGATGAGGATATATATGAACTAGATTTACGAAAATATTTGTAAAATATCTATATTGAATATTATAGAACTTATTAAGGATATAAGAATATATCTGAACTAGATTTACGAAAATATTTGTAAAATATCCATATTGAATATTATTATAAATATTATTAAGGATGAGGATATATCTGAACTAGATTTACGAAAATAATAAAGATGACAAATAGATTATTTAACAATAATAACGAATATTTATAATAAATAAAATGTTAAATTAATTAATTAATAAAGAATATTATGGAATATTCTTTTTTGGTGCAGAGAATAATGTGCACTGTTGGAGATCATTGGCAGTTATTACATAAAAATTGTGCAAGATTAACAAGAAAATCATGTCCACTATTGGAGATGGTCTTAGGGCGTGACAAACCTATTTTGCGACTTTTTTTTGTACGGTGTCACTAACTTAGTGACGAAATAATTTTTGTAGCTAACAATTTAGAAACTCGTTGCAAACTTTTAAATATATGATTTTTCTAAATAAATGTCATAAAATTATTTGAGGTAAAATTTTCTCATTTTTGTCGCCAACTTAGCGATGAAAATGTACAATTTCATCGCTAAACTTGCAGCAAAATTTTAAATTTTGTCGCTAACATAAAGTCACAACGCAATGACTTCTCAAGTTTCATTGCAAACTTAAAGGCACACAAAATTTTGCACTTGAAATTAGAATGTTAGCTATGAATTTGAAATTTTTCATCGCAAACTTAGCGACAAATTACTTGATTTCGTCGCAAAATTACAACTTAGCGATGAATTCTTGAAATTTCGTAGCAAACTTACCATCATAATCGCGGCCGGTCTGTCTCACAGCTTAGCAACATATTTGTGTAATTTTATTGCAAAATAGCCGCAAACTTCTTTGTTTTTGTGGCTAATATACTCTTTAGCGACAAATTTTCAAAATTTTCATAGCAAAACTCGCAAGAAATTGCTTGATTTCATTGCAAAATTACAACTCAGCAATGAATTCCAGAAATTTCATAGCAAATTTAGCATTACAATTTAGCAATGAATATGTGTAATGTTGTTGCAAAATTAGCGGCAAACTGCTTAATTTTGTCGCTAACTTACACTTGAGCCACAAAATTTTAAAATTTTCACTGCAAAATTAGCTGCAAATTTATTAATTTTGTGGCAAATTACGACTCACAACAATTTCATTCATTAATTATTTGAAATATTCATATACCTAAAAACATTCACAAATAAGTGGCAAAGTAAGATTTGAAATCTCTATTCAAAAGTGATTTGTAACAAAAACTCAATTCAAAATTTTTTGAGTAAATCTTAGCGATATTGCATTCAAAATCTAATAAGTTCTAAAAGTTAGCTTTTAATAAAGAATGAGCCTTCATTAATATTAAAAGTGTAGCGTGGATATGAAAACAAAATAAAACAATCAAAGTACACGGTGTTGTCAATGGTGCTGACAACACCAGCGTAACACACAGCGGAAATTAAAACTAAAACGAAATATGCAGCACAAACGATATATCCACGAGTATACAAATACTCGTGGAATGCCTTCAGGGCGAAAACTCTTTTATTGATCTTCCGTATGTATACAAGGAGATAGAAAAATCTCTAGAAGAGATTCTTCTGTACAAAGATTCAATACGTCCTATGGAATGAATATGAAGACTAAGGACGTATACAAAGACTCTCAACAGCTCACTAAAAATCTCTATCTCTACAAAAACAGTCACAAGTATGCAAACTCGATGACCTAAAGAAAATAAGACAGGGCAGTGTCGTCTCTGGTGTAAATAAACACATTACATGAAGCTCAGATTCTATAAAATATATAACTAATCAATCGCATTCAACTCCACAACATATTCGAAAACAATAAGAAATTTCAATTTTTTCCTCAAAAGTTGTAAATAAACACATTGCATTAGTTTTCTCTAACAAATATAAGATGCAGGTTGAGTCCTACATAAAGCCAAACATTGAACTCAAGGATAACAAATGGCACAAACAATTAAAATAAAATCTACATTGGTTCTCAATTCAAAAGGAGATACATGCCTAAAACAAAACTAGGAGCATATTTGAACTCCATGAATGTGTTCTTATCTATCTTTGTTTCAAGATGCCCCAAGACCCCTTGGAAAAAAGGAAGGAAAAAACAAAAACCCAATATGGATGAGACGACATGAAATTATTGGTGCTTAGCTTTTTGAAAAGTGAAAAGCATCAGTGCCAATAATTTCAAATAGAATATGACATTATTAAGGGTGTGGATTGTACAAGACTACTTTTTTATAATTCAGATTTTCTAATTACTAATTTATGAAAAAGACATGTGAGATATTGTACGTCGTTCAACTTCTAGAGATCTCACTAATTCAAGGTCCATAAAATACCCACAAACTTTAGAATAGTTTGACTGAAATCCATATTACTTGGAGAGTAGGTCTCATATGAGACCATCTCACAGATCTTTTTTCGTGAGACGGATCAACCTATAATCCACACTTAATAAATCATATAGAAGTCTATGAATATTGGTTCAATTCATAGGTTTTAAGGATCCGTGCACATGAGTTTTTGTGTTACTTGGATGATGCCAATTTTGTGGGAAATTAGCGGCAAATTTGGTTGCAAATTTCAGGTTGCAATCAGATAGAAAAAGGAAAAAATTTATTTTGCATGTGACATTTATCTTTGTATTATCTTTCCTTCCTAAAATTTCACATCATCGGCCACATCATTTAAATGCTTTAAAAGAAAAGGAAGGAACATGAAATTTAGAATTGATTATTTCTCAATTTACAACCTAACCTTTTGATTTTAAAATTGAAAACAGTTATTCACAAAGCAAAAGAAAATAACAAAAGTAATTAAAGATAATAGGAAAAAAAGGAATTGAATGTTCAGCACAGCAGTGCGCCCACCCACCATTTCTTTTCTCATCAATCACTCATTCTCTCTCTCTCTCTCTCTCTCTCTCATAATTTAGTATCTTATTATCACCAATTTTCCAGCCAACCATTTCACCTCATCAATAGCTAGCTACTGTCTCTCTCTCTCTCACACTCTCTGCTAAAAGATCAATGGAAGGAGGAGGAGCTGCTGCCATGGAAGTTCTGCTTCACACTCTGATCGACGTTACCAAGGGAGAGATCTCACTAATCCGAGGTTTCAAGAAGAATGCCGACAAACTACCGGATATTTTGACAAAAATCCAAAGTTACTTGGACGATGCTGAGAAGAAGTTGAACACCGAAGAATCTGTCAAAGCTTGGCTGAAGGACCTTGATGATGTGGCCTTCGATGCTCATGATGTTTTGGATGAGCTCAAGTATGATGATATCTCTAAGAAAATGAAGAGCATTAGAGGAGACAAGAAAAAGGTACTACCATCTTGCTTCCCATCCTTCAATCATTATGTTCATCGCCGCCATATGGCTCGTCGAATCAATGAAATCTTTCTTCGTTTCGAGTCTGTTAAAGATGAAGCAGCCAAGCTTGGCCTCCATAGCAGACCCGCGATTGAATACGCTCTTCCTGAAGAAACTGATCCACAAACTCTGGATCCAGTTTTTATTGGAAGAGAGAATGATGTTTCAAATATAATTCATAAGATGTTGACGGCTAAAGAACCCTTGTCCGTTCTCCCCATTGTCGGAATGGGTGGATTGGGTAAGACGACGTTGACTCGCAAAGTCTTCAATCACGAAGAAATTAAGGCCCACTTTAAAAAGCAAATTTGGGTCCATGTTTCTCGAAATTTTGATGCATTGGTTTTATTTAAAAAGATTCTTGCACATTTGACATCGGGAGGCATTGTAGATGAGAGTAGGGTGGTTCTTCTGGAAAAGATACAAAAGGAATTAAAAGACGAAACATGTCTCATTGTTCTTGATGACATGTGGAATGAAGATCCGCAGATGTGGGAAAGCTTTGTAAATTCTTTGTCCGGAATCACTTCTTCTACCAAAGGAAATTTCGTTCTTGTTACGACAAGGAGTAATCAAGTTGCTTCGATTGTTCGCACACTTGATATTCATAACTTGAATGTCTTATCGGACGAAGATTGTTTGTCCATCATCAAACAAAAAGTTGTGAGTCAGGCAGAAGATATTCCATCAAGGTTCGAGAGCATTGCAATTAGTATTGCGAAAAGATGTCAAGGTTTGCCATTAGCTGCCAACGTAGCCGGAGGACTACTACACCGTACACCCAAAGATAAGTGGATCTCAATCGCAGAGGGTTGGCTTTCAAATCTTCAAGTTGAAGACAATGACGTCTCGAAGATATTGAGATTAAGCTATGATCATTTGTCTCCATCGCTCAAGAGGTGTTTTGCCTATTGTTCGATTTTTCTAAAAGGTGAAGTGATCGACAAGCAACAACTGATTGAGTTATGGATGGCACAAGGATTTCTTCAAATTGATCCTAAAAAAGGCATGGAGGTTGAGGGCAACAAAATTTTCAACTTTCTTGTCCATAATTCCTTGTTACAAGTTGCAAAGCAAGATGAGTATGCAAACATAACACACTGTAGCATGCACGATCTTATGCATGATCTAGCATGCATCGTGTCGAAGGGCATCTATCAAGTTCGATGTATTGGTTGCGAGAATGGCCAAGATGAATCATCTTCTAAGCATAAAAAATTTTCGCGTACTTTACTCTTCAAGGGTGAAGAACTGTCTCATACCATGTTCATGGACTTCAAAAGCCTGCATACTTTAATTTTGATGGATAGTGATCTTAAGGAGTTGCCTAGTTCAATCAACGAGTTACTACATTTGAGATATCTTCAAATTTCTCCTAGAGGTATTCAAGATTTGCCTGACTCGATTGGTGATCTCTATCACTTGCAAACACTAAGAGTAGACAATGAGATGAGTAAGCTTCCGACAACCGTACAATATCTGATCAACCTAAGGCATCTTCATCTTTCGGAAACTACAAAATTGCCTCCTAATATCGGAAGCTTAACTTGTCTTGAAACACTAGAATACTATCATGTGGACAAGGAAGAGGGCTACAGAATTGGAGAGCTTGGAAAGTTGAAAGACCTCCAAGGTAAATTGCATATTTCAAATCTTGAAAAGGTGCATGATCGGAAAGACGCTGAGAGTGCACATTTATATGAGAAGCCAAAAATATTCAAATTAGTGTTGGAGTGGAGCATGTCCAGAGAAGGTGAAACAAATGACGAAAATGTGTTGGAAGGTCTCCAACCTCATCCAAATGTGAAGGTGTTAGTGATTGATGGATTCAAAGGCGCAAGATTTTCATCATGGACGTTGGATATTGCAGACACACTTAATAATTTGATGGATGTATCACTGATGAATTGTGATGAATGTGAGGAAATCCCAACAATGGGGCAGTTGCCACATCTGAAATCTCTGTATTTGTCAAATCTGAGGAAAGTGAAATCTATATGTTCTTCATTCAAGGTCGATAGAAATGTGGTGATGTTTCCGGTGCTTAAACAACTCACATTGGTTTATATGCCAAAGTTGGTAGAGTGGATGGAAATAGAAATGGGTGAAAATGAGCATCCACTTGAAATAAAGGTATTCCCTTGCCTTGAAGAATTGCAGATATCTGACTGCAGAGAATTGAGGATGAATCCAAGTCAATTCTCATCATCAAGTCATAAGGAATTATATCCTGCCTTACACATGTGCGGATCTCTTATACATTTCAAAATTAATGGAGCACATGAAATGGAATACCTCCCCGATTGGTTTTTTCTCAACAATCAAAATCTCTCAAAATTGAGGATATGGTGCTGCCACAAGTTGAGAGAGTTACCAGATGGTGTGGAGACCCTCAATTCTCTCAAGGAGTTGGATATAGACATATGCCCAAATCTGAAGTCAATAGCATATAGAAGAGATGGAGAATCCCAAGGCTTAACATCGCTTGAAAGGTTGTCAATTCAGATGTGCAAAGGGCTCATCAGTTTGCCGTGTGAAATGCTACAGTCAAGTGCTCCCTCACTCCAGCATTTGCATTTGAGGAACTTAAACAGCTTAATGAATTTGCCGGAGATAATTCATTTTCTGCCTGAGATGCCTCTTCTCAGAGAACTCGAAATCTGGAATGTTCCGAAACTCATCTCACCCGCCCCTGCTGTTTTCCCCAACTTGCAATATGTATCCATCAAGCCAGCTTATTCAGATTCAAGTGATAGTGCTAAGAAGGCTGTTGATGGAATGTTGCAAGCTGCATCCCATTCACTTACTTTCTTATATTTAGTAGGGATGGATAATTGGGGCTCTCTTCCCCATTCGCTTCTACATCTCAATGCTCTTTCTGAGTTACAATTGGAGAAATTCAGAATAGAAGAATTGCCGGAATGGTTTGGAAACCTCACATCTCTACAAACCTTAAAATTATTTAAATGTAAGGAGTTGAGGAGTGTGGGAATCATACGATGCCTCAAGAAATTAACTGAATTATACATCAGTGATTGTGATCCGGAACTAAAGAGGTGGATTGGACAACAAACCGATGATGTCTCTCATATCCCCACCATAGTGGTTGGTGGGCGTCTCTTTCGAGAGGATGGTGTGTGGTAAGTGTAATTATCATTTTCAAATTCACCTGCAACATTATATATATGCATCTGTTTGATTAAAGGATATTTATTAATCTTCCATCTTTTACATTTCAGGAATTTGGATGGATTGGGACACTCTTCCCCATTCGCTTCTACATCTCAATGCTCTTTCAAGTTTAACCTTGTACGGTTACGGAATAAAAGAATTACCCGAATGGTTTGGAAACCTCACATCTCTAAAGATTTTATATTTAACTAAACGTAAGGAGTTGAGGAGTGTGGGAATCATACGATGCCTCAATAAATTAACTTACTTACAAACTGAAGATTGTGATCCGGAACTAAAGAGGTGGATTGGACAAGAAACTGATGATGTCTCGCATATCCCCACCATATGGGTTGATGGGCGTTACTATCGAAAGGATGGTGTGTGGTAAGTGTAATTATCATTTTCAAATTCACCTGGAACATTATATATATGCATCTTTTTGATTAAAGGATATTTATTAATCTTCCATTTTTTACATTTCAGGAATTTGGATGGATACTACTAGCAGCTAGTGTGGAAGATCGATCTTCACTCTTTCTTTTTACATGTGTTTAATTATGGTAGCCTTACTGTTTGTTAAATTGCCTGAATGAGAATACAATATTACTTTTTAGTGTTTGTTGCATTTTCAGGCTGCTTATTTTTCAAAACAACAGATTACAATTTACGAGGTTTTTTCAATCATCTATTCTAAGTCGCACATTTCTGCATTTCACTAATTAATGAGTATGTGTAGACAAGTGAGGAGAGTGCATTGAGGCTTTGAATGCAGGGTGATTTTCAGTATCGTAAGATATATATCATCATAGCTTGATTTGTGAACAAGTGATCATTTCTGTTGTTTCAGATGAGATTTGAGTATGTAGTGATATTGCTGTTAATGCATTTTCAGACTTCAATTTCCATTCTGTTTCCCGATCTTCCTCAACACACAACTAGGTAAGCCTCGTTTCTTTCGTTTGAGTTTCAGAGAGAAAGTGAGCAGTTTCACCACAGTTTTCTTGTTTCTTGTAATTGTGATTTTTATATGGTTTTCGACCCGTTTGCTTCACAACTTATCCGAACCCAGTCTGTGACCCGTCATGTTTACTACCGAATTAATATACGACGATCTCCAAACGTTGATTACTAGGCTAAGGTCCAGTCTCTTCCAGCCTACACCCGGTGCATTGCACCATGTGAGTCTCTAGTCTTTACATGTCATATGTCTATTCGAATTAATTAACCACCCTTAAAATGTAAAAGGAAAAAAAAAAGAGACATGAAATGTAAGTTTTTTAGATGTGCATAAATTGTAAGCTTAAACGATCTGTACAATAAAATATGTTGTAAATTCATTACAATTTACAACCCAAAAAAATTTATACTAGCTAGTACTTTAAATAGGTTTTCGTTTCCAATATGAAAGCAATAAGTAAAATTTGAAGCAACTTACAAATTTAAATGAGAGTTCATATATTAATTATTTAGTGGTAGTTCATGAATCGTGAGTTTTGCTTTGGATTGCATCCTCTGTTACATTTGGAGTTTCATCTCATGTTTCATCGTATTTAATACACGTTATGTGTTAAATAATGATGCTATCAAATACATGTGATGTGTGATTATTGTTTTGTGATAAAAATTAAATACAAAATGTAATAAAATATCTCATGTGGCTTCGCGCAGTCATAATCTGCATCGGACTGTTAGCTTCTTTTATTATCATTTACTTCAACTTTTCAAGTGTCTATATTTATTTTGACAGGATTTACTTACTTATATATGTTGACCTATCTTTTGCTGTATATAAAATAAAATACACAATGTCTAATATATATTTGCATGGGTTCTACATATCAACAAGGCAAAAACTTTTATGAGTCAGGTGTATAGATTTAAGATCCATACACCTGACCCGACCCGTTCACGCGCCAAAAACGCGCCTCCCACGCGCATGCACGCGCTCTCCCACGCGCTGGAGACATGTTCTGAAGCTCATCCAAAATTCGCTCAAATAGACCAACATTTGTGTATAGTTAAACCAACCTTTGTGTATAGTTAGACCAACCATGTGTAGGTAGGTCTAACTATATACAAAGGTATGTCTAACATATATAAAGGTATGCTTAACTATATATAATGGTATGTCTAACATATACAAAGGTATGTTTAAGTATACATAAAGGTATGTCTAACACAACATAAAGGTATGCTTAACATAACGTAGTGGTATGTGCCAAAATTCAAAAATCAAGCCAAAAAAAGATAAGGCATGGAATCTGGGCAGACTGGTATGTTTAACATATCTTAAAGGTATGTCTAACATAACGTAAAGGTATGTCTAACATATACTATTGGTATGTGATTTTTTTTCAAAAATCATGAGCGAAAAAAAAAAAAAAAGGGTGCGGTCCCCCCGACCCGGATCCGACCCGGGTGCATGGATCTAAGATCCATGCTACTGATTCACAAGAGACTTACTCTATCAACAAATATACATGAGATATGAATTATATGATGATAATTTTATAATTTTATAATACAAGATTTTGGAATAAAAACTGTTGTATGCAGTACAATAATGACTTGGGAATTATCTTTTGACTGAGATAGGGCCAATATATTCAGATACCATTTGAGTTTTGCCATATAAGGTATTCATTCAGTAGCATTTTGTATTTTTAATCATTATGAACTCAATATATCTAATCATCCAGAATTTCAAGGTGTCATTAACTTCACAAGTATGCCAAAAATTAATGGCAAACTCTTAACTTATCACTTGATTGATTGGTTCATTCGTCAACATTGACTATTTGTGGAACCTATTCCAACTACATAAAGAGCTTTTACGATAAGGAAAATGTACAAGAAGATCTTTATCGAGGGCGGGGTCGTACACGCTCCAAAAATACTAAACACACCCCAAGTTTCGTATTTTTACACTTTCATTCGAACTTATACGTATCTTCTCGGATATGAAAACACAGGAAAATGCAACGCAACAAATGCTCACCGAAGCTAACAACACATCCAACAGCTCCAACACCCCTCTCTGACTTCTTGACTTTATGATCTTCACTAATGATATCATTGCTGCATGCCACATAATGCTGCAATTCATGATCATTTGGTGGAGGGAAATGAAAATCTGGTTGGCTTTTTGAAGGCATTTCTTGGAATTGCAGATCATGTTCGAGCCATGGCGGCAAGGGCGGCGCCGAGGGCAGAAGCGGCTCGTATTCGTGGCTCTGATCAGGCGGCGGAGGTGGCGGCGCCGGCCGCAGAGGTGGAGGTGGTGATTGGTTTGGAAACATGAACTTGGTTTTGATCTTCTTCTTCTTTCTTGACCAGAACTTGAGCTTTTTCATTGCTTTCATCACCTTCATCTAATTGACTTAAGGAGCCTCTCTCTCTCTCTCTCTCTCTCAAACCCATTATAACTTTGCCATTTAATTTCAAATTTCCTGACCGTTGCTTTGTTTTATTAATTGGGCCCACCATTGAAGAAAATTTCATGCTTTTAGCTAATTCTATCATACATTTACATGAGTTCTATAGTATCAGATGATATGACACGTTTATCTTGAAATATCTTGAAAAAGAAAGTTTCAACACAAAAACTTATACGACACCGTGTGACCCGTATAAATATCATCCTCATAAAACTCATTTGTGAATTGTAAGTCGTCAATCATACAATACTTTACACCTTTCGATTCAAACTATAACAGATTTTATATCTCTTGCACTGCTGATGACATCATTTGAAACCTAACTTCGTGTTGCAACAATATTTTACAAACAAGTGAAATAATTGTGAGACCTGGATATTACTATGAAGAGACAAAAAACAATTACTACTCTTATCCATCAAAATTTAATGTTACAAGTTGAGGAGTGAAACTTAATGGTGGCAACTCACCTCTAGTTGCCTTAGCCTCATTCGTTTTCTTCCTCGTGTCATTATAAAATACGAGATATAGCAACAGATATATTATAAGTATAAAGATGCTGCAAAGACAATATCTCTCTTGATCTTGGTAACAGCTTCCTCAAATTTGACTTCAAGATCTGTCTCACCAATTGATTTTGCTGCTTCTATCAGCTGCTGAAGGACTTCCTCAAGTCTCCTGATTGCCCGGATCAAGCTGCCCTCAAAAACAGGCGTCATTTCCATAATTTCGTAAAATTTAGATCCTTTTGCCCAAGCATAAACAGCCTCCATTATATCTGGTCTGAATGAACTCACAAAATTCTCAATATCGATCTGTACCTGGTGTCCCAGAGAGAGGAGAGAGACAACTATAAGTATAGGATTTTCAGTTTACAAACTACAGTGTCATCAAAATCACCATTTCAAAGCAAAATAGTCGACCACCCACCAATATCTACTTGGTCTTATGCACTGTTCGACAACTAATTAGTATTTTAGAACAAAATAATTACGTGCCACCTGTTTATGAAACTTCATATGCGCAAACAAACACAGGGAACATCAATAATATTCATTGTAAATAGCAATACAATCCAATCCATCCCTAAAATTTAGAATGAAGACTGCCCGTACCTTGCACTCTAGCTGAACCTTGGCCACCTTACGTGCTGTGTCCTGTAATTGTGTGAAAAGCAACTCAAGCTCATCACGGGGCTTTTGAGCTTCCTGCAGCTTTTCTTGCCAAACAAAACATGAGAGAAGAGATATCATCTCCTCCACTTTTATGTCCTTAAGAACCCCATTGAACATAAATTCTGTCAACGTCAATTCATCTGCACTGCTGATTTCACATGCAACTTTCCCCTTTAACTCAACAACATCATCGCTTGTAATATATCTGTACATTATCAAAGATGTTGAGAATTATGACAAAGATAATTATTAATACAGAAATACAGTAGCCAAACATTTCCATAAAGAAAGCACCCATACAGGCCATAGCAAATGAAAGTGCTTGAAGTTGGGGTATTTTAAGCATGATAATATTTCTCAACAGTTAAGGAACTGCTGCAAATAAAACTGATAGGTCAACCATCAACCAACCTACTTTTGCTCAAGCTTATTAATGTTGTATCTTCTGTGAACAGTTACACAATAGATATTATGCACAAGGTGCTTGGTGAAAGGTTATGCAAAGATTGAAAAGAAGTGATCTTACCCGAGTCTCCTAAGTACTCTTTTCCTTGCTTTAAGTTCATCTTTGAATGCCAAGACGGAGGAAGACTTCATTGTCCTCTTAAGAGATTTGATTTTTGTTGCAAGCTCTTTTTTTGCATGCAGGAGTTTCAGCTTCTGCTCAATCAGAGGATCCTTGGAAACTTCATGTTTTTCAAAAAGGTTTTCCAGTGCTTCTATCTTACGTGTTGCCTTCCTGTAAGAGCTGCTTTGAACCTGGAGTGTGTTTTTTGCATAACCAATGAATAAGTTTTTTGCATAACCAAATAATCTACAGTGTGAGCTGATTCTTCTGTAAGAATTCATGGTTTTCTTCTGCCACATCTTATTATATACTATGCATGATCGACTCCATTGCAGGAAGGTATTATTCTAGTATTAGTCTCTCCCATAAGTATACACATCTTAAAGCCGCAACCAATATTAAGGATACTTCAATTCAAAGATATGGCTTATGTTAGTTTTCACTCTCTAATATACTCATCTTAAAGGTGCAAGAAAAGTAAGCATCATCAATCCTAATCAGGCCATTTGGAAATGTTATCCAGACAATAGATCTGAGGATAAAGTGAAGGTTCCATCTAAAACTGCTAACCTCACATGAGTCAAGGCAATCTACTGATGTCACCATCAAGTCAGAGGAACCAAATAAGATGATAATAAACCTGTTGGCCATGAGACCTCACTTAATTTATTACTTTTTTTTTTAAGTCAATAATTCAAACTCAACAAAATACATGGATCTGAGTATAGCAAGATCTATCTAACTAGTTAACTAATCTCAAAACAAGAGCATGAAATAAATTATGCCATCTATTACTAATTCACCTGTTTACTGTATGAGACATGTTTTGTTAATACTATTAATTAATTACTATGAAGCAAAAAAATCCCCAGTAATTATTACCTTAGTTGTTCAATAAAATTACAACTTTCATTATGCGTATGCAGGAACATTTTCTTGAGACTGAATGAAATGTAGAACTTCTTCGTGTTGAAGGTCAATAATAGTTCTGATTTCCAAGGAATTACAGAGCATGCATTAAGTAAAACATCCACTAAATTACCTCTGATATTGGCTTCCAGATCTCTCTCCATTTTCTGATCTTGACTAAATTGTTTGAGGAAAGGCAACAGGAAACTAATGAGACACTTATTTAACTCTATCTTTACTCTATCACCTTGTGGATCTCCACAGTATACAGTCTGCAATACCATCATAATTAAATTGTTATGGCAAAGAACATCAAAAAAGAACTAATAGAAGGAAGACCAAGAATTAAACCTCAGGTAGATTTACGTAAACAAGCTTTACAGTTGCAATTTTTACGACAACATGGGCATGACTCTGCTATAGCTTCATGTGATAGTTCAGGATACCTATAAAGAGCACACAGAAAAAGTATGACTGCTACGCAAGAAAATACAGACCTTCTCACCACCAATTCATTGTCCAGCAATATAATCATTTGCCAATAGCAATACAATCCAATCCATCCCTAAAATCCAGAATGAAGACTGCATCTACCTTGCACTCTAGCTGAACCTTGGCCACCTTACGTGCTGTGTCCTGTAATTGTGTGGAAAGCAACTCGAGCTCATCGCGGGGCTTTTGAGCTTCCTGCGGCTTTTCTTGCCAAACAAAACATGAGAGAAGAGATATCATCTCCTCCACTTTTATGTCCTTCAGAACCCCATTGAACATAAATTCTGTCAATGTCAATTCATCAGCACTGCTGATTTCACATGCAACTTTCCCCTTTAATTCAACAACATCATCGCTTGTAATATATCTGCACGTTATCAAAGATGTTAAGAATTATGACAAAGATAATTATTAATACGGAAATACAGTAGAAAGCAAATTGAAGTGTTCTTGAACTGCTGTAAATAAAAGAGATATATAGGTCAACCATCAACCAGCCTACTTTTTTGCTCAAGCTTATTATCAATGTTGTATCTTCTGTGAACAGTTACACAATATATATATAATGCATAAGGTGCTTGGTGAAAGGTTATGCAAAGATGGAATCCTACTTTTTTACCATGTAAAAGCTATGAATGATCATGATGACCCTGGCAAAGCACTTAATTCTAATGAAATTCTACCAAAACCCGAAAACACAGGTGTGCTTTCGTCGACAATCAAACATCAAGGCTAGGAGTTAATTCAAAGAACAGGTTTAGTCTCCTTTAATTGCTAATATCATGGATACTCATATTCATTCTCACAAACTTGCAGCAGAAACCTATAGGCTACATTTGGTAACAAATTCCAATCACAAGAATACTATCTTTTAAAAGTTAGAAATTTATTAGCTGACTAAATTCAATACCCTTAAAATGATCCGAGGGTCGATCAATTTGGATAAGTGGATTTAAGGAGGGAGGGACTTGACATTCATGGTACGTAGGAAATTTATTGGTATTTTTTGGATGGTTGTGCATTCGAAATCCGACTTTTATTTTGAACTAATTTTGAAGTTATTTTGGTGGATTTTAAATTCACTCCAACTCGAAAAAGGACTTGAAATTCATTCATTAAAATTCGAAATTTCAAATCACTCTATCCAAACCAACTTCAAGTATGACCGTTTTTCAATTTTTCGATTTTCATTTTTCATTTTATACAATTAGCAATTATAAGTTAGAATTTTCTTAGTGTACAAGTGAAAGTTTTCTTACTGCAACTTTTCTTGTGAGATGCACACCACACAATGTGCTAGTGACCTTCATAATATTAAATACTTTTGTCCTTGTAAGAGTCATAGAAAAATTAATCTTGATGTTCGATTTAAACATGTCATTTTATTTTAACTTTGAGTGGAACATATGTATAATAATAATATGTTATAATATAATTCCTAAACTTTCATGTTAAATTTCCAAAATTTTGATAACATTTTCATCATTTTTTTTAAATCTTTGGAGATATCGATATGCAATATTGATATATCCATCGATGTATCTTTAAAATAAAGGTTGTGATATTACTTGCGATGGTGATATTTTCATCTTTGGTCATAGAACATTGTTCTACAATTCACCGCAAAAGTTGCCCAAAATTTTGTTTAGGTTTGCAAGTTAATTTGAGGAACTTTTGAATTTGGGATTGCAATCGGATAAAATTAAAAGATTCAAATTATAAATTAATTGAAAACATATGGTTTGAATTAAGTTGGTTCCGTATTTAAACATATTTAATTTGCCACATGATCCCTCTTATTAATTAGAAGCAATTAGTCCTATTTATTTAAGATCTCTAGATTGGTGTGGACATAAACATTATAATATCGCAAGTCTTCAAAGATGATGCAATATAGTGGTTGTTAAACAATGCAGCATATGGCATTAAATAATAAAACCAGTCTGTAATGCACATTATAATCCATAGTCAACTGCTCGGAATCTCCACTCTCATCAATCAATCAATCAATCTCTCTCTCTCTCTCTCTCTCTCTCTCTCTCTCTCTCTCTCAAAACATCAATGGAAGGAGGAGGAGCTGCTGCCATGGAAGTTCTGCTTCATACTCTGATCGCTGTTAGCAAGGAAGAGATCTCACTAATCCGAGGTCTCAAAATAAGTATTCGAAATTAAATGGATGATGAGTTTCTTGTTGATAACCTAGCAACTTTTAACACATTCTTTTACAAGTGATTTTGAATCAATGAACATTCATCACAAACATTTTTTTTTTTTTTTGCCAATTTAAAATGTTGGACAAAAACTATAATTCAAGTTTGAAACCAAAGATTTCATTTAAAAAAAATAATACAACATTAGCAAGCACTTGTAACTTACATTTTTTTTTCCAAGCAATTATTTTTTTATAATACCCTTTAAAATTTCTAAACAAACACAACTTTTCATTATCTAATGCCAAATATGTTTCAATCTCACGTATCTTAATGTTATTTTAACACCTATTTTTGGTAATCTCATTAGCAATATGTTTCATAGTTTAAATTACAATTTTAAAGTACATTATTTTATTTCATGCCTGACATTACCGAATTCTAATATTTATATGTTATTTTTTTCTTGAATCCTCTAAATAATTTTTTCTCTAAAGGTTTTTATTTTTTTGAGTTTGAACTACTTGAATGTTCTTTTGTAAAATATTATTAGCACCTTCAAATATCTTTTATTTATTTATTTTAATTCCTTGAAAAGTAGTAGCAAAATTACTCTTCAACTTTTGTTTTATTTTTTTGAAATTGAAATGCTGGATAAAAACAATTATTAAAGTTTGACACCAAAGATTTCATGTAAAACAAAAAAGAAAAAAACAATACAACATTAACAAACATTTGTAACTTACATATTTAATTTTTCCAAGCACTTTATTATTGTAGGGTAGTGGTGTGTGTATTTAATTGATATTAATATTTTGATATTTTATAAATAAAATAATTTTTAAGGAGGGACACTTGGCAACATTGTAAAGTGCCACTTGTCAAACACTTGGAGGTGACACTTGGCAACAATGTAAAGTGCCATTTGTCAAACACTTGAGGGTGCAAACCACACTTTTATATATATAATTCATAATCAACTACAAATACAAAATAGAAACCAAACTGAAAATTCACAAGGCTAGGATTCATTTAAAGAACAGGCTTAGTCTCCTTTAATTCTGAAAGGTCAACTATTTAAAGAATCTGCACTTCCTTTTAACATGGGTAAAATTCATTTTTCGTCTACTTAAGTGGCTACTGTCCATTTTTAGTCTACTTATTTTCGAGATTTCAATTTTCGTCCACTTAAAGCCAAAATCGTCACTATTTGGTCCACTGGCCACCGGAAAATCAATTTTCTGGCGATTGAGATGCAATCGCTGCTGATTTTTGACCTCCGATCGAATTTTAGTGATGTGGCAAATTTTATCCTACGTGGCTTCTCTCGACCAATCCGAATTTTCCTGATGTGGCATAGTTATATAATTTCAGTTTTTGTTAAATAATAAATTCCTAAATTGTAAAATTTAATGTGAAATCTAATTAAAATCTTAAATCTAAAAAGAATGTAAAATGAAATTGAAATCCAAATCAAAATCCCCAACTGAAGAACCAAATCACTAAACCTGTCTTTAGAATCAAGAAAGGGGAATCATCGAGCAACCAAACCAGCAAGCAATCGCCGGAGTTTTCAGGAAATGGCACCACGAAAGTACGATAAACCCTCCAATAAACATACTGTGAAATCCCCAATGCGTAATCCACCCCCCACTCGTTCTAATCGGGAGAAAACCCTAATCCCAGAAAAACCCCCAAATCAAGAAAAATCCCCAAATCCAAAACCCCCAAACCGTAAAGATCTAGCCCTTTCTCGTTGTAATCGGGAGAAAGCCCTAACCCCAGAAAAATCCCCAAATCCAGAAAACCCCCAAAATGCAGAGAATAATGATGAAGCTCAAAACCTTCCAAATGAAGAGAACAATGATGGAGCTCGAGGCCTAAGTTCGTGTTTGAGGGAAAGCCCATCACCAGCTATGAATCCTAGCGACAAATCGAAGAAAAAGAAAGGAAAGACGCCCTGTGGTATGTACAATACTTCCTAGCAAAAGAATTTCTGCTTTTCTGAAATGTAATGGTGCTTTTGGTTGTTGGTGTGGTTTTATAGCTTTGATGTGCTTTTAATTGTTGGTTGTTGGTGATCTGTACATGGCTTTGAAATGTGTGGATGTAATGCTTATTTTATTCCTTTTTGTGTGTGGTCCATATTTCTTGGCATGCTTTTAGAGTAGGGACCATGTGACATAGAATATGCCTTGTTTTTGTCTCTTATACTCAGTGAGTGTTTTTTTTTTTTTTTTTTTGCTTATTGACAGTTGGCAAAGATGAGTGTTTGAATGTCGAATTGCACTATGGGGGTGAATTTAGACATTTACCCCATGCACAGTATATTGGGGGGGAAACAATTGTGTTGAAGGATGTGAAACCCTCTCAATTAAATATGATGTGTTTGACTGAGTATGCTATAATTAGAAAAGCACTTGGGGCTGTGCATTTTAGGTTTCACATTGTAATGAACAAAGGGTTTAAAATGATTCTTAGTGATGAAGAACTGAAGAAATTGTTGATTCAAAATCTGCCTAAGAAGATAATGCATATATATTTGGAAGCTGATGTTGTAGATAGATTTCCAAATGAAAATGCTGGAAATGAAACCGAGTACTCTGATGAACTTTCTGAAGATTCTGATTTTGTAATTGGGGATGATTTGGATGGCAGTGATGAATGCTCTTTGGATGATTATCCAGATACAGAAATTCATGAAGCATACTTAGATAAAAATGAGGTGTCAAATGAACATGGGTTTGATGGTAGTGAGGAGAGTGAAGATGATGTTGTTGAGTCTAATGCACATGGGTTTGATGAGAATAGAGTTTCTGATGATGAAAACAGAAGTGAAAAATTTGTTGTTTACAATCCCCAAACATTGTGGAACCCCACTTTCTGTTTAGGAATGTTATTCTCTTCTAAGGCTGAGTTTTTGAAAGCTATACAGTCTCATGCTATAATGACTAAAAGAAACTTGAAGTGCCAAAGGAATAACAAGAAGAGAGTTTATGTGAGGTGTGAGGGAACAAATTGTGCATGGAGATGTCATTTAAACAAACTGGAAGGTGCAACAACTTGGCAGATCAATTTACCCAACCATGAGTGTTGTGCTAGTCATGAGATAAAAAATTTGAAATCAAAATGGCTTGGTGAAAGGTTTCTGCAGAGGTTTCAATCTGATCCAAGTAGGAAACTAAAGGCATTTAGGATGGATGTGATTAAGGATTTAAGGTGTAATGTGTCCAGGCAACAGTCATTTAGGGCAAAAAAGAGGGCAATGGAACTCATTCAGGGTAATCCGAAGGATCAGTACAAGAAACTTTGGGCTTATGTTGATGAACTTAGAAGGTCTAATCCAGGTTCAACCATTTTGCTAGGAACAGATGAACAAAACAGATTCTCTCATTTGTATGTTTGTTTTGATGCTTTGAGAAGGAGGTTTCTGGGAGGGTGTAGGCCATTGATAGGTGTTGATGCTTTAAGCAGTATTATTATTAGCATCTTACTCATTCTTTTGGCATACAAAGCATCAAACATATAAGCATATATACAAAGGTTATATAAGCATACTTTTAAAAAACAGAATATAAGGATCCAAAGTCTTGCAAATTAATCTTTAAAAGTCTTACAAAGTTTAACAAAATACTTCCTAGCATACACAGTCTTACATATCCATCAAAACCATAAGTAGTATCAACTAAACCATGAACTTAACTACACTAGTTTAAATGTGTAATCCACCAACAAACAACAACAAATACTTGGATTAATATGAATTGCCTTCTCATCCTCTTGCACTTGTCCTTCCACATCTTCTTCGTCTCTTTGAGAATCTTGTTTTCGTTCACCAAACTCCAGACATCTTCTTTTAGTTGCTTCATATCTACCTTGAGGTCTTTCATATCTTCTTTCAAAGTCTGATACGCTTGTCTTAATTTTTCGTATTCATCATTGTCATCCCACACGAAATAGTCACAGCCACCATTTTTCTGCAGTTTCCAATCATGAACATATGAAAATCATGAAGGCCAAAAGAGGTTTCAATCTTGCAAAACAAAAAACATTGCCCCTGCAATACATTTCTAACTGGAACCATACACTATTGGCAACTTATTTCCAAATATTTCAAAGCCACCATGAGGAACAATTCAAATGCCTAAAATTGGCAAGATGACATTCAATTTCAAAGGGTCTGTTGCGTAAACCAATGTACGCCCCAAAATCAAATGCGTATGCCCCAAACACACAACAACTCAATTTGTTAAACAACCATACATTCAGAAGCAGGAACTTACATTATATCTCAAGCAACCCCAAAATCTCTTCCCTCGATTTGCGGCTGTTTTAGAGGTTCTTAGAACGGCTTGTCTTCCACACAGACAATCAGGCGCATTTGAAGATTCAGAGATTTCAGACATTGCCCTGGATCGATTCCTTTATCTACCTCTAGGGTTCTTCGAAGATTTGGGGAAGATCTGGTGGAGCCCCGTTTTAATCTAGTTTTTTCAGATTTGGGGAAAATCTTCTTTTATATTTTAATTATAACTTAATGAAATTTAAATGTTTTCCATTTAATAACTATTATTAAACCTAGAAAAGCCACGTAGGATAAAATTTATGCCACATCAGGAAAATTTGGATTGGTTGAGAGAAGCCACGTAGGATAAAATTTGCCACATCACTAAAATTCGATCGGAGGTCAAAAATCAGCAGCGATTGCATCTCAATCGCCGGAAAATTGATTTTCCGGTGGCCAGTGGACCAAATAGTGACGATTTTGGATTTAAGTGGACGAAAATTGAAATCTCGAAAATAAGTAGACTAAAAATGGACAGTAGCCACTTAAGTGGACTAAAAATGAATTTACCCTTTTAACATAGATTTTGCTGTAGAAAGTTGGAGCTTCTCATCAACAAAAATTAAGGATGCAAATCCCACGTTCATTAATTCCACGTCGACCTGCTCAGCCACTCATCTGTATGTGCTCGCCGTACTCGATATCCACCTATAATCAAATTTTATGTAATACCTTAAGAGTGCGTTAGCTTGCACTTATTAGGGGTGATATATACTATATTAACAAGATTAACTTGTTTGGTTGAAAAATAAAAGTCCATAATATAAAAAGGGTCCAGTAATATATCTCCAAATTTTGTGACATGGCTACCCATAAAGATAGATGAATAACTTATCACATGTATTAGTGACAACTAGATTTTCGCCCGTGTGATACAAGGAATTAAATTTTTTCAAAAGATGTAATGATAATATATCAAAAATATATGAGTAATATATATTTAAAATATGTGAATTAAAAGTTATAATTTATAATTTAATAATAAGTTAATTATGGATTTTTTATGTATAATACATTGAAAATAATCATTTCATCTTTTATGAATATTTAAACATTAAAAAAAGAACATATATATATATATATATCAAATAAAGAAAATAAACAAAAATATGTTATTTTCTTTATAATCAGAAATGTATTTATAATTATACTTGACATGTATATAATAAAGATAATTATAATTGAAATGTATATGTAATTATACTTTTTTTATTTTAACTTGACATGTTTACCAAAAAAACTAATGTGATTATGGATGGTGCACTATTTAATAAAGATAAATGCTTATCAATATTAAAATCACATAAATTAATATTAATAATGGTTTTATAAATCACATCCAAATGCATGTCTATTTAAATAACTATATATATATATATAATTTCATGATTACTAGTCTACATCAATTCAAATTAACCACCCTTTCATATATTGGGATTAATATAATAAATTAGGTTGACTATCTCACATATATATATATATATAATGCTTCTATGCATGTAGTTGTAATTTTAAATAGGTATAGAAGAAAAAAAATGAAACTTGTGATGCAAATATCCTAAATAATTGATATATAATGCTTATTTTTCAAAGTTTCATTACCAATATAGAAATTAATAATTAAATTAATAAAAAGCTAACATATTTATAATAATAAATTTATTTATACTTAATTATATATATTAACCGATTTTATGGAATAATTATGAAATATAGAATAATCAAAATATTATGTTAAGAGTGAGTCTTCTATGCACCAGTTGCACCGTGCAAGTTGCAACCAGGCCGCTCGTGGGCCGGCCCGCGCCTCTTTACTTTTTCACATGTTTTGATCGTTACCTTCGTGTTATGTTAATGTTACATTCGTGTTATATTAGTGTTATTTTTGTGTTATGTTAACGTGACCTCATTTTCAGATTTTATACCTTTAATTTAAAACCACTGAATTAAAATAACACGAAGGTCAGACTAACATAACATGAATGTAACTTTAACATAACATGAAGGTAACACCAACATAACATGAAGGTAGAAAAACAATGTTAATCATACCTTCATATTATGTTAGACTGACCTTAATGTTATGTTAGTGTTACATTCATGAAGGTAACACTAACATAACATGAAGGTATGACTGCCTGGAACGAATTTTGATAGGTGTGAGCGCAACCACCAGACGCGTGGGAGCGCATTAGGGAGCGCGAAAAAGTGTGTGAGAGGCGCGTGGGGCGGGTTGACCCGGTTGCATGGATCCTAGATCCATGCACCAGTTGCACAAAAGTTTTTACCTTATATTAAACGTCACTTACGGATTAGATGTGATTTAATTAAGAAATACGTTTGATTATAAAATATTGTCTATAATTTGCTTATATACTTTTTTTCTATATAATGAAAGTAATTTGGTGAAATTAAGTATTCCACATCTATTAAAAAAATTGCATCATTGAATTAGAGAGTGAAATATATTATGAAAAAAGATCTATTATATGAGTATTCAAAGATATATACAAAAAGGATAAGAAACAATAATAATGAAACTTAATTCTTCATTGAAGCGATAAATGAAAGTTTAATATTAACTTAAGCATAATATATATTTAATTAATGAAAATTTCACGAGAATTAATGTGCTACTATTTAAAATATGATCATAACTAAATTTAATGGTATTCGTTGCTCAAGCAAATATATATTTAGAATATCATCATAACTGAATATTTGAGTATTTGGTCATAAATCATGTATATTTACAAATACCTCTTGTTTAGATTGACCATGACAATATACAACAAATATGATTATCATTTCTTCTAAATACATCACTAAGAAATAATTGGTAAAATATGGATAAATCCAATCTAGAGGAAACTAACAACTTTAACATTGTCATATTCTTAATATTTTAAAACAATACAACTTTTTTTTGTTTATACTAATTAAAATCAAAAATTTCATAAACTATAACTCACCAAGATACCAACAATATTTAAAATTTCTTCACTTCTAAGTATTTGTTGATAACCTTGACCGATGCTCTCTCCCCGAGAGTCTCCCGTTGAAACGAATGAAACAATTTCTTCATTTAAACAACCTAAAATCATCACCATAAGACCTAAAACTGTTAGTTAACATGGAAAAGGTAAATAAATATAATTAAAAAAAAATAGAAATCAAAGAACATATTATGAAAGTAAGATAACCTTTGAGAACATTATTGAAAGACATGCTTTTCAATCATATTATGCACATTTATGGATGATGAATTTAATTTGAAATTCTAAATTATTTGTTATTTTAATCAAACTTGTTAAATCATAATCAATTCTACCTTTAACTTTTGCTATTACATAAAGATTTGTTAGTATAATTTTGGTATAAAGAATTAAATAAACATTTAATTGTTTAATTTTGGAAGAAAGATCAAATCAAAATTTCAATAGAGAAATTGAGTGAATTGGTGTAGTTTGAGAGGCTGAACTTGACAAATTGGCGCCGTCTGTGGGAACCGAAGTCACAGCCTCTAAGAAGAATGGGATCCACCAAGTTTGAAGTTGAGAAGTTCAATAGAGAAGGGGATTTTGGTTTGTGGAGAATCAAAATTGAAGCACTGCTGGTTCAACAGGGATTGGATAGAGCTTTGCAGGGAATTGAAGCTCTACCAACGGACATGCCAGCTGCAGAGAAGACTAAGCTACTGAACAAAGCAAGGAGCACCATAATCCTATGTCTAGGGGATAAAGTGCTAAGAGAAGTGTCAAAGGAGAAGACAGCTCAAGGAGTTTGGGAGAAATTAGAAAGTCTCTACATGGTGAAATCCTTGGCCAACAGGCTATTCATGAAGAAGAGGCTTTATGCCTATAGAATGAAGCAAGATAAACCAGCCCCTGATCAACTGGAGGAGTTTCACAAAATCTTGGATGATCTGGAAAACATTGGAGTGTCACTGGAAGAAGAAGACAAAGCTTTGATACTCTTAACTGCACTACCTGATTCATATGAAACCTTTAATGATACTTTGATTTACTCTAGGCAGGAATCAATTACATTGGAGGAGGTGATCATAGCCTTGAAGTCTAAAGAACTCTCAAAGAAAGGTGGAAACAAGAGTGTGACCACTGGAGAAGGACTTGCCATCAAGGCTGGAAAGAAGAAGCAGAATCAAAAGCAAGCAAAAACCTCTCAAACCAAGAATGAAGTAAAGCCTCAGGTAGAATCTCATAATGATATTGAAAATAACACTTGCTTTCATTGTCATAAGCCAGGGCATCACAAGAAGGACTGCATCAAGTACAAACAATTCTTGAAAGCAAAAGGAAAAGCTCCACAAACTCAGGCCAATCCCACTGTGCGGCAAGAAGGAGCAAGCTCAGGGTATGAATCTGCTGAGGTACTTGCTATAACCTCTGAAACATCTAATAAAGAATGGATCCTAGATTCAGGGTGTACTTTTCATATGACTCCTAATAGAGAATGGTTTTCTAATCTTGAAATTAAGAGACTAGGCTCAGTGTTGTTAGGAAATGATCATGTATGCTATATAGAAGGAATAGGATCTGTCACTTTCTTGATGCATGATGGGGTTAAAAGAAAATTAGAGCATGCTAGATATGTACCTGATCTTAAGAGGAACTTAATCTCACTTGGCATGCTAGACACTCAGGGATATAAATTTGCTTCTGAAGATGGTAAAATGCACATAACTAAAGGAACTAAAGCTGTCATGAAAGGGTTTAAGAAACATGATCTTTACTATCTAGAAGGTGAAACTATGGTCAGTAATGAATGTAATGCTACCAAAAGAGATTGCACCAAGTTATGGCATGAAAGATTAGGTCATATGAGTGTGAAAGGCCTGCAGGAACTATCAAAGAAGGGAAGTTTTGGCTCTGATAAGATCACAGACTTAGAGATGTGTGAAAATTGCATCCTAGGTAAAGCTAAGAAACTGAGTTTTGGTAAAGCTAAGCATAGCACTAAAGGTACCTTGGAATACATCCATTCTGATCTATGGGGTCCATCTAGAACACCTACTAGGAATGGTGGTAGATACTTCTTATCTATAATAGATGACTACTCTAGGAGAGTTTGGGTATATATACTGAAATCCAAGGATGAGACCTTTCAGAAATTTAAGGATTGGCTTATTGAAATAGAGAATCAATCTGGAAAGACAATCAAGTGCCTTAGAACAGACAATGGTCTGGAATTTGTTTCAAATGAATTCAATCAGTTTTGTGCAGAAAAGGGAATTGTTAGACATAAGACGTGCCATCTACACCTCAACAAAACGGTTTAGCTGAGAGAATGAATCTTACCATACTAAATAAGGTTAGATGTATGCTCATTAGCTCTGGATTAAGTAAAAGTTTTTGGGGAGAGGCAGTGGATACAGCTGTTCATTTAATAAACAAAAGTCCATCTTCTGCTATTTGAGTTCAAAACACCATATGAAATGTGGTTTGGCAAGCCTTCAGATTACTCTAAGCTAAGGATATTTGGTTGTCAAGCATATGCTCATGTGAAGCAAGGGAAACTGGAACCTAGAGCATGGAAGTGTGTTTTTCTAGGGTATCCAAAGGGAGTTAAAGGTTATAAGTTATGGTGCATGGAACCTAACAATCAGAAGTGCATCATTGCTAAGGATGTCACATTTGATGAATCAGTTATGCCTCTGAAAACTAAGGCTCAGTCAGTAAACACTGAGCAAACACAAGAAGGAAATGAACCATCTCACCTTGAGGTGGAGTCTGAAAAGGAAAAGGAGGTGCTTCAGGCACCTGAGACTATGAATTCAGAATCTGAAACTGAGGAAGGAAACACTGATGAAGAAGAGCAAACCAATCTAGAGAATTATCAATTGGTGAGGGATAGAACTAGAAGAATGATCAAACCACCTACCAGATTTGCTGATTCAAACTTCACAGCCTATGTTCTTTTAGCTGCTGAAGAGATAGATAACTCACAGCCTAAGGATTTTAGAGAAGCTATCACATGCAAGGAGAAGAATAAATGGCTAATAGCTATTCAAGAGGAACTGCAGTCTCTGGAAAAGAATCACACATGGCAGATAGTAAGCAAACCAAACAAGAAGAAGCTGATTGGATGTAAATGGATCTTCAGAAAAAAGGTGGAGGCTTCAAAGGGTGGAGCTATAAGGTACAAGGCAAGACTAGTAGCTAAGGGTTTCACTCAAAAGGAAGGAGTGGATTACAATGAAATCTTCTCCCCTGTGGTAAAACACTGTTCTATTAGAATTTTACTTGCACTTGTTGCTCACTTTAACTTGCAGCTTCATCAAATGGATGTCACCACTGCATTCTTGCATGGAAAGCTTAAGGAGCAGATCTACATGAAGATTCCAGAGGGCTTGCATCTTGCAGATAAGGATTCCAAGGCATGCTTGCTTCAAAGATCATTATATGGTCTTAAGCAAAGTCCAAGGCAGTGGTACTTAAGGTTTGATCAATTTATGTTCAAAGCAAAGTTCATTAAAAGCAAGTATGATGATTGTGTTTACTTTAAGCATGATTCTATGTACTTTGTGTTTCTACTCTTATATGTTGATGATATGCTAATTGCTAGTAATTCTCTTGTTGGAATAAACTCAGTAAAGAAAATGCTCAATTCTAAATTTGAAATGAAAGACTTAGGAGAAGCTAAGAGAATGTTAGGAATGGACATTCTAAGGAGTGAAAAGGATGGTAGTATAGTGCTACATCAAACTGATTATCTTAAGAAAGTGCTCATTAGATTTCAAATGAATCAAGCTAAGATAATAAGCACACCAATCAGTGTAGGAACTAAACTATCTTATGATCAATGTCCTAAAACTCAAGAAGAAAAGACTAAAATGGACAGTATACCATATGCTAGTGCAGTAGGCAGCATAATGTATGGAATGGTTTGCTGCAGACCTGATTTGGCTCATCCAATGAGTGTAATAAGTTGGTATATGTCTGATCCAGGTTTAGAACATTGGCATACTGTTAAGCATGTACTAAGATACATAAATGGAACAACAGAAACTGGTTTAAGATTCAAATCTAAGGCTGATGAACATGAACCTGTCATTGGTTATGTTGATGCTGATTTTGCTGCCAACTTAGATAATAGGAAGTCTTTAACTGGTTATGTGTTCACTCTTTATGGTACTGCTATTAGTTGGAAAACAAGTCAACAATCTGTAGTTGCCTTAAGCACAACAGAAGCTGAGTATATTGCTTTAACAGAAGCTGTAAAAGAATCAATATGGTTGAAGGGTATATTGCATGAATTTGGTATAAGTCAAGCATGTATCTCTGTGTTTTGTGACAGCCAAAGTGCCATACATCTAGCTAAGCATCAAAGTTTTCATGAACGAACTAAGCACATAGATGTAAAGCTTCAATTCATAAGAGATAAAGTAGAGAAGCAAGAAGTTAAAATTTGCAAAATTCCCACTGAAATCAATCCAGCCGATGCTCTAACTAAGGCCCTACCTGTGAAGAAGTTCAGCTTGTGTATGGATCTGATAGGTTTAACAGGGAAGGCTTCAGCTAATGGAACTTGAAAGTGGTAAGCTTAAATTGCTTAACAAGGAATAAGAAGAACATGAGCTGAAGGTGGAGGTTTGAAAGTGTTTTATTCAGCTCAAGTGTTGTCTATTCTATGTTGTTAAGCAATAGGAAAAGTCGCATGTTTTACTTATAAAAGCATGAGGCTTTGGTTTGTGTTTTTCGTTCGTTTTTGTTAGTTAATGCAGGAGTAATCTCAGCCGTTCGTCAGATCAAGGGCCACGATTAAATCTGGTTTGAAAGCTTAAGAGTAAGCGTTTTTCCACTAATAAAAGCGCGCTTACGGGAGTGCGATTTCAAGTCGTTGGGAGCAGTTGAGAGCCGTTAGTCCAGGATCAAATCTGAGCCGTTCATCTAATCTACGGCTGAGGAGCTATCAAGCTGGGAATCATCTTCAAGAACGGGGATGATCTTCAGATCAAGATTGAGAGTTCATTTCTTAACCATTTGAGCTGATTCTTGTTGCTGCCGTTAGCTAGGAGAGAGGTCTATAAATAGTAGTTCATTTCATTGTTTATAGTAGAGTTTTTTACTCAGTGAGATTATAGCAAAAAGTGAGCAGCGCAGAATAGGGTTTTCTAAGTTTAAGTTTTAGAATTGCAGAGTGATTTGTAATCAAACTCTTGTTCGATTTGCAATAAGAATTCCCTCCCATATTTTCCCGTGGATGTAGGCATTTGTTAAGCCGAACCACGTAAACGTTTGTGTGTTGATTTCTTACTATGTTCTTGATTCAATTATCTAGCTTAGTTCATTGAGTTGAATTCTTGAATTGGTGGTTTTCTGTTGCATTGCCAAATTGAGTGAATTGGTGTAGTTTGAGAGGCTGAACTTGACATATATAAAGATTCTTAATCACTTGGATAAAATCAAGCCTAATCAATAATTTGAAGCAAACACACTCTAAACATATTAATGTAATATTTTAAAGATACATATGCAATACATTTTCCTATAGACATTAGTACCTTTCATTGCAATCAACTATTACTTCCATGTATTAGTTTTTTGTGTGTAAATATATTTAATTGTTACCTTATGATTTTTTTTTTATATCTAATACTTTTCATTACTGAAATAGTATATGTAAAAGAAACATTGCATATCAACTAACTAATACATGTAACAATAAAAGATAACAACTATAATAGTTTCAAAAATATGTATTCTGTTTGCCAAATATTTACTATCAGATGAAACATTGTTACCATCTCATAATCACCCGGGAAACATAAAAATTGCTATTAACTTAAATTCCCAAAACATAGAAACTAATAATATTGTTTCAACTCAGTTAGACAAACATAGGTAATTCTAAAATTGATTACAATCAAATTCCAGAGAAGAAATTGAATAGACGAAATGAGGTGCAAAAACGAAGGGAAGGAAGAGCAGAGTGTGAAATTTTATGAGAAAAATAATTTTAAAAAATGTATATTGTAATCCATTTTCTAACCGGGTCGGAGTGGGATGGGTTGAGGGCACGGATACATAAGTTTTTGTCCACTTTCAAATAGATATAATAGGTAATAAATAATATATATGAGCAAAATGTTTCTTCAAATCTTATTAATGACCCCTGTTTGAAGCAAGCGGATTCAAATCTAAGACTTTTGTCTAGGTTAATTGGAAATTTCATCTTCCATAAAGTTAAACCAAAGAAAATCCCCTATAAACTTAGCACAACATCATAACCCAGAAAATCTATAGCTTGTATCTTTATTTTATTTTTCACAAGTTTATATATTCTTCTAAGTTTTTCATTAATTCTATGGGTGCAACTATACACACCCCAAAACTTACTTAATACACTTCATCTCTTCAATAAAAGGTATAAAGTACACATTTGGGTTGTATTAAGTAAATTACGGGGTGTGTATAGTTGTACCCTAATTCTATATATGACATTTATAAATTATAATAACAATTAGTGTCTTAGGAGAATGGACATTCTATTTGTCAAAATTGTATGACCAATTTCTTGACGTCCAAATTTGAAGTTTATAAGCAATATTAATTCTATAGAAAAAACTTATATACCCCTGGGGCACATAGGGGCACGGATCTAGATGTTAGCTCTTCAGGTGTTATATATATACTCTACATGTGTTACGTTTCTTGGTGTTATACATATACTCTACAGATATCACATCTATTACCTATATAAAAAATATGGATATTTCTTACAAAATAGGGATTGCCTAATATATCCTTATTAAAGATTTTCCTTAAAGTTATATCAGTAATTTATGGTTTTCATATTTAAATAATTTTACATTAAAATTCTAAACAAAAATTGATCATATAGAATTCTAGTATAAGTAGGACTCTAATTTGCTATAGATTTTTCTGAATTTTAATTTAATTTAATATTAATTGTATATCCTTATAAAAAAATTATTATATAAGGTTAATAGAAATATAATATTTAAAAAAAATTCATCCTCCACGTGCGATGCACGTGCTGATATTCATGTATATAAGAGTATACATGTGATATTTGAAGAGTATACACATGATACTTGTAAAGTATATATGTAACATCATATGATAGTTAGGTTGAGGGTACCATGCCCCTGGGGCACACTAGTGTCACTCTAATTCTAACATATATATCAAATTATTAATGGAAATTATTTTTCAGTTATCACGAGGTTCTCATGTGGTTCAATTGGCTTCATGTAGAAAATTATCTTTGTGATTATTCATAAATCTTATAAAATACATGAGGACTGTAACTAGTATTAGCTATGATCATTTAAGAATACTATCTTTTAAAAGCTAGAAATTTATTAGCTGACTAAATTCAATACCTTAAAATGATCCGAGGGTTGATCAATTTGGATAAGTGGATTTAAGGAGGGACTTGATATCCATGGTTGGAAATTCATTGGTCTTGTTTGGATGGTTGTGCATTCGAAATCCTACTTTTATTTTGAACTAATTTGAGAGTTATTTTAGTGGATTTCAAATCCACTCCAATTCGAAAAGGGACTTAAAATTCATTCATTTTGAGTGGAACATATGTATAATAATAACATGTTATAATAATTCCTAAACTTTCATGTTAAATTTCCAAAATTTTGATAACATTTTCATCATTTTTTTTAAATCTTTGGAGATATCGATATGCAATATTGATATATCCATCGATGTATCTTTAAAATAAAGGTTGCGATATTACTTGCGATGGTGATATTTTCATCTTTGGTCATAGAACAATGTTCTAAAATTCACCGCAAAAGTTGCGCAAAACTTTGTTTAGGTTTGCAAGTTAATTTGAGGAACTTTTGAATTTGGGATTGCAATCGGATAAAATTAAAAGATTCAAATTATAAATTAATTGAAAACTTATGGTTTGAATTAAGTTGGTTTCCGTATTTAAACATATTTAATTTGCCACATGATCCCTCTTATTAATTAGAAGCAATTAGTCCTATTTATTTAAGATCTCGAGATTGGTGTGGACATAAACATTATAATATCGAAAGTCTTCAAAGATGATGCAATATAGTGGTTGTTAAACAATGCAGCATATGGCATTAAATAATAAAACCAGTCTGTAATGCACATTATAATCCATAGTCAACTGCTCGGAATCTCACACACCCACTCTCATCAATCAATCAATCAATCTCTCTCTCTATCTCTCTGCGAAAAGATCAATGGAAGGAGGAGGAGCTGCTGCCATGGAAGTTCTGCTTCACACTCTGATCGACGTTAGCAAAAAGGAGATCTCACTAATCCGAGGTTTCAAGAAGAATGCCCACAAACTACCGGATATTTTGAAAAAAATCCAAAGTTACTTGGACGATGCTGAGAAGAAGTTGATCACCGAAGAATCTGTCAAAGCTTGGCTGAAGGACCTTGATGATATGGCCTTCGATGCTCATAATGTTTTTGATGAACTCAAATATGATGATATCTCTAAGGAAATGAAGAGCGTCAGAGGAGAGAAGAAGAAAAAGGTACTACCATCTTGCTTCCCATCCTTCAATCATTATGTTCGTCGCCGCCATATGGCTACTAGAATCAATGAAATCTTTATTCGTTTCGAGTCTGCTAAAGATGAAGCAGCCAAGCTTGGCCTCCATAGCAGACCAGCGATTGAATACTCTCTTTCTGAAAAAACTTATCCACAAACTCTGGATCCAGTTTTTATTGGAAGAGAGAATGATGTTTCAAATATAATTCATAAGATGCTGACGGCTAAAGAACCCTTGTCCGTTCTTCCCATTGTCGGAATGGGTGGATTGGGGAAGACGACTTTGACTCGCAAAGTCTTCAATCATGAAGAAATCAAGTCCCACTTTGGAAAGCGAATTTGGGTCCACGTTTCCCGAAATTTTGATGCATTGGTTTTATTTAAAAAGATTCTTGCACATTTGACATCGGGAGGCATTGTAGATGAGAGTATTCTTCTGGAAAGAATACAAATGGAGTTAAAAGACAAAACATGTCTCATTGTTCTTGATGACATGTGGAATGAAGATGCGACGAAGTGGGGAAGCTTTGTAAATTCTTTGTCCGCAATCACTTCTTCTACCAAAGGAAATTTCGTTATTGTTACAACAAGGAGTAATGAAGTTGCTTCGATTGTTCGCACACTTGATATTCATAACTTGAATGTCTTATCGGACGAAGATTGTTTGTCCATCATCAAACAAAAAGTTGACGAAGATATTCCATCAAGGTTCGAGAGCATTGCAATTAGTATTGCGAAAAGATGTCAAGGTTTGCCATTAGCTGCCAACGTAGCCGGAGGACTACTACAACGTACACCCAAAGATCAGTGGATCTCAATCGCAGAGGGTTGGCTTTCAAATCTTCAAGTTGAAGACAATGATGTCTCGAAGATATTGAGATTAAGCTTTGATCATTTGTCTCCGCCATCACTCAAGAGGTGTTTTGCCTATTGTTCGATTTTTCCAAAAGGTGAAGTGATCGACAAGCAACAACTGATTGAGTTATGGATGTCACAGGGATTTCTTCAAATTGATCCTAAAAAAGGCATGGAGGTTGAGGGCAACAAAATTTTCAACTTTCTTGTCCATAATTCCTTGTTACAAGTTGCAAAGCAAGATGAGTATGCAAACATAACACACTGTAGCATGCACGATCTTATGCATGATCTAGCATGCATCGTGTCGAAGGGCATCTATCAAGTTCAATGTATTGGGTGCGAGAATGGCCGAGATGAATCATCTTCTAACCATAAAAAAAGTTGGCGTACTTTACTCTTCAAGGGTGAAGAACTCTCTCATACCATGTTCATGGACTTCAAAAGCCTGCATTCTTTAATTTTGATGGATAGTCATCTTAAGGAGTTGCCTAGTTCAATCAACGAGTTACTACATTTGAGATATCTTCAAATTTCTCCTAGAGGTATTCAAGATTTGCCTGGCTCAATTGGTGATCTCTATCACTTGCAAACACTAAGAGTAGACAATGAGATGAGTAAGCTTCCGACAACCGTACAATATTTGATCAACCTAAGGCATCTTCATCTTTCGGAAAATACAAAATTGCCTCCTAATATCGGAAGCTTAACTTGTCTTCAAACACTAGAATACTATCATGTGGACAAGGAAGAGGGCTACAGAATTGGAGAGCTTGGAAAGTTGAAAGACCTCCAAGGAAAATTGCATATTTCAAATCTTGAAAAGGTGCGGGATCGGAAAGATGCTGAGAGTGCACATTTATACGAGAAGCCAAAAATATTCAACTTAGTGTTGGAGTGGAGCATGTCCAGAGAAGGCGAAACAAATGATGAAAATGTGTTGGAAGGTCTCCGACCTCATCCAAATGTGAAGAGGTTAGAGATAATTGGATTCAAAGGTGCAAGATTTCCATCATGGACGTTGGATATCACAGACACACTTAATAATTTGATGGACGTATCACTGAGGAATTGCAATGAATGTGAAGAAATCCCAATGATGGGGCAGTTGCCACATCTGAAATCTCTGACTTTGCAGGGTCTGGGGAAAGTGAAATCTATAATATCTTCATTCAAGGTGGATAGTAGCTGCAACAAGGAGAGAAATGTGGTCATGTTTCCGGTGCTTAAACGACTCAAATTGTCAGATATGCCAAAGTTGGTAGAGTGGATGGAAATAGAAATGGGTGAAAATGAACATCCACTTGAAATAAAGGTATTCCCTTGCCTTGAAGAATTGGAGATAGTTGGATGCGGAGAATTGAGGATGGATCCAAGTCATAAGGAATTATATCCTGCCTTACACATGTGTGGATCTCTTATACATTTCAAAATTGATGGAGTAGATGAATTGGAATATCTCCCCGATTGGTTTTTTCTCAACAATCAAAATCTCTCAAAATTGAGGATATGGGGGTGCCACAAGTTGAGAGAGTTACCAGATGGTCTGGAGACCCTCAATTCTCTCAAGGAGTTGGATATATATGGATGCCCAAATCTGAAGTCAATAGCATATAGAAGAGATGGAGATACCCAAGGCTTAACATCGCTTGAATCGTTAGAGATTAGAGACTGCCCAAATCTCATCTCTTTGCCATGTGAAATGATAGAGTCAAGTGCTCCCTCACTCCAGACTTTGATGTTACAGAATTTGGCAAAGATGCCAAAGATGCCTAAGATGCCTCTTCTCAGAAAACTCCTAATCTGGAATGTTCCCAAACTCATGTCACCCGCCCCTGCTGCTTTCCCCAACTTGCAACAATTATGGTTGAAGCCAGATGATTCAGATTCAAGTGAAAGTGCAAAGAAGGGTGTTGATGGAATGTTGCAAGCTGCATCCCACCTTTCACTTGATTACTTACAGTTGGGAGGGATGGAGGATTGGGACTCTCTTCCCCATTTGCTTCAACATCTCAATGCTCTTTCGAGTTTAGACTTGTTCAATTTCAGAATAGAAGAATTGCCGGAATGGTTTGGAAACCTCACATCTCTAAAGAGTTTAGATTTAATTCAATGTAAGGAGTTGAGGAGTGTGGGAATCATACGAAGCCTCAAGAAATTAACTGAATTATGGATTAATGGTTGTCATCCGGAACTAAAGAGGTGGATTGGACAACAAACTGATGATGTCTCTCATATCCCCAACATATGGGTTGATGGGCGTCGCTTTCGAAAGGATGGTGTGTGGTAAGTGTAATTATCATTTTCAAATTCACCTGCAACATTATATATATGCATCTGTTTGATTAAAGGATATTTATTAACCTTCCATCTTTTACATTTCAGGATTTTGGATACAACTAGCAGCTAGTGTGTAAGATCGATCTTCACTCTTTCTTTTTACATGTGTTTAATTATGGTAGCCTTACTGTTTGTTAAATTGCCTGAATGAGAATACACTATTACTTATTTTTACATTTTCATGCTTCTTATTTTTCAAAACAACAGATTACAATTTACGAGGTCTTTTCAATCATCTATTCTAAGTCGCACATTTCTGCATTTCACTAATTAATGATTATGTGTAGACAAGTGAGGAGAGGAGAGTGCGTTGAGGCTTTGAATGCAGGGTGATTTTCAGTATCGTAAGATATGTCATCATAGCTTGATTTGTGAACAAGTGATCCATTTCTGTTGTTTCAGATGAGATTTTAGTACGTAGTGATTTATATTGTTGTTAATGCATTTTCAGACTTCAATTTCCATTCTGTTTCCCGATCTTCCTCAACACACAACTAGGTAAGCCTCGTTTCTTTCGTTTGAGTTTCAGAGAGAAAGTGATCAGTTTCACCACACTTTTCTTGTTTCTTGTAATTGTGATTACAGTTTGATCAATAGAGAAATCACTCCCTTATTTCCACATCCACCTAGGCATATTTGAGTTCTTGATTATTTGGTTTATTTTTCAGTTGAGTTGATCTTTAATGTGTGTGATTTTTGCTATTGATTGTAAGGTGTTTGTGATATTTCACCTGAGAGCTACATATTGCCATATAAGGTATTCATTCAGTAGCATTTTGTATTTTTAATCATTATGAACTCAATATATCTAATCATCCAGAATTTCAAGGTGTCATTAACTTCACAAGTATGCCAAAAATTAATGGCAAACTCTTAACTTATCACTTGATTGATTGGTTCATTCGTCAATATTGACTATTTGTGGAACCTATTCCTACTATATAAAGAGTTTTTTCGATAAGGAAAATGTACAAGAAGATCTTTATCGAGGGCGGGGTCGTACACGCTCCAAAAATACTAAACACACCCCAAATTTCATATTTTTACACTTTCATTCGAACTTATACGTATCTTCTCGGATATGAAAACACGGGAAAACGCAACGCAACAAATGCTCACCGAAGCTAACAACACATCCAACAGCTCCAACACCCCTCTCTGACTTCTTGACTTTATGATCTTCACTAATGATATCATTGCTGCATGCCACATAATGCTGCAATTCATGATCATTTGGTGGAGGGAAATGAAAATCTGGTTGGCTTTTTGAAGGCATTTCTTGGAATTGCAGATCATGTTCGAGCCATGGCGGCAAGGGCGGCGCCGAGGGCAGAAGCGGCTCGTATTCGTGGCTCTGATCAGGCGGCGGAGGTGGCGGCGCCGGCCGCAGAGGTGGAGGTGGTGATTGGTTTGGAAACATGAACTTGGTTTTGATCTTCTTCTTCTTTCTTGACCAGAACTTGAGCTTTTTCATTGCTTTCATCACTTTCATCTTTGCTAATTGACTTAAGGAGCCTCTCTCTCTCTCTCTCTCTGTCAAACCCATTATAACTTTGCCTTTTAATTTCAAATTTCCTGACCGTTGCTTTGTTTTATTAATTGGGCCCACCATTGAAGAAAATTTCATGCTTTTAGCTAATTCTATCATACATTTACATGAGTTCTATAGTATCAGATAATATGACACGTTCATATCTTGAAATATCTTGAAAAAGAAAGTTTCAACACAAAAACTTATATGACACCATGTGACCCGTATAAATATCATCCTCATAAAACTCATTTGTGAATTGTAAGTCGTCAATCATACAATACTTTACACCTTTCGATACAAACTATAACAGATTTTACTATCTTTTGCACTGCTGATGACATCATTTGAAACCTATCTTCGTGTTGCAACAATATTTTACAAACAAGTGAAATAATTGTGAGACCTGGATATTACTATGAAGAGACAAAACACAATTACTACTCTTATCCATCAAAATTTGATGTTACAAGTTGAGGAGTGAAACTTAATGGTGGCAACTCAACTCTAGTTACCTTGGCCTCATTCGTTTTCTTCCCAACATCGTTATAAAACATGAGATATAGCAACAGATATATTATAAGTATAAAGATGCTGCAAAGACAATATCTCTCTTGATCTTGGTAACAGCTTCCTCAAATTTGAGTTCAAGATCTGTCTCACCAATTGATTTTGCTGCTTCTATCAGCTGCTGAAGGACTTCCTCAAGTCTCCTGATTGCCCGGATCAAGCTGCCCTCAAAAACAGGCGTCATTTCCATAATTTCGTAAAATTTAGATCCTTTGGCCCAAGCATAAACAGCCTCCATTATATCTGGTCTGAATGAACTCACAAAATTCTCAATATCGATCTGTACCTGATGTCCCAGAGAGAGGAGAGAGAGAACTATAAGTATAGGATTTTCAGTTTACAAACTACAGTGTCATCAAAATCACCATTTCAAAGCAAAATAGTCGACCACCCAACAATATCTACTTGGTCTTATGCACTGTTCCACAACTATTAGTATTTTAGAACAAAATAATTATGTGCCACCTGTTTATGAAACTTCATATGCGCAAACAAACACAGGGAACATCAATAATATTGTAAATAGCAATACAATCCAATCCATCCCTAAAATTTAGAATGAAGACTGCACGTACCTTGCACTCTAGCTGAACCTTGGCCACCTTACGTGCTGTGTCCTGTAATTGTGTGAAAAGCAACTCAAGCTCATCACGGGGCTTTTGAGCTTCCTGCAGCTTTTCTTGCCAAACAAAACATGAGAGAAGAGATATCATCTCCTCTACTTTTATGTCCTTCAAAACCCCATTGAACATAAATTCTGTCAACGTCAATTCATCTGCACTGCTGATTTCACATGCAACTTTCCCCTTTAACTCAACAACATCATCGCTTGTAATATATCTGTACATTATCAAAGATGTTGAGAATTATGACAGATAATTATTAATACAGAAATACAGTAGGCGAACATTTCCATAAAGAAAGCACCCATACAGGCCATAGCAAATGAAAGTGCTTGAAGTTGGGGTATTTTAAGCATGATAATATTTCTCAACAGTTAAGGAACTGCTGCAAATAAAACGGATAGGTCAACCATCAACCAACCTACTTTTGCTCAAGCTTATTAATGGTTGTATCTTCTGTGAACAGTTACACAATAGATATTATGCACAAGGTGCTTGGTGAAAGGTTATGCAAAGATTGAAAAGAAGTGATCTTACCCGAGTCTCCTAAGTACCCTTTTCCTTGCTTTAAGTTCATCTTTGAATGCCAAGACGGAGGAAGACTTCATTGTTCTCTTAAGAGACTTGATTTTTGTTGCAAGCTCTTTTTTTGCATGCAGGAGTTTCAGCTTCTGCTCAATCAGAGGATCCTTGGAAACTTCATGTTTTTCAAAAAGGTTTTCCAGTGCTTCTATCTTACGTGTTGCCTTCCTGTAAGAGCTGCTTTGAATCTGGAGTGTGTTCATATCAAGTGTCAACCGAATAATTTAATTCAACAAAACCCACACAGAAACAAATTATCAGGAATCTACAAGAAAAATATATTGGTGACATACCTTCATGTCATCTTCAGGATCTAGAAGAGGTATGCCTTCCTTTGCAAATCTAGTGAGAACTTCAGTCACTTTCTTCAATGTATTTTCCCGAGCTTCTAATGGCAGAAGATCTTTTGATATAACTAGTCGAATACTACTTAAGCTAGCAATCTGCTGAAATTGTTATCAAGGGAAGAAAGGGAATTCATTACAACATTAACACTAATTTCTATACGTTGTAAGCAACAAAAAATGAATAATCAATTATATAGCATAATGACATAATTTATGAATCTTTTGATGTACCAATCATAATTCTATATCCATATTTGAGTGTTTTGAGATTATAGACAATGTCATGACTCATGCCAAGGACAAATAACATATTAGTTGAACTAATCCTTCCAATTTTCCAAAACTGAGGTCACATCAGTTTGTATGAAATCAGAGCCAAGAAAAAAAACACAGCACGTAAATTGAATAAAAAATTCCAAAGAGAGATATTTAGCACTTAAGTTGAAGACTTTGCCTGTGAAATAGGAATTGAAACGACAGCAGGTTCTCCACGCTCCTTTAATGGAAGGATCCTAATTGTTTTTTTGCCAATTTCATCCTTAAGCACTTTGCATCTTGTGAGAATATCCACCATATAGCTTGAATCTTCTGGCTTCTTGTTTGCATCGTCTGAGTTGAACATCAATGCCACTTACTATCAAGTGAATACAATTGTAGATGTCAAGCTAGCTAACTTAAAGACATCATACCTTCAGAAGCAACTTTAACCCTCTCAAAATTTATTATGATTCCCCAAGTGACTTCATCCTGTATAGAGAATGATGGAGAGCTCTCACCATCCTTCGTACAGGGTACCGAAACAAGTCTGCCAGGCTGCAGAAAGGGCAAAGAGTACTTTGGAGAAAGCACTAGATCATGGACTTCCTTTTTCAAAGCTTTATATTGTTGTAGCAGAGAGTAATAATTTTCCACGCTATCTTCTTCTTCTATTACGATAGAATCCCTCTCCACTTCAAGGAGTTTTGCTTGTTTCTGAAATAATAAGCCAAACAATTAGAGTTGATTTTATAATTGATACCTGCTAATTTAACAATGGCATAAAAATAAGCTAACCTCGAGATCAGGAATAGCACGATCCGCCTGGAACTGATGGAAAGAATTACGAAGCAGATTTTCAGGATTGCCATCTTCAGATCGTATTTGATTTAAAAGCATGTTGTAGCTTAAGTGAAAAGCACTGATTGAAAAACAATATACTATCAGAGAAAAAGCATATAGCTGAATTATGTAGTTAGATTCCTAGTCTATTTTTCCAGAGTGTATTTGTACCATTTGGACATCTGAGCAAAACACTAGAATCCAAAATCAATCTGTAGCTTGCAAATACAATGCCAAATAATCTTGATTAAAGACAAAAATTATTCTAGCTAGTTTCTTGCTTTTCATTATAAGGTTCATAACAATGTCAGTGAAAATAATAATTCTGAGAGGTCACCTGTTTAAAGAATCTGCACTTCCTTTTAACATAAATTTTGCTGTAGAAGGTTCGAGCTTCTCATCAACCATAAGGATGCAGATCCCACGTTCATCAATTCCACGTCGACCAGCTCGGCCACTCATCTGTATGTACTCTCCACTAGATATCCACCTAAACTTATCTCCATCAAATTTGCGAACATTAGTGAAGACAACAGTTTTGGCAGGCATGTTCAGCCCTATGCTGAAGGTCTCTGTGGCAAACAAGCACTATAAGACACAAAATGAAGAAAAAATGTACATTAGAAAGAATAAGGGATGCGCCTTTAGTCTACTTTAGTGATACAATCAGGCAAGGAGCAAGATCAAAGGGCACAGTGCTTTTAACAAACTAGAGGGCATAAATATTGATAATAAAATGAAAGGTGTTCAATGGTACAATGGCTTTTTTGGGAAAAACAAAAGAATCCTTCTGCTGACCTTCAGAAATCCTTCCTGGAACAGGATTTCAATGACTTCCTTTAGTATGGGAAGCAGGCCAGAGTGATGTACACCTATTCCTCGTTTCAACAATGGCAGCATATTTGAAACCTAGGATCGGTCAAGATACAAAACCATGAATAAGAACAAAAGGCATATTCATAGTTTTGGGTAATCACATCTTATCTCACACATGATAATAAAATAATCTGACCTGCGGCAATTTCTTATCATCATCTGACAGCATATCCATTGCACTCCAGAAAATAGTTTCGATATTTACTTTCTCATCATCGTCAGTCAGATCCATTTTAGCCATCTAAATAGGAAGAGAAAAGTTATCCATAAACTAAAAATAGGCCTTCACTGACAATATGAATTCCTTTACCTCCATACTTCAAGCTAGAATAAAATTAGGTAAATTATATGAATCAAAAGGCTTGCATGGGATTCTTGACCTCTGAGCGTGAGCATTAAATAAATAGATACAGCATTAGTAGAAGATAAATAGCCCAAATTGGCAGAACTGGAACAGGCTTACAATGGATTACATAATGAGATAGGAGATATTATTAGAGATAGGGTTCTGCATAACTCCTGTTATAAAGCTTCAATGAGCTTAGATGATACTATAGGATTACACAAATACCAAAGAATTCAAAAGGTTAAAAGAGTTTTGGCAATATTCCTATAAAAACCTCCTTTCTCATGATTGTGATTTTTTAACATTTTTGTTTTATAGAACCTCAGGAAAGCCAGAATAAATAATATTTGGAGAGCCTCAAAAAATTTAGTTCAAAACCAGAATACCAAATTCCTGGCTGTGCTTAGTCAGGATATGATAGGATTCAACTATTTCTATAATAAATATGAATTCTATGGATATGAAATAACAATGTAACTAATGAAAGACAAAAGAGTTCCATTGCTCTTAATATTGGGAACTGAATCTTTCTTGTTCAGTAACAAGAGCATATAAGTAAGAATTAATACCTGCATAGCAAGGAATTCACATTCTCTTTTGCTGAAACTGAAACATATTACTGGATCATACTGGCGCAAAATGATCATTTTCACCATCTTAAATATATCACTGTCTTCTCCTGCTTTACCTATAACTAAACCTTTCTGCCATTTGCCATTCTCCTTCCTTTTGTCTTCACTGGTCGGGACTAGAGCATTGAGAGCCTTCTGAAAGCTGTCCTCACGAAACTTACCTTTTTCATCCACCACTAAATAAAGACCATCACCTCCAGAAGGAAAGATGTAATGCTGAAGAGGTGTTGGCCGATAATCTGTATAAACAATATGACATGGTTGCTGATGCACCTGCACCATGAAAGATGAAATTATGACACTTATGTATGGTCTAAGGTCTAAAACAGTGGCTTGTGCATGATTAACACAAACATGTTACCCCCCTCCCATCCCCCAACCGCCCACCCAAAAGAGCGAGAGAAATGGTGGAATGATTGGGAGAAAGGTTTCGCAAATTAAGAACCCTTATCAACAATTTTTACACTCTTCTAACTCCTGAGGAATCCTTGCTAGTTTATTTCACCACTATTTTCAAACATAGTGTTCTTTCCTCTAAAGTATCACATTCAAAAAATTCTGTTCTTTTCTTTTTCTTTTTTTTTTTTTAACCGCCACCACAGATGCACAAAAGATCAGCCCCTTTTCAGGCATCTGTGAGCACTACTGGTAATGCAAGCTTATTTCCGGCAGGCAATTACCTCCATTCAGTGACACAAAATCATCTAACTAATACAAGCATTTCTGGGCAAAGCAGAATACCCAAGCTGAAAATTTTCAGCAAAATCAAGTGACTGATCTTTCATTTTAAACCCAGTACTAATTTAATGAAGGATAGTATCATTATATAGATTCATTACATACTAAGAAGGATATACGCAGATTAGCATTAGATTACGTTTACTTTTTTGTAGCTTTAATACTCCCATCATCAATAAACGAAGTACGATGTTTAAACCATGCATGTATTGAGAAAACATCAGAATACCGAGGTATTCCAATTTTGATCATATAAATTTACAAAAAAAAGTAAGAGGTACCTTTGCAACCCAATCAGCAAACTCTTTTGCATTAGGCACTGTAGCCGAGAGGAACACAAATCGTGAATTCTTTGGGGCCATAACAATACTCTCTTCCCAAACTACACCTCTCTCTCTATCTCTCATGTAATGAACTTCATCAAAGACAATCCAAGCAACCTCCCTTGTTACTTCTGATCCTTTGTACTGCATGCTGCGCCAGATCTCGGTGGTCATCACCTGAAACGAAAATCCAATATTATAGCTGTGTAAATTACTCAAACAAGCCCATCAAAAGCACAAGCATAAGCAAACATAAATCAAACCTACCAAGCAAGAGGCATTGGGATCAATGGTGACATCACCTGTCATCAACCCAACATCTGAAAACTCTTCCTTGAACTCTCTGTACTTTTGATTGCTAAGCGCCTTAATTGGAGACGTGTATATCACACGCTGCTTGTTGCACAACGACATAGCAATGGCATACAAGGCCACAACCGTCTTCCCTGCAGATGTATGCGCAGAGACCTGAAACCATTTCAACCAAAAACAGACCTTTCAGAAACTCTCACACACCGAGCCTGTAATAACTTGAAACAAGCAAACTAAAACACACAAAGAATAGATTGAAACTCAGCATTAGCAATCAAAATCTACTTATGTTATCAAGAGCAACAAGATATGAGGAGAAATTCCTCCCACACCAACACCACATATCCATACTGTCACAAATTAGAGAGAGTACCATGACAGATTCGCCATTATCGAGACACTTGATAGCTTCCAACTGAAAAGGGTCAAGAGAAAAGGGGAACTCCTTGGCGGGCTTCGAGCTTTGCTGATTACCCCGAGACACATACCCCTCGGGATACGAAACGTCGTGAAGGCACGCCACCGGCTCATCCATCATCAACTCATTCTCTCTCTGCTGCTTCAGCGGCGGAGCCTCGTAATCCTCCTTCGCCTCTTCCAATTGCTTCCTCTTCACTGACCCCATAACTGCTGCTACTACTCCAAGGAAAAGCTAATCAACGACAGAGAGGAATATGGAGGTTAATATGCACAGGTATTACAGAGCTTGCTTGTATAAAACGACGCAAGGGTTTCAACCTTGTATGCTCCGACTGAAGAGGCGGCGGTAAAACCCTCAGCTTCTTATGGAGACGGAAAAGTGGAAGAGGCGACACAATTGTCTGCTTCCATATTTTACATGCGAGGTCAGCAATGGAAGTTCGTACGACGTCGTTTTGGATTTTAGGTCAATTTTGGATTTGAGATTTTAGAGGGTATATATATTGAAAGAGGTAGATTGATAATTTATGTTTCTTATAATAACAATAGAGTTTAATTACTTCAAGGTTCATATACAACTTCAAAATAGCACTAGTCTATTCATTTTTACCTTGATGAAGTTGAGAAGGAATTGGGTGCCCGGGCACCCCAACCCGACCCGTTCCATTATATAGAGTCAAAATCCTAATTTTTCTCATTCATCTTCTTCCTCCACAGTGCGTCTCTTCTTCCTTTTTCTTCTTCTTCTCTGCGCATTGTTCCTTCTCCATTCTTCTTCTCCATTAAGGTGCAACGTTTCTTCTTCTATGTCAAAGTTTGTCGGGCTCTGCAATCTCTCTTTTCCTTTTCTTCTTCTTCTTCTTGATTTCATATGTTCGATTTCCATTCATCTATTTTGATTCAATCGATTTCTTATTATTCTTTAACCTTTGGAATGGAGAGGTATATAGAAGATTATCAATTGTGACTACAAATCTTGCTTCCAACATTACTACTAGATGAATGATTTGCAGAATATTTCGAGGAGTAAGATAATGAAAATCGAGATATATTATCTAATACCACAGAAGCATACACGTAATACTTTAAAGGTATTTATATAATACTTGAAAGATACTTATGTAATATCTGCTTATGTAATACCTGAAAAGTGAGTATCAAGAGTAAGTCTCTTGTGAATCAGGTGCATGGATCTTAGATCCATGCACCCGGGTCGGATCCGGGTCGGGGGGACCGCACCCTCTTTTTTTTTTTTTTTTTTTTTCGCTCATGATTTTTGAAAAAAATCACATACCAATAGTATATGTTAGACATACCTTTACGTTATGTTAGACATACCTTTAAGCTATGTTAAACATACCAGTTATGCCCAAATTCCATGCCTTGTCTTTTTTTGGCTTGATTTTTGAATTTTGGCACATACCACTACGTTATGTTAAGCATACCTTTACGTTGTGTTAGACATACCTTTATGTATACTTAAACATACATTTGTATATGTTAGACATACCTTTATATATAGTTAAGCATACCTTTATATATGTTAGACATACCTTTGTATATAGTTAGACCTACCTACACATGGTTGGTCTAACTATACACAAAGGTTGGTTTAACTATACACAAAGGTTGGTCTATTTGAGCGAATTCTGGATGAGCTTCAGGCCAAGTCTCCAGCGCGTGGGAGCGCGTGCATGCGCGTTTTAGGCGCGTTTTGGGCGCGTTTTGCGCGCGTGAACGGGTCGGGTCAGGTGCATGGATCTTAGATCCATGCACCTGACTCATAAAAGTTTTTGCCGAGTATCAAATACCTTAAATGTAAGTAAATATATAATACCATATAAATAAAAATGCAATACCTTAACCATATTTTATGTAATACTTTAAGGATAAATACGTAATACCTTAAATTATAAGCAGTAATATCTTAAAGATTAAACAGTAATACCTTGAAGCTGAATATGTAATACATTATACTTAAATATATAATTCCTCAAACATAATATCTCTTTTTAATCCAAAACAATGGTTGTATGTGCATGAAAATTGGTATGAGTTTGTTTTGCACATAGTTGGATCTCGGGTTATGAGATGGGTTAAAAAAATTGTCTAACAAAATAAAATTTATGGGATAATATCATATAAGATCTAACTCAAAAATTATAGTAAAATCCGAAATTCAACCAAACATGGTTTGTAAACATGCGATCGATAAGTTGTTTCGGTACAAAACCATGAAAATTAAAAGGACAAAAAAAACTGATTTTTAAAATAAAATCACATTCTGTATTAATACTTCAAAAATAATAGGTGAATTAAGTGTATTAATTAAATTTGAGACCATATTTTTCGTTAACCATATGAAATGACATAATAATCTTTGTTAATTAATAAAACACATTACCTTAAGAATCTTTAATCTATCTTTGATAGTAAATTACTCCATAAAAAAAATCATATTTGTATACTAAAATTAGAAAAGGTAACAATTAATTTAACATGTGTACTGTAAGCATATTGTCTTACAGCAAGAAAAGAAAAGAAAAAAAGAGATCACTTCTTAAAAAATAAAATTAATTGTAAATCTATTTAAATTGTTGTTGTTGTTATTAATAGTAATTTTCTAATCAAGCATTGCAAATTCAATAAATTGCTACAAAAATATGAATCCTTTGGAAGAAAATATAAACTTATGCACTGTGACGTATCCATTCTTGAAATCTACTTTGAGTAACATTATAAATAGTGTATATTTGTTGTTTTATGATATTAATCTCATTTAAGTACTTTATACTATATAATATTCTCACATCGAAACATGAAATTCACCTTCGAAATTACATGCTCGTGCAGCACACGGACGAAAAACCAGTGCGAATAATATAACAAGAAATTGGTACACTCATCACATGCCTGCAGTTCAAAAACAAAACTTTGTGGTTTTAGAATTTTAGAAATTTAATCAGCAGTGTTTTGAATAAGCTTATTTAAATTATCATTAAAACTCAAATCTTCATTGCAAGAATTTCTGAGTTTGCATAATATGAAGGAGAAATCATCTCTTTAAAATGATATTATAGATTAATTTTAGTGCAAAAGTGAGAGATGCATTCTGTACATAGATTAGGAGAACTAACCAACCAAAAGAAGCTTGACGACGCTTATCCAAAATACTAACCAGAGACGAGCATATCGTTTTTACAAAAGAGAAACGTCACTCCAACATCGAGCAACAGCTCATGCATGCACAGTAACATCAACAAGATATGTCTCGGTTGTGCAGATATTCGTCACTGTCAAAATGCATCCTCATCCCCTAACGACCTGTGCTCATATTCGTATCGCAGAGTTAATGTTTATGATATCTCAAATTTGCACAGAAAGTTGTGAAAAAGCACAAATTTCTCATGAAAATGTAATAACTCACCTGATATATGGATTTCGTTAAGATAAGACACTGCCTTGTGTAATGCATGGATGGCCATCTTCTTTACCTATTTAAAGTCGTGCAACAACGGAGCATTAGTGGTGCATCAATTTAAGTAGAAAGACTGCAGAATGGAACGGTAATTAGAGTGCAAGCACGAGTACTGTTTTGATAGCACAAAGTTCAAAATGTGCACGAAATGTACACAAGTTTCACAACAGAACAATCTATGAGCATTAGGTAATTTGGTTGCACGAAAAAACTCTCTGTTGCATGATAATAACAAAGATTCTCATCATCACAAAAATCTGTAGCCTGCATATTTGCTCAAAAGTTCAATACTACAGAATCTAAGAGTATGAAGGTGATGATACTTAAATATGAAAACTGAAAAAGATAAAAAAGGCATGAGGATGAGCCCACACAAAGCTTGTCCGATATCAACAGGGAAAAGGACAGTTACAATTCAATCAAATAAAAAATCCAAAAAAGTAATAATTTCACCAACATATCATGGAGAAAATTACTATCACTCGCTGTCATGAGAGAATTCAGAGAATGAGGAGATGTAAGATATCTTCAAGGAAGCCTTGAGATGATGAGTCTATGAAAAGCACATCTATTGATTCATACAAAGGTGGTGGCGGAATGGGAATCTTGGACTTAACAGAGACTACACCAGCCCATGAATTTATAACGCACGAAACAATCCAGGATGGCGTAATAATCAGTATTCTTGAGACGAGCAAGATCCTATACAAAATTGATCTTAACTTTTCAAAACTTGGAATAAATTGAAATTATGTTTGGATTTGGTGAATTGAGATACAAGATTTGAAAAGGATGTATTTCAAATCCACTGAAATTAGACTGCATTTAAAATCAACCAAATTACTCAAAAATTAGTTCAAAATGAAAGTGGTGGATTAAAATTTTCAAATACCAATACTACTCAGTATAACACTCTACAATTTAGCATTCAACAAAAAGCTGATTACAAGTTCCGGAGAGTTTCACCAACGTAAAAGCACTCTTCTTTTGTCTAGGTCTACCGACTAATCTAGGATGAGAACATTATCAGGATAACAGAAAACATCATAAAGATCGAAAGAGAAGCATACCTCTAATTTGTCCTCCTTAGCTCTGTGGTTATGGGGAAGAACACGAAATTCCTCAGTCAAGCGAATGCACTCTCCAAGATTTTCCGGAGAAACAAAGTCGAGAGCAACTTTTATGCAAGACTGCAAACCGCAACAAGCAGCATCATTAAAACACGAGTTGGCCACATTATTAATAAACATTATGAGTGTTACCATCAAACTTAATTTACAGGGTTATGTGAAGGAAAAAATTGGCAGATGAATACTCTAATTCGCTAACTGCTTAACAAATAACAGAAAAAACAATATACTAGGATAATATTAAGAAGTTATTTATGGATTTGCCATGAGCATTTATCCTTGCTCCATCTCTTTTTCCCTTTTGTACTAATCTTAAACTTGGGTTCATTTAAGTACCATTAATTGCATTGTAAGCTGTGACCTGCTAGAGGAAAGATTATAAACCTGGAACTAGACATAATTTGAAAGTCACAACAACATTCGGTAACAGTGAGAAGGGTTAAATACGGAATAATGTAAGACATTAGGATTACCAAGGAGAAACCAAAGGTTTTGACTGATCTTATGTAACGGGTTGAAACTGGACAGACAATTTTCTTCTGAACACTAAACAAAGAAAAGTACATACTGCATGCATCTAGGTTAAAAGAACACACACACACACACACCTGCAGGCTGCAAAAATATGAGGGACAGAAAAAAGAAATCAGACATAAGACAGTTAGCGCTGTTACAAAGGACAAGGAACAGAGCCTTTTTTTTTTCAGTTGGCAGATACAGTCTCGTTTTATATTTTTCATACATTTTTCTTCCTTTTCAATGTTGTTTCCAGAGCCTCTATGATAGAAACTCAAACCTATGCCAAGTTTTTATCAAGTGTGATCTTATTTTACTTGAAGTCTTCCTTTCACTTTCTAATTTTCTTCTCCCATCCAATTTGTCCTAGTATACCTAGCCCTGTCCTAAAAAAAAATAAAAAAAAATACTACACTACTTTAGTAAACTCTAAAAATACATTAGGTTTAGCAAGCTCTAAAAATACATTAGGTTTAGCAAGCAAGCTTGCCACAGAGGCATCCTCATGTTGACTTAAATAAATCTTGAGGTAAGGTAGAGCTTACAAAAGTTGAAAAGGTTTATGGCTCATTTACGCACTTCATTTGTGCATGTAAATCAAAATAATTCCACCAACCATCAAACTAAAGGCAACGGAAAAATTCCTTAGCAAAACTTATGGAAGGTAGGCACACTGAAGATACATTCAAAAATACTTCGAAATTGAAAGAAACCGAAACACATCAAAAACATAGAAACAGAGGTGCTACATAGTTAAGAAAAATGACATAGCAAGGATAAGTTAAAAGTTCTGGAAATTCAAGTACCTTAAGATTTCTAACTTGATGAGGGCATCCAGCAGGGATAAATACAGCCTCTCCAAGATTTTGCACAAAAGTCCAAGGTTCAACTCCTATATAAATTAGTAATTAAACAAATTAAGTAATATAAAGGAAAAGGAACTAGCCAGTTAAGTATGAAACAAACCAAATTCCTCCTTGAGCTTTTCTTTATGATAGGAATTCAAGTATAAGCTCTGATCATGAATCGGGTGAACAACCTAGAACAAGAAAATCAAATGGTAATATCTGGGATTAGCCAATATATTCCATTAATAAAAAGTGGAAAAAAACAACCATTAAGTATTAGAGTACCTTGTATTAGTATAAAGAATATTTCCTCACTCTTTCAAAAAAATCAAATAAATCTTGTAGCAAACTTACTTGACCACCTAGATTCTATATTTGACACCATATATGCTAAATTGTAAATGCAGATTTCCACCAGGGATTGCATATTTCCAAACACATAAGGTGTTAGTTGTAAGGGTCTTACACTTTTAAGTTATACATGTAAGAAGCAGAAAAGGATAGAAACTTCTGTAAGGTAGTATGCATTGGAAGTCAACAAATAAAATTATTAGGTACAAGAGCAATACTCAATGCATGATAGGCCGATAAAGTATTAAATGTTAGGTTATCAAATAAGAGATCCTAAAATTACAGACAATTATTAGGCTCACACCAAAATGACCAAATTTAGTAGGGTATTGAACTTATTTAATAAATAACACATTTTAAAATCCATCTTGAGATAATCCTCATCTAACCACAAATATGGGTACATATGAGTTTGCATATGCCGTCAAATTTAACATATTTTAATACGCCTACTAAAACTTATAAAGGCAACTCCCTACGTCACAAAAACACAGTTTACTATTTCGGTACAATTGGTGTTTAATATTGTAGTATTTTCATTTTAAACTAAGTAAAAAATGTGTAACATATTTACTTGTATTCGATGCCAACACACTTAAATACATTTGCAATATATTACTTGTACGAGTCGGAGTTACAATTCTTTTATGACAAAGCATCAAATAATAATGCTCCAGTCATAATTCATTGATTGATCTTACTCTTAGGTGATAAAACGATAATATAATACAGAGTTCTACATAGTTGCCTGTTTAATATAACATTTGAATAATGATAAGACATGAGAATCTCAAAATGTTTCGATCAAAGATTCTCCAATCTAATGCACCTAACTGATATCGCAAAACTAGCGGATCATAGTCTCGCACCACAAACATACATAGGATGGTCACCTTACATCTGACACATTTCAGCATCATGCAAGGATGGGTGAACCTAAACTTTTAAGAAAGTATTAGGCCCGGTTAGTTTATTAGTTCTAATATATTGGAAAGCACATAGGAAAAGAGAACCCCTACCTTAGTTGGGTACTACTTTAGGGGTGAGCATGGGTCTCAGAAATAATTGAACCATACCAAAACCCAAACCAAAAGCACCTTGAACTGACAAATATTTGTTAACTGTTTGACTTTGTCCGAACAACATGACTCCAATTATTTTTTGTCAATCACACCAAACAAACCACGGAATAAAGATGAGAAGAGTAGATAATATTTCAAGGAAGTGACTATATATAAACTTTTATGTATCATTTAATTTATTTTGTTTATATCGTGATATTGAAAAAGTAAAAATTTGATTGAATTTAAATACTATTTAATACGACTATAGTTTTAAGATTTCATAAAAGAAATTTATAAGAGTAGTTCACGAATCATATTATGTGAGACGGGTTAACCTATAACCTTCTCTTAACAATTCAAAAAGATTTTTTTTCTTAAATGGGTTCAGTTTATAGATAATAAAGATTCGTCTCATAAAAACTATCCTTAAAACCATCTAATATGAATTTTTGTGAATTAATAACTAGTAAAAGAGAAAAATATTTATACCAAATAATTTTGGCAGTGAAACTACTGACTACAAGGGATATTAATCAAATAATTAATTTAGAACTAGCTAAAATAATGCATAAAATGTTTAAATTCAAGCTTATATTTACCTTATCTAGTTTTTTATAATGTATGTATTTCTTTCTATTTTAAAATGCGAATTTCCTGTCGACAACATATCTAAATAATAGATCTGTGTAACAATTTAGGTTGTGGGGTTTACATATACTCATATGTTTTGCTATAATTGAAATGGAGAAATATTTTTTGATTGAAAAATCCATACTGATTAGTTCTGTATCAATTTGCCACATGGTCTAATCCTCTGAGCTACACAGGCCCCACCCTATCTCCGTTAGATTTTTTCCCGAAAGTACCCTCAAAAGTTTTTTCTAAAACATTTCTTTGTTCATTCATGTATTTGATTTCACTAAGGAAAAACGGCTCATTAAAATTAAAATTTAATAAATGATTACTCGTAGAAAAAACTATGGTCAAACCAGTTCATTTTCTTATGGTCAATCCATGAGGTGTAGAAAAACAAATTGAAGAAGATAATTTATAGATAAAGTTGAATGTAATACTACTGTTTTTTAGAAGAAACGACTACTTTAGTAACTTGTCAAGTTTCCTTTATTAGTTTAGAACTTATTTTGATAATCAAGTTTAATAATGCAACTTGTTTGAAATGAAAATTCCAGATCTGCTCAGCTGATGCACAACTCTTTGAGCGATAATTTATGGTTCAGTTCTCGAGAAATATGTTTGGAAATCTCTAATAAAGCTTTTAAACTTTGATTTGCTTCTAGATATCTCCTAATCCACGGACCGTACCATGTTCACCCCTACTCGAAAGTAAGAAGTTCAAATGCAAATGCAGAAATTGCTAGCAATAGTCAGCAGCTGCCTAGTGCCTAGACACCAATACATTTCTTTGTAATTGATGAATTTATAATGGGTTAATGTTGTTCATTGGAAGTTAACATGTATAGCCCGAACTAAAAACTTCAAAAGTCATTAAGGCACTCCCTACATTGTCTCGCAGATCTCTTATTCTTTAAAAATTAAGATCTCTCTTCGTAAGACAATGTATATGGACGGGCAATGCTCGAGGAGTGGTCGTTGGGTTGTTGACAACGAATAGCCAAATGTGGTGAAATAATGGCGGCACCACATCAAAGTAATCCAATTTTGGTCGATCCTTTGGCCGAATTTGATTGCACTAATCCAGACTTAGTCAAAATCATCCCCTTAAGGCGGCCCAATGCCTAACATGACCGGTTAGGGCCGTTAGGCGAAAGTCAAAGCAGAGACTGTCCATCTAGTGCAGTTGAGGGCGATTTTTGCTTCACTATTAAAGGCAGGAGGGAAAAGTCCCGATTAGAACTTAAATCAAGCTAAGCAATCAATTCGGAAAAAGAGCTACCCAAGTATTTTTGGGAATGAACAGGTACACTTTATTTTGTGTTTGATATAGGTGTATTAAGAGTTATTACATCGAACATACACTTAGCATTGCCCGGGCAAGTGCTTTAATTGCATCTAGCGCCTTATGTTGGACTATAAATTTTGATAACTTAAGAAAAAAAAATAATTAGATATTTTAGAAGCAAATTTGATTTACCTATAAGGGAATGCAAAACTTTAATTAAGTTATAGAGAAGATGTCTTTTGGTAATCGCTCCAAATGGCATTCGATCAATCAACAAGTTAAACTGCCTCATTCCAAATATAGTTAGGCCCATGCATAGAGCAGATAAGAGATTTAGCGACTTTTAAAAAAATGTAGGCTTAGGTACCATTATATATTGATCGAATTTACACTTATGTCAACTTTTGTATTTTTAAAGATGACCAAGTTGCATCCTACCAGCACTAATCATTTTCCAATTATCAGATCCTAGAATTCATGATGGGGATTTAAAAGATGACTTCCAATTAGACCCTTTAGAGTACATTTCACGAAAAAGCAAGTTTAGGAACATGTAGGACCATCTGAAGTTTAATATTTTCAAAGATGAGAATTAAGCCTTCCGATTAAGACATTCTCATTACACTATTGTATTTACTGTATCTCAAGTTAGATCTAAACCTCAGTGAAATACTGCTACGCAAGAAAATACAGACCTTCTGACAGCATCAAATGGATTTAAATAGTTAAGCATAAAGCAAACACTATAACGGATAGATACAAACTCAGAATTGTGACAGTAGGGTCTTCAACGGAATACAATATAGGTGTGGATATTGTGATATTTTTATCTGTTATTAAGCAGCTAACCATTGAAATCATGTTTACTATATTTATGCCAAAATGGCGGTCGATGCTCAAGCAGATATAAACTATGCATTCTAAATGGTGATCTCAAAGAGGCAGCTTAATAGTTTAGCTCGTACCTGCTCCACCGGACAACATTTGATATGCCTGAACTCTTTATGGTGTTTGTGTAGATATTCCTCAAGCTTTGGAACATCTTGCCTTCGAAAAATGTCCCAAACTGCACCACCATGTACTGTATCTGGTGCAGGTCATACAAAATTAGACTGATAGTGAGAACTGAACCACCACTGCCACCCCACCCCAAGTGCACATGATCCTTGGAGCATACAAGGTTGGAAAGAAAATTACCTTTTGACAGAGAATGCTCTACTCCATCTTCAGCAGCAGCACATGACGTGAAGACTGAAGCCTCTGAGTTAAGGCTGACATTAGATTCCTGCATAGCTATTTCCCTTTCTTTCTGATCAGCACCGACTTCATAGAAAAGTTCTTTCTGGTCTGATTCAGTGTGACTCCTCTTCAATTCTGCAATTTTCGTGAGTAGACCCAACTTAGGAACCACTTCTGCAGTGTGCATCAAAACATTCACCTGATAATCCAACATTATTATTAAATTATCTCAAATGCAAGTTATAAAATAATGTGTAAATTGAGAAGTACAGAATCCAACAATCTTAAGAGCCTATCCAGAGAAAAAATTAGTATAGATGAATAGGCATAAAGAGTTGTAGCTAACAGTGAATCAGAGATCATGAATTCTACTGAAAACTGACCACCCTCACAGTTAAGTATTCAAGATAATGATATTCTGGTGAAAATTTATGCAGCTGGAGAATCCATTGATTGGTGAGGATATTGCTGAATTTTCTTTATTTATATCTTGTTACAGAAGATACAACATTAATAGATGGATTTACCATCACAAAAAGGAAACTTGAAGAATAGCTAAGATGTTTCCTATGGGATAAGAATAATAGTTGAGCAAGAAATAACTCTGGGAAAAACAGTGATAGAAACTAATCTTGAATTCAGGACAAAATATTTAGTAATTCATAATTGGCCACATCACATGCCAGTAATATTGAAGTGATCAGCCTAGTCTTCTTCACTAAATCAACTGAATTGATCCCCATAAAGAAGACCTAAATCACTTACACAAGGTAGTTATATAACTTGTATATTAGCGGAATTGAAAATGCACGATTTCATGCACTTACCATGTGCTTTTTTAGAAATTTAATTGACAACAATTGTGCACATTTGTGCAATGCCCAATATGTCACTTCAAATAATATAGATAAAACAAATATTCAACAGGATTACTCTTACCGCGTCAGAAATATCGCAGTGAAGCTTCGTTACAGAATCTCCCCATCCAAGCTCTTCCAAAAATCCATAAGCTATATATGTTTTAGGCCCAAGGTCTGGTTTCAGCACTTCAGTGGGCAATTTTGTAGCCAAATTTAGAATTCCTGAACGTAAGTGTGTGTATTCTTTATAGGGCAAGGCACTAAGAAACTCAGCACCATGGCGTGGCAGTCGCTCCTCAAAGAGGGTGGATGGAGGCCAATCCTTCAGTTTAAGCATCTCAGGCCAGGAATCTCTATGAAAGCGACCTTCAGTGTATCCCTTAAAGAATTGATGAATATTAATATCAACCTACAAATTCACATTGAAATGAACAAAAAGTGCTCAGTCTACCTGATGAGGCATTATAATCAAACTTTACCAACACTATCAAAGCTTTAAAAACAATAAATAATTCAGTTACAAACTCTTTGTTATGACAATAAAGTTTATCAATCATCTACTAAATCGACCAAATGTTTTGACAGCAAAAGGCATATATTCATAAAAACATCAACATATCACATATTAACTAACAAATCTTCAGCTAGGACAGTACCAGACATTGGAACAGATTTAAGGGGTAAATTACAGTACCATTTCATCCAAAAAAGTCGATTACCTATAGGCCAAATCTAGAATGCATTTTAGGCAGATCTTTAAGTTCTTGCAGATAAATTATATACTATACCATTCACAGGATTCTTCACTTGGTGAAAGTAATCTTTACGCCACAAGCATGTAAGCTGGCAGCATCAACCAATGAATAAGCTTTTTGCATAACCAAATAATCTACAGTGTGAGATGATTCTTCTGTAAGAATTCATGGTTTTCTTCTGCCACATCTTGTTATATACTATGCATGATCGACTCCATTGCAGGAAAGTATTATTCTAGTATTAGTCTCTCCCATTAGAATACACATCTTAAAGCCGCAACCAATATTAAGGATACTTCAATTCAAAGATATGGCTTATGTTAGTTTTCACTCTCTAATATACTCATCTTAAAGGTGAAAGAAAAGTAAGCATCATCAATCATAATCAGGCCATTTGGAAGATGTTATCCAGACAATAGATCTGAGGATAAACTGAAGGTTCCATCTAAAACTGCTTACCTCGCATGAGTCAAGGCAATCTACTGCTGTCACCATCAAGTCAGAGGAACCCTTTTTAACTGAAATCTCGCGGAGTGCACGCCACATTACCATTGGATCCCAACTCAATCCAGATGTAAGTTTGAGAGCATCGCGTACAATAATTGGTTCTCCCATTACCCAATGCCTCTGAAAGTGCTCCAGTTCCCCTGGCTGGATGTCACCAGCCAAAGGAGTATACAAGTAATTGTCACCAGAATTTCTTCGATCAGCACACTTCCGCAGATGCCGCTCCTCAACAAAAACACCCTCATTGAATTCCAAACAAGAACATTGAGTGGAAATTTGAGATACATCAGCAAGTCCACATGAAACAACTAAATTTTCTAACTTCTCCTTCAACCCTGACACCCAATTATCACCCAAAATACACTTGAGCTCCAAAGTTCCCTGTCCACACCCATCTCTTTCCTCATGTGGGCAAGGAATCTCGCCAGATTCCATTGCTTTCCACTCGGGCAATGGCACCTGGTCCCTCCTAGAATTTGATTCACTGTTTCCTCTGTCATTATACTGGATTATTACCTCTTTGTCACATCCTTTAAGACATCCTTTTCGAATCTCCCTACAGCAAGTCAAGCAGAGATCATACGAACATTTTGGGCAACTCCTATGAAAATCAACAATAGAGGTCCTGCAATTATTGCTGTTCAAGATAATGTTATATCTTTAAAGCAATGACAATAATAAATTTGAAATAAGTAGCACGTGTAAGAAGCTTACCAATAAATACGCTCATCTGGAAAACAGTCAATTTTATCTATCTTAACTTCTGATAGCGATAATCCTGCATGTACGGCAATAATGTGGATAAGTTAACAACAGAGTAATAATTAATGTCCTAAAAAGACAGACACTAAGGGAGCCACACCAGACTCTCAGCAGAGAATTTTTCACGAACCAAATAAGATGATAATAAATAGTCTTGTCTGAAAATACCTGTTAGCCATGAGACCTCACTTAATTTATTACTTTTTTTTAAGTCAATAAAATACATGGATCTGAGTATAGCAAGATCTATCTAACTAGTTAATTAACCTCAAAACAAGAGCATGAAATAAATTATGCCATCTATTACTAATTCACCTGTTTACTGTATGAGACATGTTTTGTCAATACTATTAATTAATTACTATGAAGCAAAAAATCCCCAGTAATTATTACCTTAGTTGTTCATAAAATTACAACTTCATTATGCATATGCAGGAACACTTTCTTGAGACTGAATGAAATGTAGAACTTCTTCATGTTGAAGGTCAATAAGAGTTCTGATTTCCAAGGAATTACAGAGCATGCATTAGGTAAAACATCCACTAAATTACCTCTGATATTGGCTTCCAGATCTTTCTCCATTTTCTGATCCTGACTAAATTGTTTGAAGAAAGGCAACAGGAAACTAATGATATACTTATTTAACTCTATCTTTACTCTATCATCTTGTGGATCTCCACAGTACACAGTCTGCAGTACCATCAGAAAATTGTTATGGCAAAGAACATAAAAAAGAACTAACTAATAGAAGGAAGACCAAGAATTAAACCTCAGGTAGATCAACTTTACGTAAACAAGCTTTACAGTTGCAATTTCTACGACAACATGGGCATGACTCTGCTATAGCTTCATGTGATAGTTCAGGATACCTATAAAGAGCACACAGAAAAAGTATGAGGAATGCCTACAAAACCAGGTCGAGAAGTTTGAATATATCGCCATCATTCAAGCACAGTCACCACCAATTCATTGTCCAGCAAAAAAAAAAATATCACTTTGTAAACACCGGAAAGGTGTAACTGTAAGCCATGGTATCATTTTTACACAGAGAATTATGGTAACATCATTTTCTGATATAAGGAATATCTAGCCTCAATGGTTGGAAAGAGCAACTCTATGTTGTATCTGTCTGCACACGTGCACGAGAAGAAAAAGGAAAAAGGTTAAAGAACATAAGATCAATAAGAAGCAATCAAACATAGTAAAGGTAATCACTTTGCATTTGGTAGAGAATGTATTTAGTATGTTCAATTTTTTCGACATAAGGACTGATCATGCTATCACTGAACAAACCATTATAATGAAAAATATAATAGAAACACGAGTGTCATGATCATTGGCATATTGACATAGCTATAAGGAAATATACCATCTTTTGACACAAGGGAAACAGTAGCGTCTACATTTGCATTGGTTGCACCTCACGACTTCCCTATCACTTTTCATACATTGATGGCACATCTGGAATGGATCCTCAGGATTCTGTTCAATTTAAAGATTAATAGTAATCAGTTTCTTGAACTACAAAACTTAAAAACAATCTCAAGAGGGTAAGGACTACAAGCATACATCACTCTTATACTTGCTCTTTCTTTTTCCCTTTCTCCACTTCAAGCTATCATCAAAATCTTGTTGATCTCTCATCATATTGAACGTCTCTATTTCTTGTTTTTTCCGACTTTTGCGCTTCATCATTTTCGAAACCATCCCATCATCCAGACTTTTATCAGATGTCTTACCTCCACTATTCTCCATTACCACACAATCATTTTCTTCATTTGCAGTTTTCTTGGAAGGCAATGACATCTTTCTATTCTCCTTTCTAAAGAATCTCTTTTCCTTGTCCATTTTACCTCTCTTCTCTACTTGAAGCCCAATTTCATCCTCTCCACTTCCTTCTTCCCCCTTTTGCATTCTCATCCCATTCCTCTCCAACTCTACATTCTTTCTCTTCTTTTTCTTCAAACGCTCATAAAATTTTCCCAAATTATCTGAGTCTTCTTCCTCACTTAAGCCCTCGGATTCCAATTTCATCTCCATCGCGGCACCTCCTCTTTCCACCAACTTCCGCCCCTTTCCATCATCCCCACTCGCAACAGTCCATCCCACCACTCGTGTTTTCGTCCTTAAACCCTTCGATTTCTCCACCACCACACCGACGTTACCGATTCCCTCCCCTCCCTGATCACCACCACCACCCACATTCTCGACACCTCCCTCAGCCGCCTTTCCCCTCAACTTCTCCTCCACAACCACCTGCTCCGAATAACTCTCGCTACTCGCACGCTCTCTCGAAACCGTCGGAGCATCGGCAGAAGCAGACGACGCGCGCTTGGATTTCGGCAAATGCTTCTCACAGTAATACTCGTCGCCGAGCCTCCGGTGGCGGCACCGCCACTGCTTGCCGTCGTTTCTCCGGCAGCGGAGGGTGTTCGGCGGCGTGTAGTCTCGCTCGGCGATCATGACACGTGGTCTCCTAGGTGGCGTATAAGTATGTGAAGTGTGTGATTGGATTTTAGGGTGGAGGATTTTATTACATTTTATTAGCGCCTACTTTTCCCAATTCCCGCTCATCACACCAAATTAAATCTCTACATAGGAAAAAAATGTTAAAATTTTCGACGATCGGCTATTCTTAATATGTCCGCAGACGACGTGTAATAAATAATGACTATATTTCCTTATGTCCCGCTCTATTTTGTCCACTTTCCATTTTTGGTTGTCCCATCTTATTTTGTTAGCTGAAAAATGGCAAAGAAAAATTTACTTCTTTACCCCTCAATTTCTTTCATTTTACAACTTTTGCACTAAAAAAACACACATTAATTGCAAAATTGTCACTCAAAAATATTAAAATAACACATCACATCAAAGTCAAACAGTTTTTTCTTAGGCTCCGTGCCGATCAAAGTAGGCAAAATAAGGTGGGACGGAGGTAGTATATATTAATTGAAATTAACTGATATACTGAAGTTCTAACACGTTGGTTGTATATGTAGACACGTTGGTAGGATGGATAAACTGATACGGTCACCGACTCGGGATTTTTGTATTGGGTCCGACTCATAAAAAACTAATATACAAAAATGCTAAAAACAACATCTTATTCCCGCTCATCATACCAAATTAAATATCTACATAGGAAAAAAATGTTAAAAGGAAATTGAAGTGTAATAAATAATGATTATATTTCCTTAATATATATTAATTGAAAATAACTGATATATTGAAGTGCTGACACATTGGCTGTATAGTGAACACGTTGGTAGGATAGATAAATTGATATAGTCACGGACTCGGGATTTTTGTATTAGGTCGACTCATACAAAATTAATATACAATAATGCTTAAAATAACATTTTAAATTAGTAAAAATCTCAATAATCATATATAAACATATAATTATATTGGTATTATAAAATAAAAACATCCAAAATTAGCAACTTTATTACATGTCAACATGCCAAAAACAATAAATAATTTAAGAGTGGGTATCATATGAGACTGTCTCACAGATCTTATTATGTGAGTTGGGTCAACTCATACTCATACTAACAATTCGTGTAGAAATTTGTGAATATAAGTTAAATATTGTCTTACATAATTTCTTGTGATAATTTAAACACAGTAAAACACCATTTTATTCTATTTTTTTCTCTTCATATTTTGAAACCATTATATAATAGATTCATTGTCATTTTGCTAATATTCTCAAATACATGACAAAGTAAGATAGTTTAATGGTACTATATGTCTAAACATAAACTTAAGTTTTAGGTTTGAGTCGTTAAAGGTATGGCAGTGCACGGGTCTCGAAAATTACTGATACCCAATTGGAAAGTTCAAAACCGGAAATCTTCGTTGACTTTTTGATCTTTTTCGAACCGAATGAAACCGAGTTTCTTTTTTGCTTGGTTCTAGTGAATTTTTAGTTATTCGAATCGGGAATCAAACCGAATTGAGTGAAATCGTCTTCCAGATCATATGACCTAGAGTACAAGGATTTGGAGTATATAAATATTTGTGATCTTTTTATTAAAACTTACATGAGACAATTCCATGAAAAAAAGACGAATTTTTATCATCCACAACTCCAACTCATTTCAACAAATTTAGACGTAAATTATAAAACAGTGATTATAAAGACTAAAAAAAAAAAGTCTTATTCATGTTTTTTAATTGAAATATTTGAAGAGGTGTCATGGAAAATGATGGGTGGATTATAAAGACAAAACAAAAGGTTTTATTCATGTTTTTTAATCGAAATATTTAAAGAGGTGTCGTGGAAAATGATGGGTGGAAACCACTATAAAAAAACGATTATATTTTCTCTCTCTAAACTCTCTCTCTCTCTCTCTCTCTAAAATGGGGAGCAACTAGAACTCAAAAGTCAAAAGACCCCACCGTTTCTCTGATTCGAAGTTAGAATCTCTCATTTTCATCATTCTTTAACCCTTCAACTGTGTTCCAAATTCCGTGTTGGGTTTTCTTGTGCGCTTCTCTGTAGCTAAATTTTCTGATCCACTTTTTTTGCACGTCTCTGTAAGTACATTGACCCGAATCACATATCAAAATATATATTAGATATATTATTATCATGTGATCCCTTTTTGGTTGAATTGGTATGAGAATTTTCATGCACTGTGACGAAATTTGATTTCTTGCGCGATTTGAGGGCCGGGATTTTTAGGGTTCTGGCTTTTCTTGACGTGGGGTCTTCTTTTTCCAGTTCTGGGTGATGCTGATCATGGGTTTTGAGGATTAGTCCCAAATCAGTGAGAATTTTACTACAAGACGGTAAATTTTGGCAATCGGAGAGAGAGGAAAACAAGAAAATGGTGCGGAATAAGGAGAAAGAGGATTCGGAGAGTCGATTCGCCTCTTCATTGTCATTATCGGTTTCTGATTCATCGATCAGCCTGTTTAAAGTCATATCTACTTTGATAATATTTGTTGTGGGTGTAGTTATAGGACTAATTTCGAGTTCACATGTAGATAGCTACTTTACTTTTCAGGGCCATCAGTTTAGTTTCAGAAATATTTATTATGATACCGAACAATTTAGTGATAATCCAAAGACAATGGTGAATTGTGAGGGGGAAAATTGCTTGAGCTTGGGGAGTTTGATCAGGCCGGAAGGTTTGAGCCATCGAATGAAAGATGATGAGCTGTTCTGGAGAGCCTCATTGGTGCCCCAAAAAGCAGAGTTTCCTTTTAGGAGAGTTCCGAGGGTTGCTTTCATGTTTTTGACCAGAGGGCCGTTGCCTTTTTTGCCATTGTGGGAGAGGTTTTTTAGTGGTCAAGATGCCGAAAAGTATTCCATATATGTGCATGCTCTTCCTGGATTTCAACTCAACGTGTCAAATTCCTCTGCTTTCTACCGGCGCCAGATCCCGAGTCAGGTATGAATTATGAGCTGATCATTCTCTATGATTATCATTGATGAATTGTAATGTATTTTAGGTGGTACTTGTGGTAAATTACTATTCGTTTCTCAGTATTCTAGCTATTATTAATCAGAATTCAGAACATAATTAACTCTCTTGATGGAGTGCTAAGAAGTATATCTTCTGCTTCCAGAGATGTAAAAAAAAAACTAGAATATGTTGTTTTGAGTGTTGACATGGTGATGGCATCCCAAGAAAATGAGAATGGTAGCTATTATATGGTAAAAATAAAATTGGAATCATGTATCTATGATTTTGGTTTACGCCTGAAACAACAATTGGGCACAATGCGACCGAACTGAGTGATCTATATTAAGAAAGGACACTACCCTCTTCATGATAAGTCAGTAACTTGAAGAGCATAAAGAAAGTGAAATTGGTGCTAAAGGAAATATTGGTCGTCTTTTCCTGGGACGTAGATGGAGGTGGTAATGTTTTGATATATATTGAAACAGAAAATGGTTAATACTGGTTAGAGTGTCTTGAGATTGCTGATTTCATGTTTGATATTATATTTGGAGGGCCTTTTACCCATTTGTGTATCTGAATGGAATAATTGATGAAATAGTTTTTCTATCGAAACCTTTGCATTGAAAAGATTAGTTATCTGGCTCTGGGACGTCTGTGTTTCAGCGACTTTTATCTTGAAGAACGTTAGTTACTTATGATGAAAATTAATCCAGAACTGGGACATGTCAGGCAGAAAATAGTACATTTAATCATCTATGAAAATTTAGTTGCTATAACTGTAAGTATGACTTTGAGATTTCCATGGTTTATATGTTAATTTAGTTGATCCCAGGAAGCTTTACATTATGCTTTGATTCATTTCAGTTTTTTTTTTTTAGTGAAATATACCCTAAGATATTGTTGTTTCAGTGAGTTGCAAAGCTTGACCATTTGAGTTATCATCCGCATTTGACCTTCACTTTGAGAAAACACGTTTGGCTAACTTTCCTCAAGCTAAACACAATATGGCCTTTTGAAAGATACATTGTTGGATGTGCTCAGGTGGCACCATAATAATAGCAGTGGATATGCTCAGGTGGCACCATAACAATAGCAGTGGATGTGCCAAGATTCCTGAAAAGATATTAATTAGAAGAATATAATTTGTTGGAAAAACAAGAGACGCAATTCTTTTAACCTCTATGACATGCTGAAAATATTGTGAAGTTGTTTCATTTTTGCTTCCTGATATTTGATTTACTTTGGACTTGTAAGACATTGTTCTGTTGCACACATTTGATCTGTGCTTTAAATAAATTTTCAGATATTTTTCGAGTTTGCTTTGTTTTTCATTTAAACCTTTCAGTTCTTATATTGAGCATTAAGTGGGGAACTTTTTGAGTCTAAGTTTCTTGCTGAGTATTGTTTTAAGGGGAAAATTTCTGTAACCTTTTAGATGCCCTGTTTTCCCATCCTATCCTCATTGGTAGACAGTAATATATTCTCAATAATTTGCAGCATGTTGCATGGGGGTCTGTGTTGCTGGTTGATGCGGAGAAACGGCTTTTAGCCAATGCCCTTCTCGACTTCTCAAATGAGCGGTTTGTTCTTCTATCAGAGAGTTGTATCCCTATACACAACTTCCCCACTGTATACAAATATCTCATTGGATCTGCTCATAGTTTCGTGGAATCATTTGATGATCCTTCTCGTTATGGCCGTGGGCGCTACAGCCGTTGGATGCTACCTGATATTAGACTTGCTGAATGGAGGAAAGGGTCTCAATGGTTTGAGATGCATCGTACTCTGGCTGTCAAAATAGTGTCGGACACTAAGTATTACTTGCTCTTCAAGAAGTATTGTAAGCCCTCTTGCTATCCAGATGAGCACTACATTCCAACCTATTTACAAAAGTTCCATGGGGCCCTTAATGCCAACCGCTCGGTGACTTACGTTGATTGGTCGCAACTGGGCCCACATCCGGCAACCTTCACAGACGTTAATATAACACAAGGGTTCCTACAATCGCTTAGGAACAACGGCACTCTATGCTCGTACAACTTGGAAACCACACCGGTATGTTTTCTGTTTGCTAGGAAGTTTGATCCCAGTGCATTAGAGCCTTTGCTGAATATTGCCTCACAAGTCATGGGTTTTTGAGTCATTAAAGTCGATTTACGGTTGAGCTGCTATTACATTTTTGTTAGCTGTATGGTAGCAAACCACTTTAACATCTTACAATTTTGTTTACTGGAATTATATTTTTATTGGATTTAGGAAATTGTATAGAAGTGGTAGTTTTGAGGGATGAGATATTTGGAATCCTTGTTTGCTGATTCCTTACTAATAACCTGAGTTTATCTCCTTTCTTTGTTGCTTGTCAATTTATTTACAAATTTTTCAGTATTTTTTTTTTTTTTTGGGTCTGAATCATGTGTTAGTAATTGATGCAGAAATTAGATGGAATGATTGCAAGAGATTGAAGTGAGGGAAAAATAAAAATAAATCATGTAATTATAATATCTCACATGCAATGCACGTGTGTTATACTAATAGTAACAAAGTGTCTAATTACTCGAAATATTTTGCTTAATTTTATAGATTACTTGAATATGTGATTCTTAATAGGAGATTTGGAAGATATATATATATATATTTTAAAGGGTTAATTGCACTAAAATCACCAAACTATCAATGATCTTACACATAAATCACCGAACTTCTTTTTTGTTGCACCGATATATATATATATATATATATATATATATATATATATATACACACTATTTGGAATTGACACTTAAATCATTAAACTTTTTATTCCGGCCATTTTCACCAGATTGCAGCACGCGAGATACACATTACATATTTTTAAAGATGTATTTTTGAGTCATATTTAACTCACTAAATGAATTATTTGGACAATGATATATTTTAAAGAGGTATTTTTGATGCATATTTGGTCTTGCATGTCACGTGTTAGAATCCGACGAAAAATGGCCAGAAAATTTAGTGGTTCAAGTGCCAATCTCGAATAGTTTATATGTATATTAGTGCAATAAAAGAAAATTAGAATAGTTTATATGTATATTAGTGCAATAAAAGAAAATTAGGCGGTTCGTGTGCAAAATCACTGATTGTATGGTGTTGTTAATGCAATTAACCCTATTTTGAATACATCAAAATTAGAGTATATTCCAAGTTCACTCAATTTTCGAAACACAGTTAAAAATGAAAGTAGCCAATACAAACATCATCAGAAAATTTCCTATTGTAAATTTATAGTGAAAATTGGACATTGATAAATGGGGAAGAGAATGAAGCTTTATATGGTAACCTATTTAATTAGCCTTCACAACCCCATCTTTCGGAAAAACAAAAGGTATGAAAGTACAAATTTAGAGATGTGTTAGTATATTTTGGGTGCGTTAAAACCGGACAAATAAAGCAAGATTTCTACATGCACTATTTTACCATCAGATCTGAGATCATTTTATGTTTGATAGCTATTTCACGAGTCTCCAATATCTTCAACTACTTTCACCTCTTTTATTATAGGCTGAAATTGCCTTCATTTTCCAAATACCTAAAAGAATTTTGAACACTCTCAAGGGGTCTTTCTTTAATCATATAATAGCCCATACAATAACATCAAGATGAGATACAAGAGATATGAACGAACAGTACACTATTAGGTCAAAATATCCTCTTTCAACTAATCTACACATACAATTTCTTATTTGAAACCAAAACATCCAGGGTTTGGTGTAAACAAAAAAATTAGGCATGGTTACCTGCCACAAGAGTGAGTATCCGATCGTTGCATGGATAAACAAAATTTACAGTGAACACCGCGATTACCATCAGAAAGACACCAACAGGTCTGCAAATAGTTGCATATGCTTGTGAATTTCTGTATAAAGGAAACACACAGAGAACCGCAAGCACAATTAGTGCTGCACTAATATATGGTACTAACATTATTCTTGAGCAGAAATTCAGGAATGGTGAAATATCTGCACACTGAAGTTATCTGAGAAACATGAATATGAAATGCAATGTATTTACCAAATGCTGTATAGTATAAATGCTCCTGGGATTCAAGCTTAAATTTAATGTTAACCAACAAGTGACTCAAACAAATTTATCAAGCTTAAAGGGTTTCAAATATAAGCTGGATATTCCCTGTAAGATTATGTATAAAAATCTCGGATATCTATATTATGAAGGAATGAATTACCATAATCACATAGTTTTTAGAGTCGAGAAGCGCATAGAGGCACAAGGGGTGCCCTGGGTAAAAAAGACAGAAAAACAAGTAAAAAATACAAATCATGTAGAAAAACATCACAATAACTAATTTTAAAGTTCAAACAACCCACTTAAAGTACAAGCTTCAACACACCAAGTTCTTCATCAATATCTAACTACTCGAGAAGGCTTTCTTTTTTTGTTTTCTTTCCCCCTCTTTTTTTTCCTTTGATACTTTTATTTCTCCAGGCTCTAGTTGTCTAAATACGTCTAACTGATATATATGGTTAATATTACTGTCGGAACTTGGAAGAGAGCTAAAAAGAAAAAAAGTGTTTTTTTTTCTTGGGTAAAGAATACTATCAAGATCAAGATTGAATGAGAGGCGATTTGGTAAAGAATACTATAAAGATTGAATGGGAGGCACGCCTGAGGTGCATAGGTAGAGGCGGAAAAGGCGCACGCCTCCTTAACAATGCCTGCCTCACCCATGCAGAGGCGCAAAACCCATCGCCCTGAGCCTCTTGCGAGTCAGACGCGCCCACCAACAAGTATGCATAATCATGACTAGAAAGTGAATATGCATGAACATAAATCATAATTATTATTAGTCGGCAAACATTTGACCTTTATATTTAAAAATTGTAAATATGTGAGAATTATGTTTGCAATACCCAACAGATATGACCAGCAACAGCAAGTAACTCTTACAAAATCTAGTAATGATTATATTCATCTCAATTTGCAGTCTACATGGAGCAAAAAAAGGTTGCTCAGCAGCTGAGGTAGTTGAAATTAGTAAATACCTTTCACTACTCCAGCACAAATGAATTGAACCTAATCATCCACATATAAATTAAGCTGCATTTTGACCTGCCACGCGGGGAAACTCAAGTTCCAGCTCCGACATTGGTTGTGGATGTCCCATCTGTCCTGTCATTTGAGTTCGGTTCACTTGATGCGTAAACTGATGTGTATAAGGTATCTGTGGTGAAGAAGCTGTCTGCCAAGGCATTGCAGGATTTCTTCCTCCCTGTTCCATCATTTCAGGTGACCTTGGCGAGCCTCGTGCTCCCACGTAAGATCTATGAGGTTGAAAAGGACTTGAAATTATGTTCAGAATATTTTCAATTTCCGGTCGTCGGCCTTGCCTCTCAAAAACACCCAACACAAATTCTTTAAGTAAAGGAGTAGTTCCAATGCCTTGATTCATCATATCTCTGAGCAAATTGGCAGTTGCATCAAAATTACCTTGGTCAACAAGTCCTCTTATCACAACATCAAAGGTTGTCACATCAGGTTTTGGTTCTTTATCAACCATTTTCGATAAAATAGGCAAACAATCTGAAGCTTTGCCTTTTTCAACCAAGTACCCAAACCACTTATTGGCATAAGGAGGAATAACTCTCAAACCTGCCTCAACCATCCTTGTGTACTTCTCAATCACATTATCAACCCTGTCGACCTTAATATACGCATCAATCAAGGTTCTATATGTATTAACATCAGGAGATAATGACTTCTCACATAACTGCTTATAATACTGCTCTGCTTCATCCATCATTTCAAGCTCACACAGCCTCATCATCATATTATTAAAACCAGCCACATCCATCTGGAAAGGCTTCGACTTGACTCCCTTCCCAGACATCCGGAAAACCTCCATTGCCTCATGAACCTTCCCTTCCTTGAAGCATTCATTAATCATCATATTGAAAGTGTCTGAATTCACTGCCTGGAAAGTGGGAGGCGTGTGATCGTCCAACATTCCATGGAATAAATCCCAAGCTTCTTTCATCTTGCCATGCCTCAACAGAGTCTCCAACAACACATTTCGAGTGGCTGGCACCATTCTGTAATTCCTACCCATCAAATCCCTGTAAGACTCCATAGCTTCCTTCGGCTTTCCCTGCTTAAAGAACCAATCCATGAACGTTGCATTCACAACCCCGTCATAAACCGTACATCGCTCCTTCAACTCATCAAACAGCTCATTAGCCTTGTCCAAGTTGCCCAAATTCAAGAAACCAAGAATCACATTATTATAAACCAAAGAATCAGCACCATGACCCTTAAGCAACATTTCACGTAGCAACTCCACCGCATCATCAATCCGTCCAGCATCGACGAGCCCCTTGGTCAGGTGGCGATAGGTGACAGACGAGGGGCTGTAGGGAGCATTCTCGAGAATATATTCATACACTTTCAGAGCTTCATCAATCTCATCGGACTCACAGTGAGAGACAATGAGGTTATTATACGAAACAATATTGGGAATAATATCAGACTGGCGAAAAAAGTACTGAAACAGGGCCTTAGCGTCATTGTAGCGGTTGGCCCGATACATGGCAGCAATAATAGCATTGCAGGTGAAGACAGTGGGGCGGACGAACTGGAAAACAGACTGGCGGGCGACATAGGAGGCGGCGTCGAGGTCTCCGGCGCGGATGAGAGACTGAACACGGTTGTGGAGGTTGAGGCGGGGGCCGACAAGAGCAGATGTGGAATCAGGAAGCTTGGGCCTGTCGGGGTTGGGAGGGGATTGAGGGTTGGGGCGGAGGGCATAAAGAGGGGGCTCAATCCGGAGCCTCCGCTTGCGGCGGCGACGTTCGGCTGCGGCTTCTTCTGCGGAGGAAAAGCCATAGGAGCGTTGGGGTGTAGATGGAGGGGAGAATTGGGGATTCTGAGGGTTGGAGGAGTGGAATTGATCGGAATTAGGGTAGGGAGGACTGTGAGGAGGGGGATTGGGGGCGGAGTAGAAATTGTTGGCGGCGGCGGCGGCGGAGGAGGAGTTATCAGCAGCGGCGGCGGCGGGGGAGTGGTGGAAGGGATAGGGATTGGAGGAGTAACGGCGGAGAGAGCGGAAGAGGAGGCGGCAGAGAGTCATGGTGGTGCGGTGGCGAGAGAGTGTGTATGGAGAAACCCTAGTCACACTAAGAGAAGCCAACTTCAACACACACTTGCTAATTTAAGGTGAAAATATATGTTCAGGGTATATTTGTATCGAGTTTCAGTGGGTTCGTATTAAGATTGAATAGTGAAAATTTACGTTTGTTTGGGGATTTAATTTGATAGATTTTTGTTATGATTGTCGAATTTAAAGGTGAGTTGATGTGATGTTTTATTATGAAAGATATATTTAATAACGATTGGATAATTGTAATATAGATAATAATAATTGTCCTAGGGTTTTGTAATATTACCTCTGTCCCTGCTATCTTTGCCTACTTTCCGTTTTTTGACGTCCCAACTAACTTTGCCAGCCAAAAAATGGCAAAGAAAAATTTACTCCCTTACCCTTCCATTTCTTTCATTTTACAACTTTAAAAATGAAATATTGATAAGCTCGAATTCGATTTATTAGGCTTCTGTAAACTCGAGTTCAAATGAAGCTCCAAAAATGGGAAAAGAGCTCAAGCTTGAGTTTTTTTCTTTTCTTTTCTTCAATGAGTTAGGGTGCATGGAAAATAGAGATAATAAGACTAAAAGTCTATGTAATATAGATTCGAATTTTGATCATTACTAGTTGCATGTTTATAAATGTGGGGTACCACTTAAGTTATAGGACTCATGGTTCAATTTGGAATCCATTAAACTTATACTTAATTTAAAAGTTCAGTATTTTTCTAATTGTTAATTAATTTGTATAGTTATTAAAATTTGAATTTTATAGTTGATAAATCACATAAGTAATAATCGTTTATATATCGATTACCGATATAAAAGTATGGATATTTATAAAAGTAGGACAAAACTTATATACTCCTGGGGTACATATGGGCACGGATGTAGGTGTTATACATATGTTCTTTAGGTGTTATATATATATATATATTCTATAGGTGTTATGTTTCTTGGTGTTATACATATATTCTACATGTATCATATGTATTTAAGAGTATACATATGATACATGTAGAGTATATATGTAACACCATATAATGGGTTAAGTTAGGGGCACCGTGCCCCCGGGGCACACAAGTATCACTCATAAAAGTATGAATATTTCTTACGAAATATGAATTGTTTAATATATCCTTATTAAATATTTTATTTAAGGTTATAATAGTAATTTATAGTTTTCATATTTAAATAATTTTACATTAAAATTCTATACCTAAATCATATAGAATTATATTATAAGTAGGACTCTATTATATTAAGACTCTAATTTACTATAGAATTTTTTTGTATTTAATTTAATTTAATATAGATTGTATATTCTTATAAAAAAATTATTACTTAAGGTTAATAGTAATATAATATTTTTGAGTTAAAAAATTCATCTTCACTTGCGACGTACATGCTAATACTCGTATATATATAGTTACGAATATACTTGCAAATTGACTCACAAACAACTTTGCAAACTTACTAAGCAAAAATGTTTGCAAGCTATCGAGCAACTACATTTGAAAAATTAAAACACTAACCTCAAGTTTGGGTAAACTTCGAGTTAACAAACAATTTCGGACAAATATTTATCAAATCGAGAATTGAATAGTTTGCTAGTGGCTCACCTTATATACATACATACATAAAATCAAAAATTGGATGTGTTAAGTATTAGGCGTCCTTTGATGATATATATACTAGGAGCATTCTTGTACACCCGTTACCGGACATCCGCAGGTCGGGTCGGGTCTTATCCATATCCACACTCAAATAAATTTATTTTTTAAATTTATATGATAACATTTATGCTATACGACTATAACCTTTATATTTTATTAGTGTAACATTTCTGCACAAATATAAATACTTAGATTTTTTTAAATATAAAACATGATATAATATAGTTATAAATGTTTATGTTATAATAATTTAACATTTATGTTATATAAATATAACTTTTACATACAAACATTATCACCTTTATGAACTTAAAAAATAACATAAAAGTGTCAACCTGTAATCAAGGATGAAAATATTCCGATATATCCCCAATATTTCCGTTTTTTCACGTGACCGAAACAAAAACGAGCTGTCATGATATATCTCCGATATTTTCATTTTTGATAAAAAATAAATGAAAAATCAATAATTATTAGCTAAATGTCGATAAAAATTGGTATCGATTTCAATAACAGTGGATTCAGATAAAAAATATAAGAAAATTCATGAATATCAAGGAAATATCAGTAAATATCGATAAATATCGGGAAAATATCGGTAAATATCAATAAATATCGGGAAATATCGAAAAAATATATGTACCGATATTTCCACCGAAACCGATATATCCATCGAAACCGATATTGTCATCCTTGCCTGTAATATCCACTCAATCTATTTGGCCAAACATACCATCAATTCCAACACTTGAATAGGCAATTGGATTAACTGGATTTTGGGGTTAACAAACAATTCATTCATCATGCTCAAAATATATATCACCAAAAAAAAGGTGGTGCTCCAACAATGGCATAAAAGCTCGAACCAACACATTCGTTTCTTATCCCTTGCAGTAACAGGGGGAACAAAAACAATTACACTAGTGAAAAAACAATAAATTACGAAAAAAGCCTCACAACACCTAAGTTGCGAAACGAGTAAGAGTTTCACGTGAAAAATAACAATGTGATGGTTTTAAATTAGGCAACTAAGCTTTTGAATTTAGAAATGCAATCAAGAGCGCGCTTGAAATCATTGTCTTCCAAGGCGATGAAAAATAACAATGTGATGGTTTTAAATTAGGCAACTAAGCTTTTGAATTTAGAAATGCAATCAAGAGCGCTCTTGAAATCATCATCTTCCAAGGCGATGGTAAAACGGCAGTAACCTGGAATTCCAGTCCAGGAACTGCTGTTGATGCACAGACCTGTGCTTCTAAGCATGGCGTCTCTCATATTTGAGTGGTCAAGCTTAAGTTCTTGAGTGCTCTCACCTTTGTTTATTTTGATGGTTTTCCCGAGAAGGGCTGATGATGGCTTTGCTAGAACGGATACACCTGCTTGAGCTTCAAGCACCTCCCAACCACAAGTTTCCAGTGTCTGTACAGAGATCGAAGCTTATGCATGAGATATATGAGTTATGCATTAGATCAATAGTTCGTAGTTGTGAATTCAACAATTTGATATGTACGCAACAAAGGTGGGACAACTATGCAAGATGGTGGGTAGAGGAGAAAGGTTCCTAAGCATACATCTAATACTCGAAATAATTTGTCAATGTCACTCTATATTATTAGCTCAAGGGACAAAAAATATGGATAGGTTTTATTTTTCTTAACAAAAAGTGAAAGTTGATGATCAAGTTAGATGAAATAGGTTCGATTTTGAACTAATGATGCATAGCATTTTTATAAACATTTATAAGATGGCAAGGTATACCTGCTTCAGTTGATTGTATCTACTTCCCATGAAACCTGTCTGCTCAGAGATAGCACTCAGTAGATCCCCTGTTTTCTGCTCTCTAAGATCCAACAACTTTTTCACCGTGTATTTAATAGTTCTGTGAGGTTTGCTTAATCCTTCAAAGCTTCGGAATGTTTCCACCATAGAGGGCTGATTGATAAGCAGATATCCAAACTGAATTCCTCCAGTGAGCACCGTAGAAAATAAACCCCCGAGAAGAGCTACGCAAAAGGCTGGGTAAGCAGAGGTAAGTTGATCGAGTGGAGCTCCCAAGTTCCATCCTTTAAAGCCCTTGGAATTAAATTCCACTCCCGAGAATGAAGTATCTAGAATCACCCTCGCTCCAGATTTAGCACATTTTGACAATAATTTACTGATCTCTTCATTACTGTATAGCAACCCAGTGGGATTGATAGTTGGTCCAGAAATGTAGATCCATGGGTTCTTTATATTTCCCAGTGCACCTGTAAGTGTCTTCTTTGTCAACTTGTATCCTACTTTTGCATCGGTTGGGATGAATGCAATCTTTGCATTCAAGAATTTTGCAGCCGAGACGTAATTTCCATTTGTACCAGTTGGGAAGCAGAGTGTCCCATCCTCTTGTATGCAGCAGAGTACCAACTTACTGAAAAGTGACACTGTACAGTCTGCATATATGAACTCAGTGTTGATTGTCGATGGGAAGCCATAACTGCTGCTAATCAATTGTCTAACTCCATATGAAATGTCAGTTTCAGCCTCTGCTATGTTCTGCCTTGCGAAACTCTCAAAGATGGAAGCCTTGACTGGTTTTGTTACGGGCAAAAAGCTTTGGTCAACATCCATATGCACCAAAGGAAGTTCATCGGATTCATTCACTGCCAGCTCAGCATCATTGAGTACGGAGATTGTGGAATGGAAGAAGCCATTTACCTCAGAAGCTATGGTCTTCTCAGCAATTCTCTGGAGACAAGAAAAAGGAATCCTGCATATTATTAACTGATATGGATTTGATATTTTCTAGTTTAACATTAGATTGGCCAATAAAATAAGATTCCTTGATCTTCCTAATGTTCAAGAAAAACAATGACTAAAGAGTTTGGGAAGTTCCTTGCATTGAAGGTCAAAAAAGTTTACCAAGCCGCAATTAGATAAAGTAAGAACAGTGAAATCTTAAATCTTATATTTTGAGTTGAGTTCAAGTTGCGTCAAGATATAGCCAGCATATAACAAAAACCAGATTATTTGAATAGCCTGTCAAACACGCCACACATTTTGTCTATCACTCTCGGAGACATGAGAGGTTAATAAGAATATCAACAAAGAGATGAGCAACAATGATAATATCAACAAAGAGATGAGCTACATCTTTATGTAATCTCAAAACACACTGACCTGCGCGGGTGGATGTCGATCAGCAAGCTGAAAATCCAGAAGCTCATGAAATAGACAACCATAGTAGTACTGACTAATTACAGAAGTATTTCCTTGTAAAAGTTCCACAGTCTTGCATAGTGCTTTTAACATCGCCTCCTCTTCGGATATGACAAATGCCACTTCCAAATCCGAATAAACCTAGAAACCAGAGAATAGGTGCGTTAGGTAAGCATGTAACCTTGTCATGTAATCGCTAAGAATTTTTAAGTCTTCAATTACTCTCCATAGTGCTTACCTGATTTCTCAGCAAGCCGCATACAATAGCTACATGTGAAGGAAGAACATTCCCAGCAAGATATTTAAGGACTCCACTGGAACTCGGTAGGCTAGATAGCTCGAAGTGGTCTGATATATCCAAGAATAAGCGACATCCGATTTCTCTCGTGATTTGTATAAGATGCTCAAATGCAGAACTGGTGACGGACTCAAATTGAGCTATCCCAGTGACTACTACCTCTGGTTTCAATTTTCTAATAAGCTCTATCAATAAATCTGACTGCCGTGGTGCTTCAATGACAGCAATTGCCTCGTCCAAACATTTTCCATTTTCTGTCTTCTGCAAGGGAAATTCAAATGGTCAAAAAGGATAATGCACATTATTACTCCTTTGTGTAAGCTGTTATAATTTACAAAGCACAATAATAAATTCATACAAGGGATCTCAATAACTTCAATAATCACCGTACCTCAATGTTTAGGGATGTTAACCATTGCCTTGGTAGATGCGGAGACAATAGCTCATCAACGATGGCAAGGCGTGGAGACAACAGTCGTAAAGCACTTTCTATAGCCACTGTCCTTGAAGGAAATACAATAACGTTCTAGACCACAAAAACAAAAAAGAAAAAGGAAAAAGAGAAGTATGGCAAGTTAGTTATCATAGATGATTTTACCTGAAAGGAAACAAGAAATATTATAAAATAAAGTTCACATATTTAGTTGAAGAGAATATTTATCTATCCAACAACTATAAGGAATGTTAATATACTTCCTGCATTTTTTGTCTGTACATGCATCGAAATGTGCACACAGAACCACATAGACACACACATGTTCAGGCCACAAACAAATAAGATAGACTCAGCTACACTTATAAGACATGTAGGATGTGGGGTCATGCATGTAATCTTGTGGATAGTTTTTCACGCTGAATTTCATGTATTTTATCTTCAGAAAAAATGGTGTCTCATGAAAGGAGTCAACTATTACCCTCTGATAGGTTTCATTGAAAACCTATATAGACAATGTAATCAAATATAAACTTGCATCCCAATTAAGAAGAATTCGAAATACAGTTAAAGGAAGAAGTATCCTTACGTTTGCAGTAAGTGGAATATGATGGTATGTTCTCATGAAGCCAGAGATGAGATTACGGAACCTTCTGCTTCCAGCAGGTGGTTCATATGGGAAGAAAGAATTCTTTTTTAAAACGTTGGCAAGATAAGCTAGAAATGGGATCTTCTCATCTGCAACAGAGTCATCTAGGAAGGACAAATCTAAAGAACTGCGGATGTCGTTGAATCCATTTCTGAGAAACTCAAAAATTTCTTTTACCTGTTACAGGAGATAAATCAGAGAACATTTATTTCGGTCTGAAAAGTATTCTGCTCTTATTCATTTTCTATGAGCATAATCACACAAGCACCTAGAGAAATTCACATGCCTGATTAGGTTGACGGAGCTGACAACTGTACACTGATAAAGCATGAGAAATCCGACCACCGGCATTGGCATAAGCCCATGCTGTTCGAGCACAAATTGGTTGGTCTCCAACAAGACCCATGAAAAACTCAAAACGGTGTGGACTATTCTTTTCAATTTCAACTAATGCTGAAATATCTGTGTCAGCAGCCTGCAGAAAGAGATTTATAAAAAGACTACACTTTGTAGATACATCAAAGAAATAAAGTTAATGTAGAACCTGAAGAACTTTAGTCTGCCATAGCTTGTTAACACGCAAACCACGACGCTCAAACAAACGTCTGCATACAGCTTGTCCCGGGCGGCCTCCCATATTAAAGATCATAATCCCCAGAGGTTTTATAACAGATATCCCTTCTTCAACGGCCCTTGCGATTAACCCTAAGCCAAACTGATCTTCAACAAATCCCTAAGGAAAAGAAAAGTAACTTAATAATTCAGTGAAAGAAGCTCCTTTACTTCAGAAGTATCACAGGGCAGAGAAGGTACAGGTAATATTTCAGCAGTGGAATGATTAGGTCTGCTATTATGTGTACATTGTAAAGAGGATGAAATTAATTCTTTGGCATCAAGTATCACAACAAGAATGATGAATGCTCTAACATAGATAATGAAAGCTAAGTATCAAGACAAGATTTTTGGCATGGGATGATGAATTATATGCAAAGATATGTTTACTTTCATAGATATCGAAGGTACCCTAAAATTAGATTCCATCTAACGAAAATCCAATTTCAGAAAAAAAGTTCTCTTCCAGTTCTTTAAAGCTCATAACTTGATATGCTGCCGCAGAAATCTTATAAAGTGAACATTTTTCATGAAAGATAGCTATCTTTTTCTCAAAAAAGTACACCAACAGTTTGTTGCTGCATTGTAAAATAATGTGAAACTATAGTGAAGGAAAAATCGGAAATGACCAACTACCAATGTAATTATATCTAGCATTTCACTGGAAGGACTAAAGACTAGTAACAAAAGACAAGACCAACTTGGGTCAGAGTCCTGATAATACATAGGTGCAATGCTGAGACAACTATTATAATGCCATATACATATACTAAAAAACTTCAGAGTTAACGTAAAGAATTACACTTATGAGTTTATATACTTAAAGTGTGAACCATCAAACATTTGTTATATAAATGGAAGTTGGTCCAACCTGAAGAGCACAATAGTTGCTTAGTGAATGTAAGAATTCTTCACTTGCATTTTCTGTAATCAATTTGGACATTGCATCTGGATTAGGATTAAGAATCTGCACAAGATATTGAGAATAATCAGAATGTGGGAAGACTCTCACCATACAGTGTCACACGATTCCAAAATAAGCAAATAAAATTACAAATCTTATGTGTGTGGAAAGAATCTTCATTTATCAAACTTTGCAGCAATAATTCATGGAAATTGATGAAATTACCTGTGGTATGCATCCAACAATTCGATCGAGTTCTATGTGATTATCTCTACAGTAAGAGAGCAAATCAGATTCATGAAATTCAACCCTGTCGAGCAGAGTTTTTTTCTCCCCATCATAAATTGGTTGGCCGTTTTCATCCAAAGCATTCATATACAGATTTATCCAAGAAATCTTAACTGCTCTTGGATTGATATCAAGCCCATAAACCTGCATATGGGTATTAACTGTATTAAGAAACCCTGTTCAGCTTATCTCTTGAGTCTCCAATTACAAGAAGAAAACCACAACCATAAAGTCAGGCAACAGAGACGCAAAGCAACAAAAAGTCATTAAAAATGGAGTAGTTGATTGTAGGATCAAAAGGGATCATAGACCTTTAAGGGTGACCACTTCTCAGCAATTGCTATGGATATCCATCCATTTCCACAACCAAGCTCCGCCAAAGTCCTGTCCTTAAAAATAGAATCTGGGTTTCTGTTGATCCCCTCATAAAAGGTGAAAGACCAATCCTCTGGCATAAAGATACTGGGTATTACCATCATTGTGAGTTTCTTCCTCTTTCGGAAACCTGTGAAAAATTATATAGATCTATCACTGCTGCTAGCTAGTACAAAAAAGAATTGGCTAAGATACTGTTTCAAACCAAAGCAGTGAAAAAATGGTGGAACTGAATTGAATAGAATACATTAAATGAAACAAGACGGAAAAACTTAAAATGAACAACCAAGAAGAAGATGGAGATATATAGGTTGGCATACCAATCTGAAAATTTGAACAACAGGATAACAGAGGAACACATCAGGAACAAAATGGTCCTCAACATGGTTTAACTACTTTTATAGCCACCCCAATGTAATATGTAGATTCGAATAGTTTCTTAATAATTTTCTCCCCACCATGAAGCTCAAAAACTATCTAAAAGTCATCGTTCCAAGCTCCTCCGAAGATGATTCTAAAAAGGTCCTCTAAGTTCCCACAGCTAAACTGGAGCCTAAGCTGAACCCAAGTTACAATCAACTCTACTTCTGAAAATACAGGGTATTGCTTCCTTTGCCTAGACAAAATGACATCATTTGATGTCTCAAATTTAACCGTTGATGCTTCATATGAATTTGATTCATTCAATCTTTAAAGACTTCAAGAAAAGGAACCACCACTTAGAAAAATCAAGTGCAATGAATAGTATATCGAATGTCAAATCAGCCCCCAAACATCAGGACTTCAGCAGCAACTGCAACATCCACTCATATCAGATAATCCCACAATAACATCCAAACAGAAACGGACAAATTTAGGAGCAAAGCAAACATAAATAATCTAATCTGCAAACATTTCCTCAGAATCGACGCATTGATAATCTAATCTGCAAACATTCCCTCAGAATCGCTCTCGCATAAATCAAAAGCGTATCACACATCAATGATCACCATCATCCAACAGCCAACAAATTCTCGCCGAATCAGAAGCAAAATCATCCGATAATCACACACACAACAACACCAAATGCATGGAGAAGGCGATCGCATACCTTCATATTGTTCGAGATAAATGTCCTGAATCTGGAAGTGGTATTTCCCGAGACACTCATCGGAAGCTTCTTTGGATTCAAAGCGTTTGTGGAGCTGTGAGAGGAAGATCCGCGCGTCGGCGCGGGAACTCGGGTCCTCGAGACGCTCGAGGAGCGACCGGAGAGCACTGTACGCCGCATCACCGGAGAGCTGACATTGGTTGAGGAAATCGTCCATGGAGGCCATGAATACGCTCTAGTGTGTGCTACTGTGTGCGCAGAAGATTACAGTGTGAAGAAGAGACGCATAGCCAATGATGATATATATATACACACATACACCTATACGTATAATAATAGGATTTATATTTTATAGTATTAAATAAAATATACCAATAAATAAATCCACTTGATCATGGGAATGTTTTTGCTTTACCTATTTAATAAATTGGGAGATTTTTAGTAAAATTTAATATTGATATTTGGAAGTAGTTTTTTGCTTTTGCAAAGTCTTGTTTTTTCAAGTTATTTGTGAATTAATGTTGTTAATATTCTAATATGACTTAATGATTATTTTATTTTTCTAACATGTCATTTATTAACCAAGCATTTCTTTGATCAATACTGAAAAACGAGTAGTATACACATCAATTAATTTCGAAATTAATTAACCACAATGGCATTCTATGAAAATAGTGCACATGACAGAGACATCATTTAGAAAACAAAAACTTTGAAGTTTCAAAATGACAATTAAAAATGATTAGTGGATTAATTTCTCCTTCTCAAGCTTTTACTTTTTTTTCGGACAACGATTGTGTGATTATACATCTATCACCTCATGTCTCAATCACTTTTCTTAAAAAAATAATAATAATAATAATTAATTAATTAATTAATAATAATAATAATAATATATTATTATTATTATTATTATTATTATTATTATTATTATTATTATTATTACTATTATTTGGAATATCTGATTTTATCTGAGTTTATGGAAGTGATTTCATGTTATTAAAAGTGTAAAACCCTTTAATTACCACATCTTATTTTGAGTTTATTATTTATTTTGCCCCGTAATATAAGGGGTCTGACAGTTTTACACAGTAATGTATCGGGCTGACAATTTTGCCTCGTATTGATTACAAATTGTGCAAATGTTGTCCAATTTCAGCATGAACTGCTTAATTCGACCCAAATTACTGACGTTGAATAAAATTGGCCTTCAATTCAGGTCAATCCAATCAAAATCTGCCATGTTGAATTATTTAGATTATGTGGCATTTTTAAGAATACAAATTAAAAAATAAAATCAAAATTAAAAAAATCGACTTCATCTTCTTCAACATCCTACCACTGCCACCATATCCCACCACCACCGCTACCATCTTTTTCATCTTTAAACGTCTTCTCCTCTGATCTTCGTCACTTCCACCACCATCACGACCGCAATTTCTGTGAGCTTCTCCGTTGATCTCAAGCAGCTATATGCGGAAGCACACGGCCGCTCACAGCAGTTCATCATAGGCGCGGTGGTGCCGGAGGGAACAAACTCGATTCTATCGACGCTGAGAGAGAGAGAGAGGAGAGATGGGTCAGGTTCCCTTCTCGTCGCGACCCTCCTCGCTGACCAGACCCACCCCCGTCGCAACCCCTCACGGCAGCAGCGAACTCGAACTTGGTGGCGGCGGGGCGGGGGAAGGGGAGATCATTTTTTATTTTGATTTTTGTTTTATTTTTATTCTTAAAAAATGTTTTTAATTTTGTTTTAATTTGTTTTTTTTACTTTATTTTTATTCCACGTCATCAAATTTGGCCCAATTGGCCCGAATTGAAGGCCAATTTTATTCCACATCAGCAATTTGGGCTCAATTAAGCAGTTCGGGTTGAAATTGCACAACATTTGCACAATTTGTAATCAATATGGGGCAAAATTGACAGCCCGATACATTACTGTGTAAAAATGTCAGACACCCTATATTACGGGGGAAAAAATAATATACTCTTTTATTTTATAGTTTTATAGAATAGAAAACAAGAATTCATTACCATACAATAAAAAACTAGTGTATTATCGTTTTATCAATTGAGATGGAGATTCCCAATAAAATCTCTCCGTACAATAATAAAGGGTCTCTTTTTGTCATGGAAAGCCCTAACATGTCGCTTTGGGAGGGTTGGTTCTCTCCTACTCTTTTGAGCATCTAATTTTTTTAGGGCGAAAATGTTTTCTTCATTCGATCCAATTCTTTTTACGTGTTTGTTAGAGATCGACACCGGGTCGGTTAGTGTCGGGTATAGGTTTTCAGTTTTGGGTATATAATTTTGATATCTGAAGTTGTTCCTAAAAATCGAGCATCCGATGTTGGGGAAATTTTGGTTATTGGATCTTACGGAGCATCTCCAACAGTGCGCCATCACAATTTGATGGCGCATGTTTTCATCTCCAATAATTTTTTTTTTCTGCGTCATCTCATCTTAACCACTGGTTTTGCGCCAACTTTCCACAGGTCAACTCTTGCGTCATCTGATTTTTCTTTTCTTTTTCTTTTTTATTATTTATTATTTATTTTATTCTTTTTCTTTTCTTATTTTATTTTGTTTTTTAAGTTCTTTTTCTTTATTTTTACTTTGTTTTCATTTTTTCCTTATTTTTTATATTAAGTGCTATTATAATCATTCCGATTTTGAAAAAAAAATACAATACAACATATTAATAAATACATATAATATCTAGACATTAAACTAATTTTAATATAAAAATTGCATAAAATAATGAAACAAAAAATTATTAATAAATTAAAAAATGTTAAATAAATTAATTAATAAAGAATATTATGGAATATTCTTTTTTGGTGCAGAGAATAATGTAAACTATTGGAGATCATTGGCAGTTATTACATAAAAATTGTGTAAGATTAACAGTAAAATCCTGTACACTGTTGGAGATGGTAAATAATGCAACGTTTGCATTATTTTCATGTAGATTTTGACATTCATCTCAAACAACGTGCATTATTCTTCACAATAAAAGAGAATATTTGGTAATATTTCATAAAAATAAAAGAAAATATTATATTGCGAGATATATCTTGCATTGAATCCAACTCTAGGTTGACGGTTGAGATAATTTCGTGTGGATTTTTAAAACACTATTGGAGTATACAAAATCTATATAAATTATTATAGTTCAATGCCAGTTTTTACTTTAAAATTGTGCAAAATTCGCAAAATTTAGAGTTGAGATGAAGATGTTCCAATGAAGTTAAATAATAAGAAGATGAATTCATTAAAGAATAATCTACTCTAAAACCACTAATCACGCCATATTCATAATCGAATCACCCAAAAAAGAAGTAGAATTTTAAACAAGAGCAATTATTATCCGCATTAGTAAATTAAATAAGCACAAAAACTCATGTAAGACGGTCTCACAGATAGTTTCAGTGAGACGGATCCTTATTACCCATGAATTAAACCCTCATCCACAAACTTTCATATGAATTATCAAGTGTGGGTTATGGGTTGACCCGTCTCACGAAAAAATATCCATGAGACGGTCTCACACAAGACTTGCTCTTAAATAAGTAGTTTGCAATCATTTTACTTTTTCTTTATTTATCTATTTTTCTCTTAAAGCTATTTATATAAAATTAGATGTTATTAAATAAATGTGTTCTGACTTTCCCATCATTACTTTCACATGCCTGACATTTCACTTTTTTTGCATGATTAGAAATTTAGTAGTTTCTAATATTTTTTTCTTTTGGCTCTAACCAATACTTAATTCACAAAAACTCATATGAGACGGTCTCACGGATAGTTTTCGTGAGACGGATTCTTATTACCCATGGATTGAACCCATATCCACAATTTTTCATATGAATTGCTAAGTGTGGGTCATGGGTTGACCCGTCTCACGAAAAAATATCCGTGAGACGGTCTCACACAAGACTTGCTCTACTTAATTTGGCAGAGTTTTCAAATTTTGGTTCTATTTAAAAACAAGAACTTGTGAAGTTAGCTGAATGAAAATATGATTATGAAATTTTGAAAGAGTTTGATTCTCTATCTATCCAACAACATATAATTTTAAAATAAGGTAACACCGTATAAAAAATATAACTTATATATCCACGTTAGTTCTGATATTTTAATTTTCTTTTATAACTCGATTAATAGATAATTAATATTCCAGGGCCTACACCCCTAATTTATAAAGGTTTTAATTGATAGTTATGATATATACTCATAGTTAATTAGCCGTTAATTTAAGAGGGGAATAAAATCAATCTGATCATTGTTAGTTGCAATGCAAAACATAGAATCCATTAATTTATGTTATATCCATCATCATTGTCATATCGTTTCTTCCGATCCTCCCCTATCCGGAAGTTGAAACATTTGTAGATGGGGTTAGCCTAATCTTTAAACTTTAATTTCCAATTTTCTGTCAGACTAAGGACAGCTGACATTTAGTGCTATCTGCACTTCCCCGCACTAGAAGAAAAAGGACATTTAGTGACGCAAATATAATGACGATTTAATAAAGTGTCCTTAGAAACGTAATTAATTTGAAAATGTATTTAATTTGTGACGCTGAAACGTAATTAAATATATCCATTTAGTATGCTTTTACAAAAACGTCATTAATTTAGTGGCTCTTTTTTCAAAAATGTATTTAATTTCTAACGCTTTTATCTAAATTGTAATTAAATTTATTCATTTAGTGACACTTTTACAAAAGCTTCATTCATTTAGTGACACTTTTTTTAAGTGTATTTAATTGGTGACACTACATATGAAACGTGATTAAAGCATCATTAATTTAATCATATTAAAGCGCCATAATTTAATCAAACTTGATTAAAGCATCATTAATTTAATCACATTAAAGTGTCATTAATTTAATCACACTTTTTGGATAATATTTAATTTGTGATGGTTCATATGAAATGTGATTAAATTTAGTCACGCTTTTACAATAGAGTCATTAATTTAGTGACACTTTTATGAAACCAAAATATCAATAATTTATAGTTATGAAATTATCAATATTGTAATTTGATATTCTCATCAAATTAAAATACATATATATAAAATATCAATGTCAATATATATATATATATATATATATCAATAATTTAATTATCCATATATCAATATTAGAGTTGAGTTTTATATTATTACTCTAAAGAAAATGTCGATAAAAATATCAAATTCAAAATATTAAAATCACGAAAATATCAATAGTTCATAGTTATGAAATTATCAATATTGTAATTCGATTCTCATTAAATTAAAATACATTTAATTTTTTTACATATATATCAAAATATTAATGTCAATATATATATATATATATATATATATATCAATAATTTAATTATCCTCATATCAATATTAGGGTTGAGTTTTATATTATTACTCTAAACAAAGTGTTGATAAAAATATCAAATTCAAAATATTACAATCACGAGAGTTGAGTTTTATATTATTACTCTAAAGAATGTCGATAAAAATATCAAATTCAACATATTACAATAACGAAATTATCAATATTGGAAATCGATATTTTTATCAAATTAAAATACATATATATAAAAATATCAATGTCAATATATATATATATATATATATATATATCAATAATTTAATTTTCCTCATATCAATATTAGAGTTGATTTTTATATTATTACTCTAAAGAAAATGTCGATAAAAATATCAAATTCAAAATATTACAATCACGAAAATATCAATAATTCATTGTTATGAAATTATCAATATTGTAATTCAATATTCTCATCAAATTAAGACACATATATATTTTCTTACATATATATATGAAAATAAATGTCAATATATATATGTATACATATATCAATAATTTAAGAGTAGGACTTGGGTGCCCCTGGGTACGGATCCAGTACCCCCAACCCGACCCGGATTATATATATATATATATTTATTTTATTTTTTATTTTTTTTCTTAACCTCTACTTTTCCCCACGTTTGCGCCATTGATCATCCACCATCACCGCCCGATTCATCCTCTGCTCTGCGTCCACCGGCCACCCGATCATCGGCACTCCGAACCACACCCCTTTAGACAGGGAGCTCCGCCCACAGTGAGTCACGAATCCACCTACCGAGTCGTGAGCCAGCACCTCCTTCTGTGGAGCCCACGACTTTATCACGAAACCCCTGGTTCTCTCCAGAAACCCCTCCGGCAGCAGCTCATCCAGGTCCGGCTCATCGGACCTCGTCGCCTTCTTCAACTCCGGTGGGGAAGCCCAATATTTCCGATTTCTTTCCAATTTTGGCCAGGTTTGATTTCCAGGGGATCGTCAAGGAGACGAGGGATTTGATACCCAAAATCGAAGATACTCTCGATTCTGTCATCGATGTAAGGATGAAGATGATTTTGGAAGAAGAAGGAGGAGAAAAAGAAAAAAGGAAAAAGGAGTGCTTTTCTGAATCACCCCTGTGTTTTAGTTAGATTCATTGATTCATTTGTTGCATTTGAGGCTTTCTTTACATTATTTTGTGTTTGAGTAATTGTCTACTCGATCCACCCTACCTTTTTCATTTTTATTTTACATATGTTGTCTCCTTCAACATGTGGATGGATTGGATGTGTTGCCATTATTTCTCTTATATATAATAATATACCTTAAATGTGAGTATGAATGTGTAATACCATATAGATAAAAATGTAATACCTTAAACATATTTATGTAATACCTGAAACATATTTTATGTAATACCTGAAACATATTTTATGTAATACTTTAAGGATAAATATGTAATACCTTAAACTATAAGCAGTAATACCTTAAAGTTTAAACAGTAATACCTTGAAGCTGAATATGTAATACCTTATACTCAAAAGCAGTAATACCTTAAAGGTGAGTATGCAATACCTTATACTCAAATATGTAATACCTCAAAGGTGCATATGTAATACCTTATGTTTTAAACTCAATACCTTAAAGATAAATGTGTCATACCTTAAAAATGTGTCATACCTTAAGAGTATACACGTAATACCTTAAGAGTATGTGTATAATACCTATCACTGAATGGAATCTGGTGTGCGCATAGCTGCAGACGCGCGTGGGGGCGCGTGGGCGCGCATGAAGATGGCCCACGCGCCGGGTCAGGTTGGGGGCACGGATCTAAGATCCGTACCCCGGGTGCACCCAAGTTTTTGCCATAATTTAATTATCCTTATATCAATATTAGAGTTGAGTTTTATATTACTACTCTAAAGAAAATGTCGATAAAAATATCAAATTCAAAATAAATAATTCATAGTTATGAAATTATCAATATTGGAATTCGATATTCTCATCAAATTAAAGTACATATATATTTTCTTACATATATATGAAAATATCAATGTCAATATATATATATATATATATATATATTCAAAGAATTGGGAAATCGAATTTTTTCTTCAAAATTAGAAAAATTGAAAGATTTTTTTTTTCTCTTTTGGATAAAAAATTATTAGATTGAAGATTATAATAATTTTCTAATAAAAGACAGTGATTTAGTATATATTTATGATTAATTGTCATGATTCTTTTACCTATCATAAGATGCATTTGTGCTCGTTGTTGTCCTGAGAGAGATTACACACGTGTCTAATGCAGTTTTTAATTATCAATTTATTGTATTAATTAATGACTCTAAAAAAATTATTAGAATTTTCAAACACGAAAAAGAGAAATACTAGAAAAATATTCATTTTGTTATACAATTTGTATTAGGGAAAAAAGAATTCTCAATATATGAATGGATTCTAGAAATTTTAGATTGAAGAAATGTGTGCACAAATAGCTTTTTAACAAATATCATATATCAAATCAGTTAATAGAGATAAATATAGTCCGACAAGAAATATTTGAGTTGAAGAGATGGAGTGAAGAAAAGCAAGTGTTGAATGTGACTAATTATGCAAAATCTGCAAATTATAATGTAAGCTAAAAAGATAATGTAAGCTAAAAAGATACAATTATCTCAACGCATAACAAAGAGAGGACTGGAAGGGGTGATATTGATTCATATAGATTTTATATAAACACCTCTCCCAAGGCAGTTAAAATTGACTGCATAGCCCAAGAGTTTTGAATAAGAAAATAATGATTGTGACAGTTTGAATAAGAAAATAGTGACCTTGACCATCCGTAACCTAGCACTGTGATCATATGATCTTCACCACCTTCACTCATCTTATACATTTGATTACCTTTAATACTCTACATAACAAACTTCAAATTTACTCAACAGAATACAATAATAAAAAGACATTTAAATTTTAATTATTAAAATTGTCTCTCTATATATATATAACATCTGACACATGTCATTCTCTCCTTCAAACTTGCCATACTCAAAATATATTTTTTTTCATAATTAAGGTTTAAAAAAACATTTTCTTCTCAACTATATCTCATTTTGTATTTTTTAGTAAAAACTTTGAAATTTGATCAATTAAACTTTGCGGAACTTTCAATATAATTTCACTATTCCAAGCAATTTTCCCAACCACATTAATATAATTTCACTGTTCTGAACAATTTTCCAGACCTCATGAATGTGCAGAAGCATGTGTAAAACCACGTGTTGGTCAGGAAAATTGATCAAAATAGCGAAAGCTCCATAAAGTTTAGTTAAAATAGTGACATCCACCCCTAATCAAAATCTTCAATGAAATTTATGTTTTCTATATCAAATTATATAAATATCTTAGTAATTAAATATAATAAAACTAAATACTTTAATTGAGTCAAGACCGACAAAGTGTTGGTCAAAATGTCATAAAAGTTGATGAATGTCTTGAATCTCTAAATAAAAAACATAAAATAAAGTAATTAAATTAAATAAGGGGATGTGAAGGTAAATAGTAGTGTATTTAAAATCCTTACGCAATTGACAGGATTTATGGGTGGACCTCGTATATGGAGGATTAAAAGTGATTGCAAAGGAGGATTAAAAGTGATTGCAATGTCTTGGCGGACCCCTCCTATATGGAGGATTGAAAGTGATGGCAAAGTCTGGAAAAACCTCGTGGGTCTTGATATAGTCTGCTGTCATTATGTATATATATATTATCAATAATTTAACTATCCTCGTGTCAATATTAAAGTTGAGTTTTATAATATCAAATTCAAAATATTACAATCATGAAAATATCAATAATTAATAGTTATGAAATTATCAATATTGTAATTCGATATTCTCATCAAATTAAAATACATATATATTTTCTTACATTTATATGAAAATATCAATATATATATGTATATATATCAATAATTTAATTATCATCATATCAATATTAGAGTTGAGTTTTATATTATTAATCTAAAGAAAATGTCGATAAAAATATCAAATTTAAAATATTACAATCATAGTGTTGAGTTTTATATTATTACTCTAAAAAAAATGTCGATAAAAATATTAAATTCAGAATATTACAATAATGAAAATATCAATAATTCATAGTTATGAAATTATCAATATTGAAATTCGATATTCTTATCAAATTAAAAAAATATATATTTTCTTACATATATATGAACATATCATATGTCAATATATATATATATATAATTATCCTCATGTCAATATATCATGATTCGAAAATATTTTCATGGTTATCTCTAGAAAACTTCAATGTTCTTTCTGGGAAAGTATGCTTATATGATTCCAAAGAAAAGTCTCATCTCGTTTCCTTAAAAAAACAAAAAAAATTAATAATCAAATAACTTATGTAAAAAAGTATAAAAATATTCATATCGGTAAAAAAATATACCAAACACTTCTACAACCCCCAATATTGAATTAACTTTTGTTCTGATTAATTTATATCATCAATCGTTACATATTTTTCGTCGAAATTACGGAACATATACTTCTCCATATCTCCTACCGCATCATATACTTCACGATATCTTCTATTATACAAACTGTATATGTTGACTCATCCATGTCTCGTGACATTGGATTTTCCAAAACATTATCGTTTGTTTTACAACAAACAAAATTTCTAAATTACGGAACATATACTTCTCCATATCTCCTACCGACAGCATCATATACTTCACGATATCTCCTATTATACCAACTGTATATGTTGAACCCTATTATACAACATATGTTGACTCATCCTTCACGATATCTCCTATTACACAACCTGCATGTGTGGACATATCATGAAATTGGATTTTTCATAATATCATGAAATTGGATTTTCCAAAACATTATCGTTTGTTTTACAACAATCAAATTTTCTAAATTACGGAACATATACTTCTCCATATCTCCTACCGACTGCATCATATACTTCACGATATCTCCTATTATATATATGTTGAACATCCTTCTCGATATCTCCTATTATACAACCTGTGAAGTATTCCTATTCCTATTATACAAACTCATCCTTCACGATATCTCTATTACTGTGAAGTATAAACGATATCTCCTATTACTATGCATTATTCCTATTATACATCATGTTGATACAACATGTTGGCTCATCCTTCACGATATTTGTATCCTTCACGATATCTCCTATTATACAACCTGTGAAGTATTCATATTATACAGCATGTTGACTTATCCTTCACGATATCTCCTATTATTACTGTGAAGTATAAACATATCTCCTGTGAAGTATTCCTATTATACACAGCGTGTTGACTCATCCCATGAACGGACATATCGTGAAATTGGATTTTCCAAAACATTATCGTTTGTTTTATAACAACCAAATTTTCTAATTGGAATGAAATTGGATTTTCTAAAACATTATCGATTGTTTTACAACAACCAAATTTTCTAACAACCAAATTTTCTAATTGGAGATTTTCTAACAACCAAATTAATTGGAGATTTTCTAACAACCAAATTTTGTAATTGGAATCCTCCCATAGTTGTACCTAACCAAATTTTCTAATTGGAATCCTCCAATAGTCATATTCTTCACACCTCCACCACACGTTTGCATGTTTGAATCCGCATCCATCTATTAAAATAATAAAACACACATTATAAACACATCAAACTGATGATATTAAAAACATAAAACTGAGTTTATTAAAATATTAAAAAAAACATGAAAAGGCGATGACTTTATAAACATATCAAATTGATGATATTAAAAACATAAAACTAAGTTTATTAAAATAAAAAAACAATGACTTATCCAATGAGGGATTACAAATTTCAAAGATCAACTCCTCATCAATCATTAAAACCTTTTTCCTTCACCCATTCAAACAAAACTTTTTTCCATTCAAACTAAATTCCTTAAACTATGAACTCTACTTTCTAAAATTAAAGGTATAAGTCTTATGTATCACTAGACTATTTAAAATTTTAATACTAATTAAGAAATTGAAAATAGTAATTTATAAATAAATTTAATTATTATTATTTATCAATAATTCTTAATTTAATTAGTATATAACTCAAATTTAATAGTGTGAAATTTTTTAATTATCATTTAACCTAATTGCAAAGATCAACTTTAATTGAAATGTTTGTCCAAAATTTCATAATTTACAATTGAGTAGTGCTAAATGAATCAATTTGATCCGGATCAATTACATTTAATAGAATTCACATTATATCCTCATACTATTTTTTTCCAAATTAAATTAAATGGAGGGAATGTATTAACTATAAGGTTTAGGAAATACAAGTTTTATCAATTCACATTAAATATATAATTATTGAATGCAAACTCTTGTTATCAAAATAAATTTGATATCTTCATACAATAATGAAATTAATTTTGACATTTGATAGGTATTTTATTTTCCCTAGTGATGAATAACTTTGTTCTCCCTTGTTTATATTAATGAAAACAAACCAACATGTTTAAGCCAATTAATCTTAAGAAAAATAAAACACAGATTTTCAAAATAATAATAATTATGTATATGATCTGTTATTTCTTTCATTAAATTTATTTTAAATAAAATACAACCAAATAGAAAAATAAATAATTTAAATTTAATTTAATAGACACAACAAAGTTTCATAGACCAGTTATATAATATAGTAGTAGTGATCATGATGAGGACAATATAATTAGAAAAAAAACATATAATTTAAATAATCAGCCGAGCCATTTAACATGCACTCTCATATAAAAATATACGAAGTCCTAAGTGTAAAGTAAAAGACGAAAATTTTATTTGATTATGAGATATTTATAATTGTATACTTAACAATATCTTCAATTTATCATTAAAATATATCGATAAAGAATAAAATATTGACTGATATTACATATTTGAAATATAAATATTAATTTAAAAAATATTTAGGATGACATATAATTCACACCAAAATACATATTATATATATGTATATACACACATCTTTAATAGTGTTATATTTATTTATTAATTTACATTAAATATGATATAAATTATCCTCATGCAAATTAATATTTAATATTGAAATTATTGTTTTGAGGGTTCAAAAAATTATTCAATAAAAGTTAATTTAATTAAGATCAATAAAATGAGAATAAACTAATACAATATTTATATTATTAAATCAAATGGACTAAATATTAAAAAATGCAAATAAAATAATTTGTTGATGCGACACTTAAAAATATTAATTTAAACAATACTTAGGATGACATTTAATGTCACACTAAATACATATTATATATACATGTATGTGTATACACACATCTTTAATAGTGTGTACTTATTAATTTATATTAAATTATCCCTAAACAAATTATTATTTATATTGAAATTATTGTTTGGACAAAATATATGGTTGATATTTAAGAAATTATTCAAAAAGAATTAAGTTAATTAATATTAATAAAATAAGAATAAACTAATACAATATTTATATTAATATAAATTGAATGAATTAAAATAATAAAAGATACAAAATAAAAAACAAAAAAAATTGTTGATGTGACACTTTGGGGGGAATGGTATTTCTGTAAATATCACCAATTTTTCCTCTATGGTTGTAGTATAAAAATATATAGATAGATTTATATATTTATTTTTTCTTTTGAGTTTGTTCTATACAATAAATATAAAATTAAATGTCATAAATATTAATATTTTTTAAATTTTTTATTAATAAATGTAAAGTGAAAGTTATTAATGATTTCTCAAAATAGAAATATTTAATAAATGAGACATTTATTGTAGTTATTTTTGGCAGAATATTCTGCTTTTATATATATATAGATGGTACCCTAAAACAACAAATCCTAGCTGAATGGTGTGATACTTTTTGTTTCACCCAGCAGTATGCACGGTTTATTATTTATTGTGATAATTATATTTAATAATAATAGTAATAGGGTTTTTTATTTAAATAATCTAGTCAACATAAATTATTATTTAAGAAGACCATGTTTTTAAATTTTTAGTAAAATAGCCCAAATTCCAAAATTATGTAGTTTTGATACTAGAAACATATTATATTTTATAATCGTTTTTACTTTCAGAACTCATATAACGCATTTTGGGATGTGATACAAGCGTGGTACATGGTTATATGGTACAACATATTTCATTTGATTTATTTTATTTAATATTTATTTGGAAATTAGGTGAAAGGCTAGTTGAACAAATATTTATGTAGGAAGTGTTAGTGGGGCTAATTTATAATAATAATATTTCTAAATTTAAATAGCAACAATATATAACATTGAAAAGAGTTCTAAATAATATGATTAATTGTCTTGAGAAAATTATTACTTTTTAGAAAAAAAATATATTACAGCTCATTGATGTGATTGTTTTTAGAAGGGAAAATGACATAATTGTAAAAAAATTCAAAGGTCTTCTTTTTATGTATATTAATATTAATATTTCTCATTTGTGTTGCATGGATATAAGATTTTAGATAATATATTTATAATGTAGTATAAAATATAATTTATATATTCATGGAGATACATTTTATATTACCGCAAAAACTCATATGAGACGGTCTCACGGATAGTTTCCGTGAGACAGATCCTTATTACCCATGAATTGAATCCATATCCACAAACTTTCATATGAATTTCTAAGTGTGGGTTATGGGTTGACCCGTTTCACGAAAAAAGATCCGTGAGACGGTCTCACACAAGACTTACTCATATATTACATGTATAAATTGAATAAAATTGATAACCAGATATTGATAATGGTAGTGAACTAAATTCAAATTAAGGGTCCATTTGGATATGTGGATTTGAGGAGAGATTTGAAATTTATGGTATCAAATCCACCAATGGTGTTTGGATGGACATGGATTTGAAATCCATAGTTTTTATTTTGAACTAACTTTGGAGTCATTTTGATGGATTTCAAATCCACTCCAACTTGGGTGGATTTCAAGTCTCCTCATTTCAAATTTTGGATTTCAATTCACTCTATGCAAATGTTATGTAAATGATTTTTAAGTTCTATATTTTTTAATATATTATAATTCACATAACTTAAATAAATTTAATCTCGTGCATCACACGGGTGAAAACCTAATTTTCCACAACAAGACAGCTCTAAGGTGGAAACTTTCATCCCGATAAGCATCGTACGATTGAATGCCTACTGATCACAATTTTTCCAGGGCATCAATTAATGGTTCTAAGTAAACATCGATATCATTTCCAGGCTGTTTAGAATAATAAAATTATATTTAAGGTTATAATAGTAATTTAGGATTTTCGTATTTAAATAATTTTATATTAGATTCTACAAAAGTCATATAAAATTTTACTATGAGTAGAACTCTATTATATATTATGATTCTACTTTCATGTAGATTATTATATTTTTATAAAAGATTATTATTTTAATGTCTTAATAGTAATTTAATATTTTTGAAAGTATGAATATTTCTTACAAATTATGGATTGTCTAATATATCCTTCTTGAAGATTATATTTAAGGTTATAATAGTAATTTATAATTTTCACATTTAAATAATTTTACATTAGATTCTACCAAAATCATATAATATTCTATTATGAGTAGAACTCTATTATATTATAATTCTAATTTAATATAGATTATATATTTTTATAAAAGATTATTATTTTAATGTCTTAATAGTAATTTAATATTTTTGATTTAAAAAATTCAACATTCATGTGTGATGCACGTGTTGTATACTCGTAATATAAATTTATGACTAACATACTATAAAGATCAATAGTTTTGTTAAGTTAAAAGTATTGAACTAACATAATATAATATGAACATAAATGTATAACTAATATAATATACAGGCATGACTAATATAACATAAAAATCAAGACAAAAATAGATGCTAGTAGGACGGTCCGAATTTGACTCAGATGCACGGATTTGAGATCTATGCATCCGATTCACCACACAGAATGTCATATTATATTTGTGTTACATCTCTTATTTCAAAACAATCACACAATGTGTATAAGTGTGAAGTACATAATTGAATCCCCATTTCTTTTTCAACACCTGCTAATAATTTCTTCACATACTTCATTAGGTAATTATGATATAAAAAAAGATCCCAATTGGTTTTATCATCTCATCAACAAAACAAGTAAACGGGGGTAAAACAAATTTTAAAACCAAAGTGCTTGGCAATAGTGAATCTATCCAAGAAAATGGTCCCAAGTAGTTTATTTGATACTTAGATAAACCATGAAATACAAAACTGCTGAGGCCAATGGCAATAGATGAGAACTAACTTTACATTTGTCCTTTATAGTAACTCTTGTCATGTTAAATAGAAAGTTTAAGAAAGACTTGAAAGCCCATAAATACAGAATATATCCTAGTAAATCATCAAGGGTTGGGCAAAACCTTGTTTCATTGTGTCATCTATTGTATCTGCTGTCGGTCCTCCTCGACTTTGCACACTCTCCAAACCACGAGAAACGACCACCTCTACGTGCACGCAAAGGAGTGCCTTGCTTGGCCTGGTTGTGTCGTGTACAAGTGTTAAAAGAAGGGCATTCCATGAAAACTGAATCTCGAAAAGTTAAGGGTGGTTCGGTATCAGATAGTGTTATTTTGTTATTACCTTTACCCTTCTACGAGGTCTGGTGTTGTTCCAACAGAACATCGCGCTGCAACCCGTTGCTCCTGATGCTGATTCATATCCCCTGCGCACAAAATAAAAGACGAGATGGGACTCACTACTTGTAATTGATTCGATAATAGAGGCTAAACTTGCATCTGATGAAATTATAAGATTGCTGATTCAGGTGCATCGACTTAGAGAGTAAAGCAAACAAGCAATTAAAGAACCGTGAAGACTCATGGGCTATATAAAAAGGATAAAACCACCATTTGTAGTCATATCATTACCATATACCACTTCAGAATATTAGACGTTTTAGGCAGAGTTCAAACAGGAATGAAGATGAAAATGTAAGAGCTTATACATACAACCAAGATGTGGATATATTTAGACATGTTCTTAACATGTTTCCAGAAGTTTGACAGTTGTGAATTGTGATTTAATCAATGTAGCACCACAATCATAATCAGACCTCCGCGAAGCTAACTGGGATTTAATCTTAACGTGATGTCATTTTCTAGATGTTTTCTAAAACACAGTTACTAAAGAGCAGCCGGACTCCCATTAGGCAACAAAGGTAAGGTTGACATGAAAATGTTGTATCATTCTCCATCTCATATCAACCTTACATTTGCAACAATGACACCAAAAGTGCGAGATGATCATTATGGTATGGAAGTGTGGTTCGGTACTTACTACAGGCGAAATGGTAAGAGTGGGTAAAATACGGAACTGTAGGTTGACAAAGTTAAAATGGAAAGTTTCCCTGATTCAAACTACTTAATTTTTACTTCTACCACCAATATATCAAACATAATTATTTTGCTACCCCTGTATTTTAGTTGGAGCCCAACAATCAAATTCGCTAATTCTTACCCATAGGTAGTACGGCTAGCAATATAACTACGAGAGAATGTAAACTGAAACCACAAATATGTACATTATGAAATTATTAGGTAAAGACTCACATGGTATCTTGGCTGAAATTGTTTGTAAAGCTGCTGTTATGCAACAAGCTTGGAGAGATGGGGTGATGATTGATCCTCTTAGCAATTTGGTCCTTCTGAGATGCCATTCCACTGTTGATTTTCAAAGCTTTGATTTCATGATTTAACTCATCTTCCCAGTGCTGCAAAGGCATATCAGCAGAATTTATAGATCCAAGTTCATTTGGAGGATACATGCCATCCTGTGGCAGCACTTGATTTCTTTCAGGTTTCAAACGACTCAACGATCCAGGGGTCCCTTTTTCCATTGCCTGCAACCACGCAGTTTCTAGTCTCTGCTCGTGAATGATGGATTCAATTCTTTTCACGGGAATATCTGACTTGCCCTCTTTTGACGTGCTTGTGTTAGCATTTCCAGCAACAGAGTCAAAAGGTTCCATTTGGTGACTTTCCGACACATTGAAGCCTCCCTTACGTATATCGAGGTCAGAGTTACCTACTGCTTTATTTGAGCTGAACGGTTTGTTTTCCATATTCATCACAATTTTCTGATCCAAAGAATCTGGTAACAGGATTATTTTAACCTCCACATTTCTTCGTAGAGCAATCTCAAATGAGTTAGTGATGCTGCTCAGGAAACCTTCTGCTCTGGTTTTAATATTTTTGTTACCAAAGGCAATGTGAGCTACAAAACCACCTGCATACAAATATTGCAAGGTTCAAGACTAGGGCAAAACATAACTTTTTCCAGAAAGTGCTACAGTAAATAAGTTTGGCAAAGATAACATCTACATATCGTATACTTTAAAATCGTTCTTGTAAGACCATGCTAACATGCATACAGAAAACAGAGCTGAAAGGCTTAGTAAAGACCCAGTTGTCAGAAATGACAGCATAGTAACTTTCAAGTTAGTTCGAAATTACTTATCTTGTTTGTACTTTAACTGAGATTGCAAAGATATGAAAAAGAAATGGAATTTAAATCAAAAAAGTTCATAAAGAACATAAGCTAGAAATACGGTATCAATGCATCGAATCCCAAATTTTGTTGCATATAATGCCTTTACCTTTGACTTCAGATATTGACACAAGCCTTCCATGCGAATGGAGGAGTTGCCTCAACGTCTTGGAATGGCACTTCTCAATGCACTGAAGCCAAATATCAGTCAACATCTTTGTGTTCATGCATCTCAAAGCACTTTTCCCACCTTTGTAATCATCTCGTGAGATGGTCAATGCTTCACCAGTGATAGATTCGGTTAGACTGGGATTGAAATGGAAACTGGGAGCATCATTTGGTGAGACTGAATTGTCTTTGCTTGTGGAATTGCAGTGAGCAGATCTTGAAAACAGTTTGGCAGAACCTGAATTTTCAGTAGCCAACTGTGTATCAGTTCTCTCTCTAAGCATAATAACATGGTCCTCTTCAGTTGCCTTGGAGCTCTGTCGTCGACTACTTCCCGAGTGAGTTCGATTCGGTGAAGCCACAGAACCTAACTGCAATAATGTTGCTGTGAACCATGTTGAACGTTCACTTGAAGCTCTCAGATGCTTTTCTGCCTCTGAGAGAAGCGTCAACGCATGCTTTAATCTGTCTAATTCTCTTTCTGACACTGAAATAAATTCAACCAGTTAGTCAGACAATTACTAGTATAAAAACATAAAACGTGAAATTTCACAGCATTTAACTCAGCAATAAACATTATCCACAAGCTCCAAGTGGTCAAGAATTTGAACTGCATTCCCTACTAAAGGCGTTCTAAATCACTAATAGATGGCGAGGACGACGATGACAGTTTTGGATTTAAGTAAACATGCCAAAGACCTGAAGCTAAGGCCTGCTTAAATAAATACTTCGAGACTCAAGGATACTGGGATCAACAGCGACTAAGGCATCATCTTTAGCTATGTAATAATAAGACTTTAATTTCTCTGTTCACTTTTCTCTTATAAGCAAGGGCCAGAAATATCGATCCAAGTAAATTATAGATACTAGTCTGAAAATTAAAAAACAAGAGCCAAATATTTTTTTTGGGAAGCAGGGACTACTTGTCCCTGAAATAACAGCAGAAACTTGAAAATTCTCATTTACGTGTCCACTTCGACCCTCTGGAATACAGATTTGCACAATCACAGAAGTGGGGCCCTGTACCTACAGTCCCCAATATATCCCTCCTAAACCCAATAATCAGTATACACATAAAAAGATATTAGAACCATCAGATGCAATAACACCATTTCCATAGTAAACACCATGTATCCACAAGACATCACATACCGAAATAGACACATACTTGTGGAACTAAATGTTATGAACATGCCATTTTAGTTAGAAAGAGGCATCTGCATGAAATCAAACATATCCAGAGACCCCACTTAAAACTAAATGCATGCTCTGCAAGAATTGAAATATGGAAAAACTAATAATGCATGGTGTAACTACTGATAAAACTTATCAGTACTCAGTTGTGAATTCTTTCAACTATTTAGGTAGTGGACCTGGAGCAATCAATTCTTGCCCTTCGCTCGTAACATGTTTGGCAACCTTGACAAGTCCTAACACATTCACATTTAAATATGCAACAACTGTCTCTAATAGGTATAGATTAGGAGAATAAGCCCCAAGGACAGAAAATACTGAAAGACTTTTTCCTTGGATTATTACTGATAAAAACTGAATTGGCTCTACTGCTGACCAAACTTAGTATTATCTTCCTAGCCCTTGGAGTAAGATTCAATAATCCTCCCTTGTTTTCAGTCGTTTAGACACCTATAACAATAACAGAACGACGATAACCCTGTCTATCTTGTCCGAGTGTAAAAGAATTTCTAATTGCTAGTATGCTACCAACTTTCCAAAATGACTATTTTTTTGTGAGCTACCCATGATATTGGATTTTCGAAGAAATGTAGTTATGTTTAGATTACAATATACATCAGGTACCAAAGGAAAAAAAGATCAGAAACACCTACAGCTTCTCGCACCCAAGAGAGAATCATGCTTTCCATCAATGCTTGGATAAGTTCCAGCAATGATATCTACAATAAGGGTTGCCATTTGGGACATTAGAACTATTGGATCCACTCCAGTATCCATCAATTCCCTGGCCTTAATCACTGTTTCTGTCGCATTTGATGACATGGCTAACTCCAACAGGTCCAATAATTTTTCTTCAGAAACAACTCCAATCTACAAAAAAAAGAAAGCACATGTTATTCGGAATGTTTGAATGAACCGCATTTGACATGTGAAGTGAATCATTCTATTTTTTGACAATACTTCTTTTTTTAAAATTTGACCACATGAATAATGTTTATTGGGATACATGAAAACAGAAAAGTTCGTAAGAGAATGTTTCACTAAACTCACAAGCTCATTCACCAAGGAGATAGTGATTCTTTTTCCAAACAAACTCAACTGGTCTATCATAGTTTCAGCATCACGTAGCGAGCCATCTGCATTTGAAGCAATCATCTCTAGTGCATCTACCTCGACTTCCATGTTTTCTTCAGTGGCAATCTTCCTCAACCGAACAACAATTTCACTGTTGCTAATTTTGTTGAAAATGTGCTTCTGACATCGGGATATCATAGTACGTGGCACATTGTCAATATCAGTTGATACAAGAATGAAAACGACATGTGGAAGTGGTTTCTCAAGTAGTCTAAGAAATGCCAGCCATGTCTTTGAGGGCAACAAGTGGCACTCATCTATAACAAAAACCTTGAACTGTGAAAATGCTGAAGGATTAACCACAGAGAGACTTTTTAAAAGAGTTTTAATCTTGTCACTTCCTTTCTCATTGGAGCCATCAACTTCTTTGAGATATCTGCTCTTGCCAGAAATGAATTCATTACATTCCCTACAGACCCCACAGGGCTTAGTCTCCTCAGTGGCAAGGCAATTCAAAGCAGCAGCAAAAATTCTTGCCGTTGAAGTTTTTCCTGTTCCACGAGGACCATGGAAAAGATAAACTGGGGCAATCCTTCCTCGTGAAATTGCATTCATAAGAGACTGAACAACAATATGTTGTCCAACCAATTCGTCAAAAAACATCGGCCTATATTTATGGCTCAGGCTTCTCGAGTTCTCAGGAGAGCCTTCTTCATGTGTTTCCCCATTCAAAGCCACTAGCTCTAATGCTTCTTGGCTCCTACAACTTGTAGACCACCTCCTACCATCCAAACGGCTTAATGCCTCCAAATCAAGCTCTCCAAAGTTTGTGGAAAGCTCATCATCACTGTTCCCACTTCCCATAGATGATCCTCCTTGGCAATTATTGTTCGTAAGAAGGGGAACAAGACTTTGATTTGCAGTCCTAGAACTCAATCTCTTTTTGGACACCAAAGATGACCGATAATGTCTTCTTTGATGTGTAGACTGGCTTCCACAAAAGATACTGCTCCCTTTCCTTCTTAAAGAATCCGAAAGGGATGGAGAACAACAACTTCCAGGCCCTCTGGATTTCGGTGTTGACCTCCTCGACCAATAACAAGGAATACCACATCCCTGTCGCCCAGGCAAATCCAACTGATTGTCCACCTCATCATCATCATCATCAATCAATGATCCTGTGGTTGCATCCCAAGACTCAACTGTACTTGGGTTCCTAACACAGTACTTATTATGAGAGCTAGTAGACAAAGCTGGTGTGCTATATGAAACAGAATCATCTTCCTTCCTGCGACTCCTCAACAACTTCGTCGGTGAAGGAGCCCATCCCTTATGCCTGAGCCTTGCAAGCAAGGGTGAGAGAGCAGACGCCCTCCTTAAATCCTCAGAATTACAATAATCCTCAGTATCATCAGATTGATCAACTAAACTCACCAGATCTTCCCTACCTAGACCCTCCACAACGTTTTTCGCACATCTACTTAACACTATCTGCTTCTGCAATTTTTCATTATGGTGCCTCAGACTAGCACTAGAATAGTTACTTCTCTTGGACTTCTTCTTGATCGTACGCATAATAGATGGAGTGAAATCTGTGTCTTTACACCTAAAGATAGCAGAAGGATACTTCTCACTCAAATAAGTATCACTCCTCGAATCATTTCCACCAACATTCCTAGCATCACTCAAGCTATCCCTATCCCTATCCACATCCACACTCTCATCCTGAGTCGAATACGACCCTTCATCCTTACTATTCTCCACATCATCTTCACCAATCTGCTTACTTCTTTCACTCTCAGATTTCTGACTCCTCCAATTATACAAAAAAACTCTCCTTTCTTTCTCTTTCACACCACCATTGCCCTTATCACTACCACCATTTCCACCCGCATAATTGTTAGGGTTACTTTGCAGGAACTGTAGAGAGGAGGAAGCAGTGTCATTACCATTACTCTGCCCGTTCTTGTGGTGATGAACATAGTGATGCTTGGTGAGGGATCTCGCCGAATTGATCGGAGACCGCCACGACGACGAGGTGCCAGGGTCTCTTAACACCCTCGCCGCCTTCCTAATTTGCGTCATCTCCTTCTTCAAATGCAAGTTGCTCGGATCAATGCCGCCGCCGCCAACTTCCACCGACATTCTCGCCACCACCACCACCACCACTGCAGCAATAAGCAAAACTGGATGAAATTTTTCAGACTAAACAGCAGATCTGGGAGACTTTATTTCTCATTTCTTTGTGCCAACATTTTTCCCTCAACAGCCATGTACAGCTAAGAGATGAGTAACTGTCCAATAGCACAGACAGATAAGGAGGTATGAAGAAGGTAGGGCTCAAGACATGGAAGAATTACTGCTCTCACAACTGCAACAATGGAGATGGCATCAATTATTAACTCATTCGTTGATTAATGGGAGAGAAGCATGGAAGAGAAATGGGAAAAGATTTGAAGAATGAAGGTCCCGCCCAAGAGAAAGCGAGTGCGATTTTGAGGTTCCGAATCTTCTCTCTCTCTCTCACTTGTACTGAGAGAGAAAGAAGAGAGAGAAAGATGAGAGAGGAAGTTTGATGTCTCAGTTTCTAATTCTATAGACTTATTTACACGTTTTTGTTTTATTGCAGCCGTTGAATTTTTTGGTGCATTAATTCTTTTCATCCATTTATTATTAATTGGATGTTTTCTCATTTAATTCATTTTTCTACCAATTGATTTTTTTTTAATTTTCCATAATTATTAATTTATTATCTTCTTATCTATATTCTTCTTTTTATTTTTAGTATTTACATTTGATATTGTCATGTTTTGCATTTGCCTATAATGAATGATAATATCATATATGTAACTCGTTATCCTTTAAATTATAGAGTTCTAGGTGAGTAGTCGGTACGTGATACTATATGGTATGTATTTTTATTACATGTGAATATATTTATTTTTTCCACAGTTCGAGCGTGAACTACGTGAACATGCAAGTAAAAAGAAAGCAAATCGAGATTATGTTTTTCGAATCCGATCAAATTTTTTGTTGAGAAGAGTTCTCATATCATGATTATATCATTCAACTCTCAAATCTTCGTTGAGAAGTGGCCGATGTTGTGGACTGGAAAGTCGGCATATATGGAATATTTAGATGATGACTGGTAGCATGAAAGCACTTGTTGTAAGGACAACGAGAGTTAAGACGACTCATCGTAAAAATGCTCAAGTTGACTCTAATTTGAGTAAATTAGTCAACCTTATGTAAAGAAATTCATATTTCTGTCTACCCAAAAGTATTGAGGTTTTAAAGACAAAATTCGAGAATTTCCATCTGAATCTTTTAACAGCTAACGGTGAAAGAGTTAGCGAGAATAAGGTTAGAACATAAATGTCAACAAGCATTGAAAAACGTTAGACTCAATAAGGATAAATGTCAAATCAGCCAACTTCAACCTAACAACACACCATCTACCAAAGTATTTTGCGATTGAAAAACACTATTTCCGAGAGCCCTATTTTCTAGTATAAGTGCATAAATGAGACTGATTTGACAAAAAGGACGCACAACATCATATTTGGAAATCTATGTGAATTTCAAATTTGTATCTGTTTGATTGACACTTTTTTACATACATATATGAAACAAATCTTTACTGAGAAAAATATGGTTCACGTTTAAATATATTCAAATACAAAATCAAACGTAAAGACTCGATACTTTCAAAAGGAGTTCCCCAAAGTATATTACAAGATTAATTGGATCATGCTCACCATTTGAGTAAATTCATTGTTGGAAAAACCTTCTTTTAAAAGATTGTGTTAGGGATTTTTGAGGATTAAAGTTGTTCATAATTTTTTTCCTAAATGATGGTTGAGAGATTTTATATCCTTAAATGCTATGAGTTGTGGAGTGGCTGGCTCAATTGTTGTTGAAGAAACAAGATCACTAATGAATGTTAATTAATAAGTATATAATATGAATTTCCTAATAAATTAAATATGTTTCTTAATTTGTTTTTTAAAAAATAAAAAATAGGCACTGAAAAAAATATCATCTCTTCTTCAATATGATATTTCTAGATATGGATTGGGGATATTCTCCCCAATTAATCCAAATTTTCTCTTCTTAATGGAGTAAGAAAAGGAAATATATTAATTGATATTCACAAAAAATATTATTAATTATAATAAATATTTAACATTCGACATTCAACAAAATTGTATTGTAAATTAAAGTACTTATTTTCATTCAATGATTTGCTGTATAATAAACCTATTTAATTTTTAAACATACTAATATACAACGTATTGATTGGCAATTATATCTTTTTCTTTATTTTAATATTCTATATGTAATTGTAAACTTTATACTACAATTATGAAAGTACAATAAATGTTTGTATTAATTTGTATAGATATTGCAGTGTACAATCTTCATTCATAAAAAAATGTAAAACCCCCTTAAAATTTATAAATACAAAACAAACTTAACAATAAACAAATAAATAAGATTGATAAATTCGATATATCATATATTAAAATAAAATTTTACAGGAAAAGGTTTTAATTCGAATGATCATTTTTCAAAAAAATTTAACATACTTTCAAGTACAACCCTCTTAAAAATTATAAACATGAAACAAAATTCAAATATGAATGATAAATTTCATACACCATGTATTAATTATTATAAATGAATTTTAAATGAAGAAGTAAATAGTTTTAACCCTCAAACATTTGAATAAAGTTACAAATAGTACAATAAATCTGATACATCATACATGTTTTTAAGATACTTAACTTCAAATGAAGTTAATTTGAAATGTTGATTATGTATTTAGGGAAAAATGGGCAATAAATCCAAATATATTTGCCTTGTTCCACATCAACGAATGAGATTAATCGCCACCGATATTTGATGGGCAAACTACGTGGTAAGGCTGTTTCACGAATCTTATTTCGTGAGACAGGTCGGGTCGGTCGAATATAAAAAGTTTTTTTGTATGTATTAGGTAATACATTTCTGTACATTTTATATCACAAAAACTTGTGTGAGACGGTCTCACGGATAGTTTCCGTGAGATGAATTTTTTTACCCACTAACCAAACTCATTTCCACAAATTGAGCAAGTCTTGTGTCGGACCGTCTCACGGAATTTTCTTCTAGGCTTTCCAGACTATTTCTTTCTCTCGTGCAACATGTAATGCTTTAATGAACATTATGTAATCTTTTCTATTTATGAACAATATTTTTGTATTATGTCCAAATAATGTATAACATAATACAACAATATTATATAATATATATTTAAGTATCACTCAACATACAATAATTACATATTTATTATGTCCAATCCGACTTATCTCATAGAATGAGATTCATCAGATTAGTGAGACGGTCTCGCCCAGAACCTACTCAATTTGATAATATTCTCCACTTCTATATACAATTTCTTGAAAATTGCTATATATATTTTTTGAAAAAAAAATGTTATTATTATAATATTCATTTTTCTACTATTATTTTGCTTACAAGTGAATCTTAGCAAAAGTGATTAAGTGATGCATTTGTTGAGTTTGAAATATAAAATCTCAACATTAGTACATCATTCGATCATTTCATTAATTGAAGATTTGTTGGTGGCTATGAACTCAAAAACATATGACAATGACAAAAAGTATAATCAAAGTTGTAAGATATTTATGAAGAGTTAGTTGAATTATTAGTGGTACAAATTAGTTATAAAGGCCATCAAAATTAATTAATGGGTAAATGATAATCAATAACTTATAAAAAGTGATGATAATTCAGAATAATATAGTTTTCATTGATGAAGTATAAATGATAATGGCAAGAATTTAATTATTGAAATGGGATTTGATTATAAGATCCAAATTGGACCCTCTTCTTTTCATGTGGAAGCACATGTCAAAACATAGTACTAGACTACTAGGAGTATACTATTCCCACAACTACATGAAAAGAAAAAAAGTTTGTTTACTCAATAATATTACATTTTGGTTACACGAAATTATGGTTTAATTTCAATTGTAATATGAAATTTTGACTGTAACAAAAACGTTCAATTTAACACTTATTTCAATTTGGGACATGTTGGGATTTTTCAGCCTCTAATTGCTGACTTGGAACTCACATTGTATTAGTTAGTAGTCATCATCCATATTTAAATTTATACGTCCATAATTAACTTATATAATTTGGACTCTACGTCAGCAACTGGAGTCCGAAAAACCAATATGTCCTAAATTGAAACAATTGTTAAATTAAGTGTGTTTTTATGTTACAGTTAAACGTTCATGATACAGTTGAAACTAGACCTTAAATTCATCTTTCTTTTTTTATGTAATTAACCCTAAAATTACTATGTAATAAAAATACAATTAACTAGACCTTTTGTAAATAATCTTTTTTTATTATATATGAACCCTATAAATTAGTTGTTTGTTTTAGACTTTTAGTCGATGAACTTTTTTTTTTGTTGTTGTTGATATATGTCCCCTATATATGAAAATATATAGGTATTTATTTCTTTTAAGTGGCTAAATGAAAATGTATGGTTGATGAATTAATAACTACATGTAGCTAATTAAAATATAGCTCCAATTATTACCACTTAAGAAGCTAAGACAGGTACAGAAATTAATTGATTTTTTAGCCATCATGATTTCATATTATCATATAACACATAATTAACCAATCTTTAAATTAATTAATCTCCTTTGGAAAGTATATTATAAAATATGGATCTCTTCTTTTGGTTTGAATAACTAATGATTTTTATATAAGACACCATTTTATGCAAAGTTTTGTCATTACATAAAGAAATTTTAATTCCAATTAAGCCAAATAAATCCCAATAACTTAATTTGACTCATCAATTATATTGGATAGAGGCCAAAAGGTTGTCAATTACAACAATTATAATCATAAAGTTTGAAAAGATAAATCATTGATAATGTTACTGAATATTCAAATTCAAACAAGAATTAATTGAAACACATTTAAGTTTTAACTTTACAACTACTTAGTTATAGAAATTAACTACATTGTGATATCTAGATGCTTCACTTTATTTAACTTGGATTGATATAAAGAACAATTTTAACTTGAGTAAATATTATTCTTTTGACTTAAAATTGACATAATAACAAAATGATTTAACTAGCAACATTCAATTATAAGAATATCTTTTGAGTTTTGAATATATAAATTTCCTTTCTCTCTCACATAAAATTGAAAAATTCCACTACAACAAAAATGTGTATTTATGATAACATTTTTTGCAACAACAAAAGTTGTCGTAGTAAGTCTAGTTTTTGCGACAATAAGTTGTCGAAAAAAATGTTAATAAAAATTGACAAAATGTAATCACAAAAAACAATGTAAAACGACTTATTTGCGACAACATTGTTGTCACAAAAAAAAACTATTTACAATAAGACTTTTGTGATAATAATTTAGCGACAACATGTGTCGCAAATTGTACTTGCGACAATTATTAAGGTTTTTACGACAACATTTTGTTGTCTCAAATACCCATTTTTTTTTGTAGTGTTGTTAATTTTTTTTTTTTTTCAATATCTCTCAATAGCTTCACCACATGCTAAGATTAGTCTTATCACAACCAATTGCAAAGAACATTGAAAATCTTGACTCAAATCTTTGGAGAACAATTTAATAATTAAGGTCTTAATAATGCATTATTTGATATTAGAATGTCATGTGATAACAAGGGCTTCCACTTTAGATCCCATCTCTCAATCACTATTTATATATGTCTATTAATTAATTAATTCTCCCTAATTCTCATTACCACATGCTCATCAACCCCAAAACCCATTTTTAAATTAAAATGGATCATTAAAAAAAAAAAAAAGCCAACAAGACAAACAAGAATAGTTATCAATTTGAGAACTTATTATTGGCATAGAACATGCAATGCTCTTCTTAGCCTCAAACCAAAATCAATCTCACATGAATAGATCTTTGATTGTTTGCAAAAGGACATGATGAATTATCATGCATTTTATCCATATTATAAAATTAAACATTACTATTTTTAATCTAAAAATGTTGAAAGTGCATATAAGTCTTCAAGCACCACTCATATCCTAATCATTTAATTATCCATGGAGACCCACAATAAAGGTTTTATATTTAATATTTTTTGGATTTGTTGTTGGAGTATTAAAATATTGTAGAATGAGTTTTGTTGAGGGAAAATAATTTTTTTTAGTCCTCAAATTATGTGTTTTTAGATTTTAGTTGTTTCTCTATTTATTTTCTGATTTTAGTCAAAGACTTAAAATTCTTGACTTTTAGTCCAATTAACTGCAATGACATTTGAAAAATAGTGTATTATTTTTAAGTTCACATTTTTTTAAGTTTTTCTTTTTAGGAATTCATTGATAATTAAAAGGTTGTATTTATTCACTAGTACCAAAATAAATTAAGAAGTCTACATGTTATTTTAAAATAATATTAAGAATATAAATAAAAATAGATAAAAAAATCGTGGGTAAAACCATCAATTATATATTATCATTATAATTTTTACTTTTCAAAATTACTCAAATTTTAATAAACATAACGTATCTTTTTTTTTAAATCAATATATGAGTTTGAATGTCAAGTGAATAAATAACAAGTCACTTGGTTAACTTGACTAAAAATTAGAAGTATTTAAACTTACAAGACTAAAAAAAGATTTAAAAAAAAAATCTACGATGGTAAAGTTACATGACCCAAAAACTAATATCTCTTATTTAATAAGAAACAAATTATATACTATAAATGTATTTATATATAAAATAATGTAGAATAATAGAAGAGAAATCTAAAAAAGTTATTCAAAGGAATAAAATCATATCACATTACTAACTTCTTTAAAATTAGTTATAATTTTTAATTAAACGAAATTACATTTGGAAAATAACAATTAAAAGAAAACATTTGGGCCCATTTTATAAGTGATGGCCAATAAATTTCTTAAGTGGGCCCATTTTATAAGTGATGGACATTCTGATCAATCCAACAAGTGGGCCTTTTAAGAAGCTCAAAACATTAAAATGTGGGCCCATCTTGGTACAAGAATTTAAAACCATATGTCTAATTTTTAATCATTATGATGATTTTAGTAATATATATATATACACAATAAGTTGATTGATAATCTAAATTAATCAACTTTTTCTTAGGACATAGATTGATTTAATTCTCTATTATATGGCCTCTATAAAAGATAATGAAGTCACTTAAATTATGTTTGAACTAGATTTAAAAGGTGATTGTTGACATCTTGAGTTTGAAATTTCATAGAATTAATTTCAAGTTTTGGTAAATATATAGTGATTTTATAAATAAAAAAAATAGTGTAGGGTATTGTATTGTAATGTCACATCATGTCGAGAAAAATAAATGAAAAATGGGTGTGGTTGTTTATTATTTAATTTTGAAATTTATTATTGTGATAGGTTATGTAAACATTGAACCATATAATTATGACTATCAAATTCAAAAAAATTCAAATCACAAGTCCAAACCAAAAGTAAACATTGGATGAGTATTGGAGTTAGAAATTAATAAAGCCGAATTGAGTATTGTCGGGTCGAATTTAGACTTGATAGGTTCAAGCTCGATTCAAACTCAATAGAACTTAGTTTTCTAAAGTTTGAGTTCGAATCAATATCTAAAAATAATCTTGAAGCCAAATTCAGTTCATCGTTAGAAGTGTAAGTTAAAGCAAACAAACTAAAAAATAAGTGGTTTTAGTTTCTCAATCATCTTAGATCTTCCTACTACTTTGATGGAAGCAAATTTAACTACCTATAAACGTTTAATCCTAGTCACAATTTATATTTTCTTTTTCAGTCAAGTGAAACAATATTTTTTCTCGAGTGATGACTCGAACTTGATTATTTGTTCTACGAGTCGATAAAATATGAAATCCAACCTACAAATTAGGATGAAATAACTCAAACCTTATAAAATGAATTGATACAAGAAATATCATCTTACTTTTCATAATAAGGGATTAAATTAAAAACAAGCAGGTTTTTCATTAATCTTATAATTAGTGAATGAATTCATTTTACACATACATACAATATACAAAACATCAGAATTAAAAAGTAGATTTAGAATGAAAAGAATGTGAGATTTTGGTGACAATGAGTATGACACTTGTTTTTGGCTACTGGCTAATTATATTCGTTCAACCTAAGATCAAATCAATGTGACAACCAATTAAATACATTGTTTTTTAATAATTTATTGACTAATTTTTATTTTTATTTATATACTCCCTCCGTTCCACTATTTTCAGCCTACTTGCCATTTTCGTTTGTCCCAGTTAAATCTGTCAGCCCTAAAATGGCAAGGAAAATTTTACTCTCTTACTCCTCCATTTCTTTCATTTTACAACTTTTGCACTCAAAAAGTTGGTTTAAATTACAAAATTATCACTCAAAAATATTAAAATAACACATCCAATCAAAGTCAACAGCTTTTTCTTAATATTTGTGCCGATCAAAGTAGGCTAAAAATCATGGGACCGAGGTAATATGAATTATCTTCTTCCTCTTTCAATTGTGACTTGTTATGTCAACAGTCAATATCATTCATGTCTTTTTCCTCTCTATCTCTCAAAATGTCCCATTTTATTTTATTTATTTTTTATTAGTGGATTTATCTATGTGTTCAATTTTTATTTTATTTTCAATAAATGGAAATTTATTTTCTTTCATATATTTTGCTAGAGTGGATGCATGTTAAGCATATTCTGTTTTCAAGAATTACTATTTAGTTTTCATACATCTTTTCTGGCCCCTACCTGGTTTTTAGGTAGCCATGAATTTTGTTATGGCTTAATTTCAATTTCAACACGTGTTTTAATTCGGGACATGTTTGAGTTTTTCGGGTTTTAATTGCTCACATGGAGTTTAAATTGTATAAGTTAATTATCGACATATATAATTACCTGTGGATAATAACTGATCTATGACATGTTTGAGTTTTTCAGGCTCCAATTGCCATCGTGGAGTTCAAATTGTATAAGATAATCATTGAAGTGTAAATTTTTCATTTGGATGATAATTGTATTTAAAATTACACATTGACAAATAACATATATAAATTAGGCTTCACGTCAGCAATTAGAGTTTGAAAAAATCCAAACGTATTCTGAATTGAAAAAAGTGTTAAATTAAGTGTTTTTTGTGTTATAATCAAAAATTCATGTTATAATTGAAACTAGACTCTAAGTTCGTAATTTATTCATGTTGTAAATATGGATTAGGTTATCCATTAATAGATAAAAAAGATTTGTCTCAAAAATATTATTAATTAGACTATTTCACACAAGTTTTTGTGTTAATTTAATACTTGAATGAAGTTTTTTCAATTAATTAATTTTTTTTGCTTTTTTTAACGATTGCAAACACAAAAACTGAGATGATCTCATAGATAGTTTATGTGAGACGTATTTTATTACCCATAAATTGAATTTATATTAAAAAAATTAAATAAATTGTTAAGTTTGAGTCATGAATTGATTCGTCTCACAAAACAACTTCCGTAAAACGGTCTCATATTAAAAATAAATAAATAAATATGATCATAAAAGAAGAATCTAAATGTGACAGTTAAAGTTAGTTAACGAAGAAAGCTTGAAAATGGTGTTGTGATGCTGAAAATCTGCATAGAGTCTTGCCATTGCATCAACCATCTCTACCAATTTCATCTCCAACTCATTCAGCATGCTCTCCACCGCCATAACTTCTGGGTGGCGCGTCTCCTTTTCTTCTGCACGCGCTTTCACGCTCCACCCCTCTACGCCTCCCGCATTTTCCGATCCACCACCCAACCTGATGTCTTCGTCTTCACCAACATGATCAGGTATTACTCCCAATTGGGTGCCAATAATGAAACACTCTTACTCTTTGAAGAAATGCAGAAGTGCAATTTAAAACCTGATCCCTGTGTGTACCCTGTACTGGTTAAAGCCGCGGGAAAGAACGGATTTTTGTTCCATTCATGGTTGATTAAGGTGGGACATGATTGCGGGAAGTATACTCGCAATGCGTTGATGAATGCCTATGGGAAGTACGGGCCTGTTGTGGGTGCACGCCAGCTGTTTGATGAAATGAGTGAGAGAAGTGTGGCGGATTGGAATGCGGTTATTTCGGGGTATTGGAATTGGGGGGTTGAAGGTGAGGCTAAAAGGTTGTTTTATTCGATGCCGGATAAGAATGTGATCACTTGGACTACGATGGTCACGGGGTACTCGAAGATGAAGGATTTGGAGAGTGCAAGGAGCTACTTTGATCGAACACCGAAGAAAAGTGTCGTTTCGTGGAATGCGATGCTCTCGGGGTATGCACGGAATGGATTCTCGGAGGAGGCTTTATGTTTGTTTCGTGAAATGGTGAGTGTTGGGATTTGCCCCAATGAGACTACATGGGTTGCTGTTATTTCTGCGTGCTCGTCGCATGGTGATCCTACGCTTGTGGATTCGGTGGTGATGATGATTGAGGATTACAAGGTGGCTCACTCGAATCAATTTGTTGGAACTGCACTTCTTGACTTGTATGCTAAGTATGGGCGCCTTGAGATGGCCCGAAAGATGTTTGATGAGCTTGGATTTAATAGAACGTTGGTGAGTTGGAATTCTATGATTTCTGGTTACATGAGGAACGGGGACTTGATATCAGCACGAGAGCTCTTTGATCAGATGCCTGAAAAGGATGTTGTATCGTGGAACTCAATGATTTCCGGTTATGCACAGAATGGACAATCTTCACTAGCTATTGAACTCTTCAAAGAAATGACGAAGGGTCACCTGATACCGGATAAAGTGACCATGGCGAGTGTGATATCAGCTTGTGGTCATCTGGGGGCTCTAGAATTGGGCATTTGGGTTGTAAACTTTGTAAATGAAAACAGTATAAAGTTGAGCTTATCAGGCTACAATTCTCTGATTTTTATGTATTCTAGGTGTGGCAGCATGAATGAAGCTAAGATGATCTTTAATGAAATGGAGACAAGAGATGTGGTGTCCCACAATGCTTTAATCGCGGGTTTTGCTGCTCATGGAAACGGGGTTGAAGCGCTTAAACTTATGGAGAAAATGAAACATCAAGGCATTGAACCAGATCGAATTACCTACATTGGAGTTCTAACTGCATGTAGTCATTCAGGAATGTTGGATGAAGGGAGAAAGGTGTTCGAATCAATAGAAGCTCCGGATGTAGATCACTATGCATGTATGGTAGATTTGATGGGACGAGTAGGAGAACTTGAAGAAGCAAAAAGAATGATCCAAGAAATGCCAATGCAACCACATGAAGGCATATATGGATCGCTTCTAAATGCCAGCCGAACACACAGAAGAGTCGACATTGGGGAGCTAGCAGCAAGGAAGCTATTTGAGCTCGAACCAGAAAATTCAGGGAACTACATTTTGCTTTCTAACATGTATGCATCTTCTGGGAAGTGGGAAGAGGCAGATAAAATCAGAGAAACGATGAAAACGAGAGGGGTGATGAAGACAACGGGGTGGAGCTGGGTGGAGAATGATGGAAAGATGCACAAGTTCATAGCAGGTGGTTGCTTCCATGAACGATCCGATGAGATATACAATAAATTGGCAGAGCTGAAACGGAAAATGCAGGATGCAGGATACATAGCTGATAAAAGCAACGTGTCGAGAGATGTTGAGGACGAAGAGAAGGAGGAGATGATCGGAACTCATAGCGAGAAGCTGGCTGTCGCGTTTGGCTTGCTCGTAAGTGAGGCGGGAAGTGTAATAAGAGTGGTGAAGAACATGAGGATTTGTTGGGATTGCCATACTGCTATGAAGATGATATCTGAGGTTGAGCAAAGAGAGATCATTGTGAGGGATAACAACAGATTTCATTGTTTCAAAGATAATGCTTGTTCATGCAATGACTATTGGTAGTACTTAATACTTTTGCAAAGTATATGATGTGCATATAGATGGATAGATTGATGAGTTTACATAGAATAAGATTTCGTATGGATTCGAGGAAGGATTTGAATTTACGGTAGGAGATTTATTGATGATGTTTGGATTCATGTGGATTCAAAATCCGTAAATTTCATTCTAACTTGTTCTTTTTACTATTACACGGTGATTTTGGTAGATTTGATTTATATTCATTTCAAATCTTGTATTTCAAATTACTCGATTGCGTCCTTAGGGCAACCGTGGGTTGTTTTGATTATTAATATATGCGGCATTTATGTTCGATCACTTTGTATGCATTTCATTAAAATCATAAAAAATCCCTCATTTATTTGATACAATCATGATATTAAGTATGTAATGGAATCAACTAAAGTACTGCATTTATATAATAATTTGATCATATAGGATTTGAACTGATTTAATTTGTGCTTTCCCTACAAATTTCATTTAAATATATTATTATGAAAATCAAGTTAATTATAATTTATAATAGCATTTTTATCAATAATCTTTAGTTTCATTATTATTAATTAAATAATGTGTGCACTCTCTCTCCTCCCTCTCCTCTCTCTCTCTCCTTTCTGCTCACTAAAAAGTTCTTGCAAATTCCCCAAGAACAAACAAAGATAATAATAAAATAATGAAAAAAAAACTCTCAAAACCTCACTCAAAAACATCGCTCTCCTACAAGAAATTTGCAATATTTAAGAATGTTATAAAAGAAAGAAGAGACTACTGTATGTACATAGTGGGACCCAATAACATATATAATATTTTATATACAATAACTTGATATGCCCTAAGATGATCTTAAATTTGATCTTAAGTGATACAAAATCATATACTACCTCCGTCCCAAAATAAATGACGTTTTAGCAACTAAAATTTGTCCCAAAATAATTGTCGTTTTCGTATTCCAAAGTATATTTACATGCAATATACCAAATATACCCCCATTTATTCACCTCAAATTAAATGTGTTAAAGAGATAAAAACACCTCATTAATTAAACTTAAATAGGGGTAGATTGGACTTTTTATCACATTTCTTAATATATGTGTAAAAGGCTAAAACGTCATTTATTTTGGGACGAAGGTAGTATATGTTAATTTGATTGTTTTTATATCTCCATTGACTTTTGCAACAACTGCATTTTAGATTCACAATAAATTGAATGGTTGAGAATTAAATCAAGTTATTAATCAAAGATAATATATAGTATTATGCACAAGTTGATTTATTGCAGTGGCTATAAATTTTGGAATTTTGCATACATCCTAAGAACAAAAGAAATATAATGCAGGAAAAGTATAAATGTAGGAAGAAGATTAAAGATGGGATTTTTTTAAATAACCCAAGTCTAAGATTAAAATCACAATTATCTTTTCAAGTATTAGAATTCATAAGCACATTTAAAAATATCACAAGTTCCAGAAAAGATTGAAATCCCATCACCAGACATTAATTCTAATTCATATTGATAACTGAAAATAGGGCAGAGGTTGAACATTTGTTCCACTTTGGTACCTCAAGACTAACACTTCTAAACCTTAAAATCCATCTGTCTTTGATCCTCGATTTGACTTCCAATTCGGTAAAGTCAAACTCTAGCCCTCTTGCTACTGCAACTCGGGCATTTGTACTGCTTGATATGTTCCGCTTTTGCAGGAGTGATCTTCACGCACTTCCCATGGAACCATTTTTCACAAATATCACAGCAAATCCAGAATTCATCGTTGGCGTAATTGTCCCCACAAGCTCCACATAAGGTACCTCCTTGCTCATCATCATCGTCCTCTTCCTCCTCTCCGCTCTCGTCTTCATCCTTTGGCACTGACGTCTTAACTCCTTTGGGCAGCTGCGGCTCAGGCTGTCGAGAAGGCTACAAGAAGCCAAACAAATATTGAACATGTTAACATGGAATGAAATGAAGATGCACAATGGAAGCACCCAAGGAAGGAAGGAGTTACCATTCTGCCAGCAGATTTGCTCTTGCTGCTGTTATTTGGAGCAACGGGCTGGTCCTTTGCCTGCTTAACAGCAGTTCCCGTTACAACTTCAAATACAGTTGGTAGCTCGTTTATCATCTGAAAAAGCCTCTTCCTGCAAAGGACAAATTTCTATCAAATATAGAGGTTCTGTACAATCATAAGACGTACTTCTCCCATTAAAAATGAGCAATGCGAAGAGACCTCCTCACTTCACTACGTGCAGATTCATATTATTGCTTGGGAAATAAAATTTGATGTTACTTAAGCAGCATGGACAAAAGATCCACAAAAATAAAAAGTACACTTGAAGAAACAAAGAAAGATGCAGCAGCATAGAAGGCAAATTAATGGGGCCAAACCTTTTTTATGTTATCAAAAAATCAAAAAAAGAAAATATCTCGAAGAAAAGAAAGCAAAAGGTTCATGTGGCATATGTCACTTACCCAAAATAGTTTATTGAAACATTAAGCATAACTTTCAAATTTAGATGCATCTGATTCATGCCTGCCAAGTTTAATATCTATCTATCACTACTTTTACTTGGATAAGAACTAAGAAATAAATTAGACACAGAGCCATCTGCTAACTTGTGTAATAGAGCAAAAAAACAAAAGGATTCTCAATAGAACAGCGGAAGAAGAGCATCAAATAAATGATAAGTCTTGTAAGGATGTAAAATCTATACTAGTCATTCTCGAGGGACAAGTAGTCAAAAATCCAAGAATATTCTGCTTAGAATCAGTAGTAATGCATACAGGTTCCTCATACATTTCCAAACAATAGAGTTGTGAAGGCTACCGTTCAATAAGCTATCCAGTAATGGTGCGTAAAAACAAAAAGTTAACAACTAAGATGTAGAAAATTTGTTTCTAAAGGATACCATAACAAAGGGTATTTTATTCTTGAATTTAGTAGGATGGGGAAATACAGACTTTTAAATCATGAGACTTGAAAATCCTGATAAATGGTAAAAATACATTTTGTTATGAGAGATTGTAAAGGGTAGGGTTTTACTGATAAAAGTTTATTCTATAGTATATTCTGTAAGGTTAGTGTGTAGGAAATCATAGAATAGTGATTTGTTGCTCGTAGGAGTAGGTGTATGGTTGGATAGTAGAATAATTTCTAAATCAGCTTTTTCTGAGTCCCAAAACAAAATTTGATATGAAAATCACTAATCCAGACGAGTGAATCAAAATATACAAACTAGTTTTATATCAACAGCTACTTGAGAAACATTTACCTCTCACTTTTACCAAATCCAAATCTTGCACCAAAGTAGAATGATACAGAAAGCAGCCATGAATCACTGTGAACTGCGACAAGAGAAATCCAGTCTTTTTCTTGCATCCCGTCTCTCGCAAAGTTTATTCCAAGTGCTGGCTCAGGCAGTTCGGGCGGCACCTCCTCAACAGGCAGGTTGACTTCCCATGTCTCATTTGGAAGCCCATATAGACAGAGGTTCTCCTTTTCTGAAAGCACAAGGAACGCATATAATTTACCACATTTGTCTGAATTTATTTGCTCAAAACATGTAGATCATTTTGAACATTAAATTAGAGAAGCTAATGCAAAATCACACATAATTTAAATTACAATGTATCATAGAGTCATTACCGAGATAGTGTTCAGTCTTTCAGTGAAATGAGTTAAATCAACCAGTAAGAAGATTAAAATCCAACTATCTTTCCAACACCAAATACGCCTATTTGCTCAGACAACATGAATTCAAGCAATGCTAGTAAATACCCGAACTTTCATCAGATATTCAACAAGCCATGCCTATAAATATTCACAAACGTGTTCAGAAAAAAACAGTACTAACTGCCCATATCTCATGGCAACAATGGATAGTAAATTTGTAAAACAAAAAAATTGAGATGTGGAGCATTAACTGAAAGAAAACATAGGAACAGAGCACAAATTTGCAGACACTATATCAAAATGATTTTTTTCGGAGATGCACTAAATAAAAACCATACGGTATATACAAAAGGGAAAAGCTAACACTGATACCATCATAAGATCATGATAGCTCAAAAGGCATGTAAATAAAACTTTATATGAGAATTGATTAAATGATTTAAAAAAAAAGGTACATCAGGATGATTCCCATCAACAGAGCTGCCCAGCCAAAGCTAGTCTCTGCCTGCTGCAATGCTCGACCAGCTCTATTGTTTATCTGATTTTATTCCCAGTATTAAGCTAGTAATTATGCCCCCAGAGTTAAGCTAGTAGCCTAGTAATATGATAGTAATTATGCTCCATGATATGCCCCCAGAGTTAAGCTAGTAGCCTAGTAATTATGCTCCATGATTTAAGCTAATAATCATTCCTCGAGGTTAAGCTAGGCCTTAGTTTCATCTTCTTTCCTTCTACAAGTAGAAACCCAAAAAGAAGAGCTTGAATACTCCATACAAAACTACCTTGTCAAGGCTAAAATTTACTTTTCCCCAGCAATATTCATATATGATCTTTGTAGTCACTTTCTGCTTGAACCTTGCTGGCAAACATTTGGGCAATTGTGCAATGCCGACTCCAACTCTTATTAACAATGACCAGATTGGAACCCTCCGAAGATGTGCTAACTATCTCCCTTTCAATTTCCCTTGCTAAATGCATCTTCCCAGAAATTTCAATAACACTCTTGAATAGAATCCAAACAAGCTCTTTGAATAAGCATTGAGATGCAAGAATTCAGGGAACTTGACCAGGTCGTGGCACAAGATCATTAACATTTTGTCCATCATCCTGGATTGTTTGGCAGCTGGAAGATAATTGGATGGATTTACCATATGATTCCCTCTGTATCATTTCATAAGCACATACACCAACTGGTCCCAGGACAAAGTTTGGATTGATCTAACAGTCAACAAACCTAGGGCAAGGTGGCTCCCACCATACACTCCAAGGTCAGTTCTACTTCTGAGACGTCCATCGTATGGTCAATTCGGAAATACTGTTCAGCATCAATCCTGATGAAAGTTTAGATAGAGGTAAGTCGTTGCTGGTTGTCTAAAAAGGCAAATTATCACCAATGGGAGATCCATTGCTATCCTTTCCGGGAGTTGTGGCTTGGAGACGCCACCACTCTATTTGATTGTTTTTCCTTTAACCAATGTGGCTAGCATCTCTTCATGATAATTCGATTTGTCCAGTTTCTCTAAAATATTCCATCATTACAATAATTCTTCCTATAAAAAGTCGATGCTTTCTCTACGCTTCACTCAGCTCTCCATTTTTGTGTTTATCGTGAACTCTTTTTTGGTGAGGGATAGGAATTTGGATCTAGAAAGGTTGGACCAAACTGATAAGAGTAAGGAGCAGGGAAACATAACTAAATATTAAGATAATTAATTTAATGACAAAAAAAGGCCCACCATAATGACAAAGGCCGAGTATAAATCTAATTCTCAACCTGCAACAATGCTATTCCTAATATTAAGCTACTAATATGCTAGTAATTAACCCCAACATTAAAGCTAATAATTATTCCCTAAGATTAAGCTAGTAATATGCTAGACCTTATTTTCTTCTTCCCTTCGATCAGTATACACCCAAAAGGAAGAGCTTGATTATCTCAATAATATTAAGTCCATATTTAGCATTAACAAACGAAAGTTCCAAAAGAAAAGGAAAACAAAAAAAGGGCAACACCTTATGTATCTAACAGAAATGTCTCTGAAGGCTAATTAATAAATATATCATGGAAACGTCAATTCTCTCTCATTCCATATCAAGCATTAAAAACACAATTGACTGAGTACCCAAAAGCATTTAATGTAATTTCATGAATCCCAGTCTGAGTAAGACCACATATAAAGCATCTTAAAGCTTTGATATTAACAGTTTGTCATTGTAACATAGTGCACCCTACATATACCAATGGTTGCTGTTTGTATTCAACATTCTCCTGTTCTCAGAGATCATCTGTTTGGCTGTCACAAGGACAGTGGAAATGACCAATCTGCTAAGTTCATTCACCAATATTTCAGTAACTGAGGCATTTTTTAATCTTCTGCATCTAAATCTGTATATTACTATTAGGTTAAATGTATGCCCACACTAGATTGAAAAGAGAAGTACCAAGCAGGATGTGCAGCGTTGATAATGCACCATGACACTGACCAAAAAAATATAGACAAATGAGGATGATGCCGATTATCTAGCATGGCCCGTTCAATTTTCCAAAAATATCTCTGCACACACTACCATGGACCAGGTGTATGTATCAAGTTCCATATTTTTCTTGAACCAAATTCCTGGTTTTTTTCCCTCTAATTGCAGGAATTACCATCTTTCTTATCTGCTAGCATCAATGACGATTCGGCACAACATCTCACCTCATTCTCAGTGAAACCAAATGCTTGGAACCTTCAGCATTCAGGATAAGATGTTGGATGCTATGATTAAATATCGAAGTACTCATGAAATGCTTTTCTGTCTTCAGCAATAACAGCCAACTCCTAACTCAATCAATCAGAAGTAGCCAAAAATGTACTTCAACTTCACTGAAATCTTATTCAATGGCTGAGTAAAGTAAAACTTTCAAAAGTGCAATCAACATAATTTACTAGTACAAAAAGCTCTTAGTCTTGCTCCAGAAAACACGACACATGTCCGGAAAATTCTGCAAAAAGGAGTTTCTTGTCTGCATTGTGAAAGCCAAACAAAAAACCGCAAAACCTAACAAAGACAAATAAGGAAAAAGACATGGGCATTATCCACATTAAATTCAGGTGCCACTAAACAACCGCACGAAGCGAAACGCAAAGTATAATAATTAAAGTAAAACTACCACAGTACATTTGGCACAAGAGCCAAAAGGCACACATTGATCAATTAATTTCTACAGCTTATCATATTCATTTACAAGAAAATCCAAATAGAGTAACCGTGTCGCAACAAAACAACAGGCATGTGAAATATATGAGGGTCAACACATATTTATTTACATAATAAAAGCGCACTAAACCCACAAAGATAAAGAGAAGAAACTCACCAGGATCACACTGCTGGTAAAATTTCTCAACATCTGCAAGGCCACAATAAAACAAAACCTGAGTAAATTAAACCACTGGATTATCCAACAGAACTTACACATAAACATGACACAACAGCACCCATTTAAACAGACAAAAATCATGGCAGAAAAAGAATAAAAAAACACACACACACCTTGCAGCAAAACTCAAGGGCACAAATTTACTAATCAAATAAACACAAACAAGCAAAACATCATTTCTTCTGTGAGGAACATAGAATCAACCAAACGGAACAAAATACCAGTTGTAAGAGCTTTAATGAGGCCAGCTCTACGGCCTTTGAAATCGTTAAACACTTCCTCAACAGTTCTCGGTACCGGATGCGGAGTTCCCTCCATTTCCAATCTATCTACACCAATTCAGAAAAACCCACAAGAGTAATAAATAATTCAACGCCTCCGCCGCGAAGCCAAGCTGGGTTTGGCCTCTGTTTACAACTAGGGTTTCTCCTCCGAAATTCCCCAATCAGTTCTCGAAATAGACATGCTAACAGGTGAATTCAAATGTTGGCTGGGCTGTTTCTGTCTCTGTAAATATGTACTATGAGAGAGAGGGAGAGAGAGAGAAATCTGAGGAGAGAGAAGCAAGAATGGAGAGACAAGAGAGAGGAAACAGCGGGAATGAAATTGGGTGAATGACTGAATTAGGGTTTTAGTACTAAAATTTTTTCATTTTGATTTTTTGTCCTTTTTTCGTTGTCCTGTTTTTAAATATTAATGAAATATTTTCGATGATTTAATTTATTTATCAAACATATTCATTTTTTTCTCTTGGACACGTGTCGAGGCGTGATTGGACAGTAAGGTTAATTTAAATATTGGAGATCTTCTATTTTTTTATAAAACAAGCTTTGGAATTATAAAATTGGTGAAATCGATGAAAATTGGAAGAAAAAAATATTAAAAAATGGGTTCTTTGGTGGACTTTATTACATAGATAGGGAGGAGTGTGGGAAAGTGACATAATTTGTTCCCTCCATTTATTACAAAGCGAGGATATATTTGAGTTGGTTTTCTGTAACATCGTTTCAAATATAATCTTTAATAAGGGTATATTAGGTAATTTAAATTTTATAAAATATATATTTATATATAATATAATAACTAATAAATAGATAATATATATATTGAATATGTATGTACTTTTTTTCTTTGACTTTAGTGAACTTTGGTTATATTATGTTGGGATTGCAAGTCGATAGTTCTTTTATACTTTTTTAGGTTTAAATATAAAAAACAATCAATATGAACTGTTGAAATTAAAATATTAAAACGGTTATCAACAACTACAAATGAATGCACATGAATTGAGCTTTTCTGCATACTCACCACTTTCCAAAATATATGAACGGTTGAGATTAAAAGATTAAAATAGTTATCAGCGGTTATAAATGAATGCACATAGATTGTGCTTTTCTGCACATTCACCACTTTTCAAACAATATGAACGGTTTAGATTAACTCTGAAATGGTTATCAACAAACAACGATTGAATGCACATGAATTGAGCTTCTTCTTTTTTTTTTTTTTGAAAGAATTATATAATGAGCATTATTTGCAATCGTTCATCACTTCATTTCCTCACTAACTCTTATATTTCAACTTTGTTATTTATTTATTATCCCCAGTATGAGCCCAAATATCATAAAAGAAAAAAAAATACCAAGGATATAGAAATTAGTTCCAAGTCAAAGGAGGCTAAACATAATATAGGACAAAGCAAAACATAATACAAGAAAATTATAGAATTCAACAAACAAAAGAAATCTATACTATATATAAAAAGGAAGAAGTTGGCAAATTTTACACATTTGCCACTCAATTGCAAAATTGGAGATAATTACTGATTTGCCATTTACCAATAGAAAAATTGTGAAAAAAAAACTAAAAAACTTTGAGAATCTTATAGAACAAGCTTCATATATATTTTAAATATAATAAGTAGTCTTTTAATTTAATATAGGGGTAAAATGAAATAGAGGAAATTATTTTGGATGGTATTATTATATAATTATGTCATAATGATATAATTAAAAAAATCTGAAAATAATGAAATTTAAACATTGTCAAAAATTTAAAAATTTGAAAATTCTATAATTTTAATATATAAATGTGAAAAATAGGTCTAAAAGCTAAATTTCATTTTACGAAGGGCTGTAAAATGTTTAAAAGTTTAAAAACTATTATAAAAATATTAAAAATAATAATTAAATTTGAAAGTAAAACTAATAATAATCTAATAATGTTGTGAGGTTAATATAAAAAAATCCACAAATATCATTTAAAAATAAATTCAAACATATATATATAACCATAAGAAAAAATATTTTAAAATGGTTTCAAAATTCTAAAAAAAATATTGTTTTAATTGTAAAATGAATTTGAAACCTAAATTTTTTAAATATAAACTAAGTTTTTGAATAAATAGAGTATTTGTAAAATAAATCCATCTAAAAAAATGTAGAAAATTATTTACAAATTATTAAATATAATTATAAGATATAAAGGAACAAAAATATGAATAGAACATATAAATTAACAAATATAATTGATCACTTATAATTAAAGAACACAAAACTATTATTATTATTGTTTTTGTTATTGTCGTCGTTGTTGTTGTCATTGTCATCATCATCATCATTAAAAAAATACGGATTTTTTACAAATCTCAAAATAATAAGATCTCATGAGTAATATTTTAATATCATAAATTTATTATATTATTAATAATCGTATTTGTCATAATAAATAATAAACCGCATCGCGCGGGTATACTGCTAGTAGATGAGTAAGAAGAATAATGCAACAAACATAGAGGAATAGAATACAGAACGATTGACAAAAGCAGAACAACTTCAGTCTTCAAGTTTCTGAAAAATCCATTTTTGGTAAGATTTTTCTATTGCCAATCCTTCATATTTGTCCACTGTAGGAAATTCGAAAACTAGCTAAAAATGCGATGATGCTTGCATAACGAGTTTGTGAAAAATGTAGATTATTTGCAGATGTTATCATAAGTTTATCATGACAATTCTTTGAACACTTTTCCTTTGAAATGGGATTCGAAGAAAATAATTTAACTCGAAACAAATTGGGAAACTATCGAGAAAACGTTACTAATCACTCACCAGATTCATCTGCTGCTTGATATAGCTTCATGTAGTTAACGTGCAAGATTGTCGTCCAACCTGTTAAATGTATACAATGGCATATGTTGATACTTGATGAATTCCAGAAACACAGCAGAATGACCAATTTGTTCATAATATCGAAGAAAATAAACATAAATCGACTCAAAATGCATACTTATAGTCGAATACGGACTCACTGACATTCATGGTCTTATATCCACTCCAATTTTCAGGAGCATATCAACCCCCACATAGTTCCAATCATGTATGGCAGCTCAAGACAATTGTCATTGCAGAATTGTTCGAAAAATATAATCCAATAGAACAACACTACCCCTCAAGGGACTGTGTCATTAGTATGTCGAATATCGATGCTATTTCTAGGCAAACGGCACTACTAACGAGGTAAAGAAGCATGAGATTTAGCTTAGGGGGTGTTTGGCTAACCTTAACTTTAGAGCTTATAAGCTATCATATCTTATAAGATGTTTTTAGAGCTTATAAGATGTTTAATTTAAGTTTAATATAAGTTGTTGAAGTGTTTGGGTAAATAAGATGGTGGAGCTTATAAGTTGTCAGTAATGACATTTGTGTAATGTCAATGGTTAAATTTGAAGGTGTTTTAAAAAATAAGCTCTTATTTTAGAAATAAGTTGGGATTTTCCAACTTTTCAAAAAATAGCTTATAAGTTTCTTACATCTTATAAGCTCATAAAATAAGATCTTATTTTTAAAAGTTAACCAAACACTTTTGAGGAGCTTATAAGCACTTAACATCTTATAAGCTCTTTTAAGGAGCTTATAAACTTAGCCAAACATCACGAAATAAAAGAAATTGAAGCATGGTAATATGATGTAGATTCAGGCTATCAAAGAATACAAGATAACGAAAATGGTTTGTTTGTTTATCTTTTCAAAAGTACACTTTCTAGTTTACTAATTAATACTATGCTACAAGAATTAAGGCTCACCTCTATTTTGAGATCAATCATTACATCTAAATTATATATATAAATTGGTCTCACCACAATCATATATATATATATATATAATAGAATATTCTGTAAAAAATAATTGCAATAAATGTCTCATTTATTAAATATTTATATTTTAAGAAATAATTAATAACTTTCACTCTACATTTATTAATAAAAAAATTAATATTTATGACATTTGATTTTATATTTATTGTATAAAACAAACTTAAAAGAAAAAATAAATATGTAATTCTATCTATATATTTCTATACTATAACAAATTAACAATAGAGGAAAAGTTGGAGATATTTACAAAAATACAATTTTTCCCACAAAAAGTGTTTTTTATTTTGTATCTTTTATTTTAATCCATTCAATTTATAATATAATTATTGTATTAGTTTATTCTTATTTTATTAATATTAATTAAGTTAATTTTTTTTGATTGTCCGAACAATAATTTCAAATAGTTAATATTTACCAACATTATATTACAGACCACGCATCGTGCGGGTGCGAGTACTAGTACATTTAATATACTACAATATTTGAAATATTAAAGAAAATATCATTCAATTGGAGTCATTACTACCTGTCATCGCTTTTGCACAAAAATCAATATAACCTCCTATACAATGTAAAAAATACTGAAAACATAACCAGAAATTCCCATAACGTCTCAAGGGGAAAATTTATATCTGTTGGGCAACTATTGAACTCTAGGGATTATAGAAAGAGGTCATACCCAATTGTGATTTTACCAAAAGATAATGAACATAGAACAAATGTTGATAAAACAAGAAATATTCAGGAGAGCAAGCATGTGAACATCATAGAATCAATGATCTTCTAAGTTAATACTTGTTGGAGCTAATATGTTTCAAACTTTCATCTTCCTTTTTAACAGAACATAGGTTAGTGATGTGGTCGAACTGACCACATTCGAACTATTTGAGAAACCTAACCGACTTGAAGACCAATCGATGCGAACAGAACAGAGAAACGGGCAGAACATGGATGCGAACAGGATAGTTCGCGTGTTATAGGAAGACATATGCGAACTAATTAGACTTTCAAGATGAGATGTCGAACTAAATCCGAAGCGAACTAATTCCAATTTGAATAACTGCCATGATCGCGGGTATCTCGCCCACTTTCCACTTTTTTAGGAGAAGATCTAACTGCCACATCTTTCAGGGAGTATTTATAACTCTTATTTTTCTATTCTCAATCACACACGAAAAAATATACAAAAATCACTAGAGAAAAAGCAACGACAAGTTTTTCCTAGATTACTGACTTGAGCGTCGGAGTCTCTTCACCGGGAAAAACTCCCGGTATTCTTTGTTTTTACAGGTATTTCCAATCGGAGAATTCCAATCGGCATCGGAGAAGAAGAAAATTCAAGTTAGGACAAATCAGTTAGGATACAAAGGAAATTAGTTCAAGCATACTAGGTAAATGCCACTATAAAATTATAAAGGGCAAGCATATATAAAGTTATAAAAAGGTTATGCAAGTAAAGTTACAAATCTGTAGCTAATCAGTTCATAGAGGATCACTACTAAAATTATACATGTAATGAAGACCCAAAAGTTTAGCATCACAATAGTCTACGAAAGCATATTTTTATCATGAGTGCATGATAGATATGCAGGTTTCCTTGTTTAGTTGTAGAAGAATTACCTGCAAGCACCATAGGGCAAGTGGCATGAAATTCAGTTGAAGTATGAGTGTATGAATGGAGATATTTACACAGACCCTTATGGAACGTATTGTATGTAGCCGTCCATTAGGGAATGGACATCAACTACAAGATCCGAGCTTCGAATAATATACAACTATGAGATTTCATCTCATATGTTACTGATCCATCCTCAAGAGGAACACCATCCACAGTGAAAAAACCAGGATAAGGAAGCGCTGTGTCTACCAGACGAACCCAAGTTCTATCAACTGCAAGAGGTGGGAGAGACACTTCCTCTGAATGATCAGCACTGTTGAAGGCGATGAATAAGTTACCATGCATATTCAACGAACCAGATGTTGACTGGCTTGATTGTGCATCAACCTTCAATGTCATAGCTAGGAATTTGCATAATGAATCGTCCCACTGCGGTGGTGATTGATTGGTTCCGTGCCATTCAATGTTATCTTCCTTTAGGAAATTCCTAGTCTGAAGAAGATCACTTCGCCTTATCTTCAATGTGCTCAAAAATGAAATAAATTGTGTGACTTGATTACTGAAGCCTGATCTTAAGGCGTTCCAATCCATAGGTTTTCGGTCAGCATAGGCTAGGGAACCTCTGGAGGATTGACCATATTCATCTCCCATGTTAAGAACAGGCACACCCAAAGAGATGAACAAAATGAAGAGAAAATTTCGGATCTGTTTAAGACGCGTCTCTAGCACAACCGTTTTATTTGTGGGACCTTGTTCCCCACAATTCCAACTCAATTGTGATTCTAATTCATCACTGCTGAAGCTCACCAAGTCCACAAGAGTAAGTCCAACGTTTCTTGTAACATAATTGAAAGAGAATGCAGGTCCTCGACCACCCAAAAACAGATCTCCACTACCACAAACACGTGTTGCAAGTTTGCTGATAAGACCTTTGCCCCTTAAGAAGTTCCTCACATCATCATAAAACATTGCATTCATCTCTGCCCATCTCTTCCAGTGAGGGAACACAATTTTCTCTGTTTCAATGCCATGAGGATTCCATGAGTCTGCTATTACCTTGACTTTTGAAAGCACTGGATCAAAAGCAATAGCTTCAACTAAAGGAGGGCGTGAAAGAAACTCGCCATGGGAACCTCTTGTGAGAGAAGATGCATTAATGAAACAGAATCCATCAATATGATACTCAATTACCCAATAACGGAGACTTTCTAAGATCAATTGTTGGACAACAGGGTGATTGCAATTTAATGCATTTTTAGATTTCAAGTCCTCTCCTCCTTCAACATTATAATAACAAGTATTATCAATCTCCATTAGCGCTGCGACCTCACTAGTATGGGTAAAAACAACTTCCAGTAAAACTTCGATTCCGCTGGCATGTAGTGTTTTCACCATCTCCTTCATGGATTTAGCAACAGTCATTGGATCACCAGAAGGTCCATATAAGCTTCCAGGACAAAAGAAATGCCATGGATAATAGGGTCCCTTTTGCTCATCAAAAGGGAAGGCTGGCTCTAATAAGATGGCATTGACACCAAGATCTTTGAAATGATGCAGTTTTGCAGAAATACCAGAGAAACTTCCAGCGATATCACCAGGTAAGTTACTGGATTTATCTGCGGTAAATCGTGTGACATTCAGTCTATAGATAACCATTTTCTCCATAGGTAAACAAGGATGAACTTCGCCTCTCCAATCAAAAGCAGGTTCCTCGCACAACTTTCCAATGCATTTTTTAGGCGAATTCATTCCAAAGTCTTCAATAACCTTAGCGTACGGATCCAATAGAACACGATTCCCTTTGTTGTCAGTACCACTCCTGCAGCGATAACCATAGCTCACAAAGGGCACACAAGAATATAACAAAGCATGCCAAATATCACCTGTGTGGTTGACGTATGGATCCAAATCAATCTCTAAAGCAGGTTTTTCTGCTGAGGTATCAGCATATAGACATAGAGCAACACTTTCAACATTACGAGAGAAAAAGGCAAAGTTTATGGATCCATCATCTAAAAAGGAAAGGCCCAATGGAGAAGGCCGCCCAGAGCCAAAACCAACAGGCACTGTGAAATTTGTTTTCCTGTGGCTTCTGATCGTTGAAATTTCTGAGTTATGATCCACTTGGGACCTAAGTACAAAAGAAATGTAGAATGGTGCTACACTTTCCTCAAAATCCAACTCAACAGAATCTTCCACTATTGGGGTTTCAGTGATACTGTATTTGCTATGAGCACTCGATTGTTGAGAGTCCGAAAGCATTAAACTTGTTGCATCATTTCTGAACATCCCCCACACCATGACAAGCTCTCCATGTCCTTCACAAAGTGGCAAAGACTCCACTTCAACATAGACTCCATATTTGTTATTATTCTTCCTTTTAACAAGTACCTTCAATTGACCACCAATATCCATCATAAATCGATAAGTTGCAAGTTTTTCCGAGGATTTTACAGCAGAAACATCTGATGTGGCTGATGCTTTCAACACACGACGTTCATGTGAAATCCTTCTCATAGGTTCTGTGAGTTGTCGGTGGACAGTTTTCTGTTTGAAATCCAACTTATTAAAATCACTCGAAACCAGTTTCCCATATTTCCGACAAGTGGAGGCAAATAACTTAAATGATTCAAAAGCTTCAATGCTTTGACCAAGCGATTGCATTGCATAAGTTACTTGAAGCATGGCCATCCAGATGAATGGAAAGAATTAATTTGCAAAATTGATGTTTGACTATATCATATACTTTGAGTCACAATCTTTTTTCCTGCACAAGAATATTGGATTTAAAACCACAAACAAATGGCTAGAAGACTAAGAGCAATGAAATGCAGTTCCATTCCAAGGGAAGAGAAGAAATCCATTTTTGCCCCATTCCAGAGCATTATATTTAAGATGCAATTTCTTTAATGATCATCACCAAGAAACACAGAAGCCATATGATTATATAATGTGTGTGTGTGTGTGTGTGAGAGAGAGAGAGAGAGAGAGAGAGAGAGAGAGAGAGAGAGAGAGAGAGAGAGAGAGAGAGAGAGAGAGAGGAGCTTCAATCTACTAAGCAGCCATGGACATAAACAGCAGAAAAGCATCAAATTGCATAACAAAAAACTAAATCAACAAAGCAATCACCTAAACTAACAATAATTCATATTTCAAAGGAAACGTAGCAAAGTCAGTCCCAGCAAACAAAGAAGCACTCAATTCAAAATGTACTACTTCAAAATGGAAGCAAGATACTCACAGAATCCAAAGAGGGAAAATTCCAGAAGATCCACACATCGGAGACATTCAAGATCTCGGCGACAATGTGCTGTCCTCCATAAACACATCGTTCAGAGGAGAAGCAGCACCACTGCAATCTTGATTGTTGGAATCAATGGAGTTCTGAGAAGAAGCAATTTACAAGATAAGAGAGAGAGAGAGAGTGAGAGGAGAGAGAGAGAGAGAGAGAGAGAGAGAGAGTATGAGCTTCGAATATTATATTTTATGTTTTCTATACTCAAAACTCTTTTCACCAAAATTTAAAAACAAACAAAATTGAAATGATATTTGAAATACAAAAATTATGATTTCATATAAAAAAATTCATTTCATAAATTTTAAATTACACATAGAAAATCCAGAGAATTACATTAAGATTCAAATAATTAACAAATAAAGTAAAAGGGCATAATAAAAAGTGAATTATAATCAATTATTAAATCTAATCTTGGTTTAGAAAATTTAAAATTAAGGAAAATTAGAAGAATTTTTTAATTAAATTTACAAATTTAAAAATAAAGTTAAAATTCATATATTGCCTAAATAAAATTTTATTTCTAATATTTGGTCAAATTTCAGAATTCTAAATTAAAAAATTAATTAAAATAGCTTAATTTAAAGTAATATATGTTTAATTTAATTTCAATTTTTTTATTTTTATAATATAATTTTAAAATCGATATTAATATTAGTTTTTCAGTTTAATTTTGATATAAACTTGTGTAAATTTTGTAGGTGATTTTATAAAATGAAATATAGCATAGTTTTTATTTTCAATTTATCTATATACAGCTTAATATTATATTTTTATTTTAAATTATTAGTTCATAAATAAAATGTTTTTCAGATTCTATTTGAAAAGGTCCTAATTTATTAAGAGTAGAACTTGTGTGCGCTGAGGTACTGTGTGCTCCCAACCTAAATTGTAATATTTTTAAGTAATATGATTAATATTTTAGTATATATCTTGAATAATATATACCTATGCGCTAAAACATATATTTCAGTTATACACATAAGACCTTATGATTATGCAACTAATACCTATACCACTAATACCTTATGAATACATACACCGGAGGTATGCAAGTTTTTGCCACCTTTTAAAGATATTTTCGGATTGAATTACTTGTGGGTTTGAATATTATAAATTTTAGATTTTTAGTAAATAATGAAAAATAATTTATTTATTTAAATTAAATATTTTAGGGTTATAAAATTATTATTTGGAATGTAAATTTCTATTCTATGTAAAAACTCATTATCTTTAATTTATTTATTTTGGTGGTAATTTTTGGTTTTTAAAGACAATCAATGTATTCCAAACTATTATGTGGCTATCACATGTAAGGACACAAATGAAAAAAAAAAACCCAACGTGCATTTCATACCTTATCGTAAATAGGTTTGATTTGTGAGTAAAAAAATGTATCGTGAAAAGTTTTTGTAATATTGTCTCATATTAATCTTTCTTATTTTTAAAATTTGAAATCTTCGCGGTCACTTCTGATAAAATATATAGTGAGGCTAAATCGAATATTAGTGGTATTTTATTGTGACATTAATTTGATGTTTCTATCATATATTAGTGGTATTTTATTGTGACAAATCGAATTGTACCAAATCGATATTAAAATTGAAAATCGATTTCAAGAATCTAACTATATATATATATTATTTAGTTCACTTTCTTTATATTGAGATATTAAATTAATTACAAATTAATTTAATAGATTTTTAATACGTTTTAATACTACTATATATATAGTTAATGTTGCTACGATCTTTTAAGATTTCATAGTCGATAATAAAGTAAAATAATCAATGCTAAACATTAGATGTAATTAAAGTAATGGATAATATATATGTTATGAATGAAGTTTTTATAATTTAATTACTTGTCTTCTCTAATTAATTTACTATAAAGTTCCATATTTCTTTTCTTCAATTTCTTAAAACATGAATTTTCTAAGGGGCAAATCAACTCGTTTTCTATGACCACTCACGTGGGGTAGAAGAAGACTTCAAAAATGAAATTCGAAAAGAAAAGAAAAACTTGAATATAATACTATTGTTCTTTTCGAATATATATACTATATGACTACTTAATAATCTGTGAAATATATTTTATTAGTTTGGGATTTTTTAGAGGTTTAGGTTAAAAAAAATTGTATGTAGTGTATGTTTTCATTTGAGTAAATATATGTTTTAAATTTAAAAAAATCAATCTTCAAACCATGTAGATTTGATTAATGCTCACGTCTATAATTGAACTTAAATTTGTTGTAGAAAAATGATATGAAACGCAAATTCTCCCCTATATGATCAGATGCATCGATCATCCATTCAGAAGAATCAGAACCCGAATATTCATGCATCAATTCCCTTTTTTACATCATTCTTTCCTTTCCTTTATACTTTGAAGTGTTTTTTTTTTTGTAATCGAAGACTATAATCATCATGAGTTGTGCATGACTCCTAACTTAAGTTCAAAGAGTAGCATTGTTGTTAGTGAGAAGAAATTGTAGATGAAATCAAATTGTGATAAGAAGATTTATTTTATGGATTTTATGTCCAACTATATATGAATTGTTATGTTGTTATTGTACCTTTATGCTATAGTTGTGTGTCATTTATTCCATATGTGACTAACTTTTATGTAAGTTTTAGGTGACCTTTATATTGTATGTCATGATCTATGACCGTTAAGTTGTTAAACAATTATGTTACTTTTTTTCTTTATTTGTCTGAATTTTATGTATGTTAGATTTTTGAGACATTTATGTTTTAGCTGGTATACTTTGTATACTTGAATATTTGCGATAACATTTTATGCGATAACCAAAGTTGTCAAAATATAAGTCCAGTCTTCGTGACAAATTGTCGTAAAAAATGTTAATAAAAATAGACAATACATTGTCACAAAAAGTAATATAAAACGGCTTATTTGCGACAACATTGTTATCGCAAAAAAAAAAAAGTATTTATGAGAAGGCTTTTATGATAATAATTCAGCGACAACATGATGTGTCACAAATTGTGACTTGCGACAATTATTGAGGTTTTTGCGACAATTTTGTTGTCGCAAATACTTATTTTTGTTGTAGTGATGTAGATGACTTATTTAAATTTAATAATAATTAAGATGAAATGAATTGAATGGATCTCTTTCTATATACAAGTTTACGATGGTAATCTTTTACTCTCTGACAATAATATGAGTTCGAGCTTTTGAGATATATATAGTTGAGTAAGTTTTGTGAGACCGTCTCACGAATCTTTTTCCGTGAGATGGATCAATCCATAACCCACACTTAGCAATTCATATGAAAGTTTGTGGATATGAATTCAATTCATGAGTAATAAGGGTTCATCTCACAAAAACTATTCGTAAGATCGTCTCACATGAGTTTTTGTGTATAAATATGTAATACAAATGAGGGGTTGTAAATGAAGTTGAAATAATTGAAAGACAATATCTATTCTTAACCCTTGTGACACGGGTGGGTCCCTCAATTAATGTGGGCTTTATCAAACCACCATTATGAGAATGGAGGTGCTGTACCTTAATTTTGTCTCTGACCAGTCTTCTGCAAGTCATATATATATATATATATATATATACGAGTATCAGCACATGTGACGCATGTGAAGGATGAATTATTTAAATTAAAAATATTATAATATTATTAACCTTAAATAATAACTTTTTTAAGGATATACAATCTATATTAAACTAAATTAAATTCAAAAAAAAAGTATAGTAAATTAGAGTCCTACTCGTAATAGAACTCTATATGATTTGGTTTAGAATTCTTTTGTAAAATTATTTAAATATGAAAATCATAAATTACTATTATAACCTTAAGTAAAAAATTTAATAAGGATATATTAGGCAATCCATATTTTGTAAGAAATATCCATACTTTTATATAGGTAATATATATGTGTGTGTGTGTGTTTGATGAATTCATGTTATCATTCCAGATGAGTCTTACATGAAATCAATACTAACCATACTTAATTGATTCCCGTATCTTATTTATCCATATAAACTCTGTCTTACATAAAGTCTCACATGATTATAGACCATCTTACATTAGGACCACTTTATAGAAACATCATTAACAAGTAAATTTGTTAACGGTTAGAATAAAAAAAATTGTGAGTAATGATCCATACAAGCTATATAGAGAGAATTAAAATCTTGATTTTCCTTTTGGAATATTTTAGATTTGTCCATTTTTCTTGGTCAATTTTAAATATTTGAATGTTTGTGTTTAAACTATCTTTTTTTTTTTCTTTCAAATTTTAAGTTTTAGGACAAAACTTATATACCCTGGGGCACATAGGGGCACAGATTTAGGTGTTATACACATGCTCTTTAGGTGTTATATATATACTCTATAAGTGTTATGTTTCTTGGTGTTGTATATATATTCTACAGGTATTATATGTATATAAAAGCAAACATATGATACCTAAAGAGTATACATATGATACCTATAAAGTATATATATATATATATATAACACCATATAATAGGTTAAGTTGGGGGCACCGTGCCCCCGGGACACACAAGTGTCACTCTAAGTTTTATGTATGTGGATGTCATAAATAAGTGACCTTAAATTGTGAGATGAATTATAAATTTCACATGATTTCTTAAATTAAACAAAACATAAGTTAAAAGTTGAATGACTAATGAATTAAAACAAGGCTATTTCAGTATTGATTTCTTCTGATGAATCGGGGGGAAACATCAATCTTAGTCCGATAATTTAATTAAGCATCATCCAATTTTGGTGCACTACTTTTGTTTTTTCAATTTTAATCATTTAATTAATTGTCGATTTTTTCCAGTGTCAGTATTTTCATCGTAATAACCAAAATTGCTGATGTGGCTGTCGGATTTGGCAGTCACATCTGATTTTCCATCTACCATATCAAAATTTCTGACGGCCACATCAGCAACTTTGGTTATAATTCCGAGTAGAAATAACTGAAATTGGGGAAAAAAATCAAAATTAAAGGACTGAATTTGATAAAGACGTATACCAAAATTGAACAAAACCTAATTTTTCGGACTAAAATTAATATATTTCCAATTAATTATCTTATGATCCACTCATAATTCCACTCTTGTAATTACAACTCACACGCATTTAAGGTCCATTTAAATAGGAGATGAAATATTCAAAAATAAAATAGAAAATCAAGGATTGACTAAAATGCAAACCTTATATACAATATATGTGTGTGTGTTAAAAGCACTAGAAAGACCTAAACAAAGCAAGATGAACGTGTTCACTATTCACCCCACATAATACACATCATTATTCAATCACAAATTACACACATTTTATTTTAGAAGTGAATTACAACATATAGATCCAGAAAAAAAAAGAAGAAGAAGAAGAAGAAGAAGAAGAAGCAAAGAATATAATTATATATACTCAAAATAAAACTTGCATTTGTATATCACATCTAATTTATATATAAGCTCTTCACATCTCTGGCCTGCCTAAAATCATGATCCTATTTAACAATTAAAACTAAGAAAATTTTCAAATGCCTTGAATTATTGTTTACAAAACTACTAGTTGATTATTTCAAAGAAGAACTATATATATGTAGGTTTAGTTAAAGTAAACATAGAGCTAATTAATATCATTCCTCACAAGTTGAAAGAGGAAGCTATAAATTGTAGTTATTACATAACCAATAAGCTAAAAAAAACCCATCAAGGTCCAAAAACCCTAAAAAGTTCTAAAAAGTTGTCGTTACAAATCAACAAATTAACTAGAGTCTTAACACACACATTAGCATATATATATAGGCTATAAATCAAATCTGCATGAGTCATTACTTATGATAGCTATATATATAGAATCATGTGGTGATCATAATGATAATTAATATATAGTTACTTGAAAAGATTGGTGAGATCTTTGCTTGCCTCTGAAATCACATTCCAATCCCACAACCGATCCGAAAAGGCTGCCTGAAACGGGCCGGCCGCCTGTGTCTGAGGCTGCTGCAAGGCGGTGGAGAAGTGAGACGAAACGAGGTTAATGGGAGGATTATTAGTGCTAGGGTTTTGATGATCATGATGTACTACTTGTTGTACTTGTGAGTAGTTAATGTTGTTGACTAGGTTATGAAGATCATCAAGTGCATGGGATGAGGATGTGGTGGCGAAGATGGAGGTGGTGCTGCAATTTGGTGGTGTTATTAAGGGATTATTGATGATGTTAAACGAGTCGTGATTCGAAAGAGGAAGAGGGCCTTGGCCCGGGATATTGCTATTGCTACTCGTGCTTGTAATTTGATCAGTAATATTTTTGGTCGTCGTCGTTTCTTGATTTAGTGATGGCTTTGAGATGATTCTTGATGATGGGAGAGATGGATGGTCTTCAACTCCAGCTCTTTTGTACACTCTACAAAGTGATATTTCTGCCTGCAAAAATCAAATCAAATCAAATCAAACCAATAAATGTCATGTATATTCAATAGTTCATGAGTTCAAAAGTGTTTGAATTTGAAGTTCAAAAAGCACTTTTGCTAAAATTCATGCATATCGCATGTTTTTCTGACCCCAACATTTAACAACTTCATCGATCTTTAATATCCCATCTCATTATTTTCTCCAAACCCCAAATAAAAAACCTCAAAACACACACACACACACCATGGTGTCAATCCACCAAAAGGGCTTTCACAAAAGGACAAAAAGATGGCAATGAACATGTTAATCTGCCAAAACACAAAAAGGGCTTTCTCAAAAAGGCAAGAAAAGATGATGCACAAATTTATACCTACCTTTTGAAGCCTTTGAGTTTCATGAAGTGGCAAACGAAACTCATTCATAATCCAACTAGTTCGAATCCCTTTAGGGGCTTTGCCAGAGTAGAAAACTAGGGTTTTCTTGAGGCCAATGGATCTTTGATTCTCACTTCTTATCATTCTATCAGCTCCCGTTGCTTTCCAGTAGCCAGATGTCGTCACCCGATTGGGCCGATCTCCATTCCTATATTTCCTATCTCTTGGCACATAAAAGTACCACTCTTTCTCCCCTATCGCTGCTAAACCTGCAAAATTAATCACGTGGTCAAAATTTTAACATATGATACAAAGATTATATATATACATGGATCTATGATAATGAGTTGCAAAGATTGATAATATTACCAGGGAGTTCCCAAGGGTCATAGCGATAGAGGTCCAAGAAAGTGATGAGCTCAACGTTGAAGTGTTTGCCCTCCACCTTCCGCCGGAGGTAGAACTCCACCAGCTCCTCCTCCGTCGGGTGGAAGCGGAAGCCCGGCATCACGACGTCGTATTCGTGCTCGTCTTCTTTGTTCTTGCTCTCTTCTTGGCTGTTCTTGTTCATGGCTGGTGATGATGAAGATGGTGATGATGCAACTGCCATATATATCTATGTGATCCCCTTTCTTTGTACAAGGATTATGGGCTCAACTTTGGATGAATATTTGAGTACAATCAATCATACATGCTTAATTCCATTCATTATTCACACATGGAGGAATTCTTGTGCTATATATGAGCAAGTAGGGATTTTTGAGTTAGGGGGTGGGGTGGGGTGGGGTGGTAGGTAGGGTAGAGTAGGGTAGGGTATTGGGGATAAGAGAGAGATGATCAAGAATTGCTAAAGCCCAAAAAAGTTAAAGGGCTCCTAGACTTAGCCTTTCTCTCTCTACTCTCTCTCATATCAATTTTATTTATTTAGTTATTAAATATGGAAATGGAAAGATCCACATAAGTAAGAGAGGCTAGTTGAGAAGAAGTGATAAATATGAGAAAGAGACATCACAAAATATAGGGCCAATTTGTTCTTGCGGTGGGTTTGGAGCATTCTTTATTTCACCATTATTTTTCGAGTAAAACTCGTGTGTGATTGTATCACAAATCATTTTATATGAAATAGGTTAATTTACGATCTATATTTCACAATTCACATATAAATTCAGTGAGAGAAAATGATTCGTCTCACAGAGATTTTCCTTAAACCCGTCTAACACAAGTTTTTTTTATAGTTTTTCACACTTTCTAAGTTTGTGGGTTATATTTTACAGTACTCAAATCACTTCTTATCTATTTTCTTGTTTGCTATAATGGCTTTTTAATGTTAATAAAAAAATGGGTCATGATGAGTTATTACTCTTTGATTCCCTGCAATAAATTAAAATGGACTCACTAGTTTAATTAATTTTTGTATCGCCCACTCACCAGAAAAAATAGGGATTTTTTATTTAAAATTTCCTACAGTATCTTAGTCGATTTAATGAACTAGAATTTCCCATTAATGATACTAATATTGCATGCAATTAAGGAGGGCGTTATAGGAAAGTTGGTTCCATATTTCCACTCTCATTAAACAAAATCTCTTAATCATGCTGTCTCTCTTCGAATTAGATCTTCTGTTACATTTGATGTTACATCTCATATTTCATAATATATAATACACGATATAAGTAAATATTGATATTATTGAATACACGTAATGTGTCTAATCGTGAAATAGGAAATGTAGCAAAATGTAATAGAACTTATGGTGTGATCTTCTAGGGATTACCTATTTTGCAGTAATTAATTAATTAATAGAGCCTTTTGTTTTTAATAAATTAAACAACAAACTTACACCTAACTAATGTGAGGAAACAAATTGGCCCAACTTTTCATTAGTTGCAATATTCATGTGAATCTCGGATCATGTTAAAATAACCATGTGTTATATGTGGATTAACTAATATCACTATTAGCACCACTAATATCACTATATATACACATACATACATTTATAAACAAATATGTTAAAGTTTAGTCCTACTCCTACATATAAAACATTTGATTTCCTGTTCATATTAAGACTTTTAATAGTGATATATATATATATATCTAACTAACATCACATTTTTATTAGTATTTTATCTATTATATTAATATTAGCAAACAACAGTTTTTTTCTTAAATTTACCAAGGTTAATTTCTCTTAAAACAATATTTTCATAATCAAATGGTCTAAAACAGTAATTATATTGTCAACTTTTATACATAATTTTCTAATTCATGGTATGTATGAAAATTATTTTGTTCAATAGTCTCATGATTATATACATAATTTTTTGTTTTGTTTTAGTCCTGTAACTTAAATAATTGCTCCATTTTGGTTCTAATATCACTAGAAATTTAAAATTCAGCCTGAAAATTGTCACATGACATCTAATTTTGAGGTTATAATAATACCCATCATAAAAAACTTTGATTTGAATGGGTTTGGTTATTAGAAGGGTTTTGTTGGATGCGGGACTTGGATAATTAAGACCATCTCCAACAGTGCACAGGATTTTCCTGTTAATCTTACACAATTTTTATGAAATAACTGTCAATGATCTCCAACAGTTCACATTATTCTCTGCACCAAAAAAGAATATTCCATAATATTCTTTATTAATTAATTAATTTAACATTTTATTTATTATAAATATTCGTTATTATTGTTAAATAATCTATTTTTCATCTTTATTATTTTCGTAAATCTAGTTCACATATATCCCCATCCTTAATAATATTTATAATAATATTCAATATGGATATTTTACAAATATTTTCATAAATCTAGTTTATATATATCCTCATCCTCAATAATATAAATAAATTTGTAGCAATCTCATTATTAATAAATCTTTATCAATTACTTACCTAATATCTATATATAGGTCATAGATCATACATTCATTTGCACTCCTAATTTCTTTTTATACATATTTTTTGTAATGTCTATATATCGTGGTCAAAGTTACAAGACAATTGAATTGTTTTTTTTTTCTTCCAAAATCGGAATGATTATAATAGCACTTAATATAAAAAATGAGGAAAAAATGAATACAAAGTAAAAATAATAAAAAAGAACTTAAAAACAAAATAAAATAAGAAAAGAAAAAGAATAAAATAAATAATAAATAATGATAAGAAAAAAATGAATACAAAGTAAGAATATAGAAAAAGAAATTAAAAATAAAATAAAATAAGAAAATAAAATGAACAAAATAAATAAATAAGAAAAAAAAAAGATGGCGCAAGGTTTGACTTGTGGATAGTTGGCGCAAAACCAGCGGTTAATATGAGATGGCGCAGAGAAAAGATTTATTGTTGGAGATGAAAACAGGCGCCATCAAATTGTGATGGCGCACTGTTGGAGATGCTCTAAACATTCTCATCCCTGTTTTGTTGGCCATTACCTTTTCTTTTTATTTTATTTTTCAAGTTTTTTTTATGATGTGGGGTACTGATTAAAGACGTGACATTTACTTATTTTTTTATTGTGTTAATGTTCGGATCAATAGAATAATTACACCTCACACCACGTCATTAGTTCTCATCAGAAACCTCTAAATTGGATGTCATGTGACAATTTTCCAGTCAATTTTGAAAGTTCCGACAATAAAAAAAAAACTATATAAGTTACAAGACTAAATAAAAAAAAAATAGTTGTGGACTAAATGTGAAAAAAAGATTTAAGTTGTGGGACCAAGTTATCCCCATGACTGTATGCATTTTTAAAACAATTGATATTATATTTCTACATTTAAGATAAAATCGTGAGTGCACTTAAAATTCAATCTTTTCTAATGTGATTTGTTTCAAAATACTTTAATCATATTTTTACATGTAACAAATAAAATAATATTAGTAATGAATAAAATAATATTATCCTCCTATTTCAATATTAAAGAATATTGATTGACGTACATTAATAATTTAATAGCTAATATTATACTTTAAAGATTTCTTGGTTTAACTAATGACATCTTGATGTATGAAAGCGTCTAGAATTTATAGCCATAAAGAAAGAAGAGAGAATATAAACTTTAATTAGCAATTTAAGAAACAATCTAAAAAGACGTTAATTTCTTTAAAAAAGTAGTTTATTTAATTGTCAAATAAGCTTGTTCGATTGTAATTATGTATAAAATACAATCTTTTTTAGAAGGTGTATAAATAAATATATATATATATATTTAGGGAAATTTTTATTTTACGTCCACTTAAAACGCTATTGTCCATTTTTCGTTCATTTATTTTTAGGGTTTCACATTTAGTCCAATTAAAATCAAAATCGACCAAAATTTTGGTCAATTGGGGCAGATTGCATCTCAATCGCCCCCAATTTTGAATTTCCAATAAGCCACATCAGCTGTCATGCATGTGTGCTCCGATAAGCCACGTCAGCTGAAGACACCGTGCCCGATGGCCCAAGGGCACATCTCTGTCGCTCAATTCTGATATATTTATCGTGGTGCTATAGAGACACACTTTGAACATTAATAATGGTAGGAATGAATATCAATTTTTGAACCAACTCAATATATGAGCTTTAATTTAAATACTTAAGAATTGATTTATTTATCTAATTAATAGATTGGTCCTATAAATTAAATTAATACATATAGAATATCAAAGGATTAATTGAATTAATTATGGCTTTATTGGCTTCCTTTATCTACACAGATTGAAATTAAACACTCTATATCCTATGTTTTTCTTGAAATATACACACCTATATTAAAAAACCGTCATGAGATATGTTAATATAACAAAAAAAAAATCAATAATATAATGTTGAACTTTATAAAAATAATTAACTCATATTATTGATATCTTTCTATATAATTAATTAATCTCACTACCATTTTAGAGTAATAATTATAGAGTAACATTTACGTGCCTCGAACTTGGCCACTGCATGGTGTTAGATATATACTTTTCAGGTATCATGTATATTAATTATCTTAAGATATTATTTATATATAGAACAAAAAATCGATAACTTCAATGAATAAACAGGTAATACCTTAAGAGTATTCACATGATACATGAAGAATATATATCTAATACCTTAAAATGATTTATGAGACGATCTCCCACAAAATTTATTCATTAATATATTTTTCAATCAAAAATACATGAAATATTACAACAATTATAAGGTTTAATTTCACTAAATCCTCGAATCTAATTAAAGTTTTGCAGTTTAACCCTCCAAATTTATTTTATGGCACAAAAGTTCATAACCAAAACGAATTATGTAAACTTTTATATGTTGCCTCGTCACGTCAATAATTTCCAAATATACCTTTACAAAATATATTCAAAATATTAAATTTATAATTATGTAAATAATTTGTTTTCATAATATTACATTTTATTCCAAAAATTAAATTTAAACTGTAAAATATTTTTAAATAATTATATTTATATTTTATTCAAATATTTTAATTCAAGTAATAAGTAAATGAGATTAAATTGTAACTATAAATATATTATTTTTTAGCTAATTAACTACTTATCTTTTGTTATGATCTTTAATTTGTTAAAATTATTAAGGCTCCGTTTGGATATAGTGATTTGAAATTCAGAATTTGAAATGAGTGGATCTACGTCCATCCAAACACTACCGGTAGATTTGCTACCATGGATTTCAAATCCCTCTTCAAATCTACCCATCCAAATGGACCCTAAATGACTTCATTGTAATCTCAAATCCCATACAATATTTACAAGCTAGGAGTCCACTATATATATATATATATATATCTTATCACCTCTATTTTTTGTTTAGGGTAGTATTATTATATATCCTATCTCATTTATTAAATCTCAGGCCATATTTTTTCACATTGTAACTGAAAAGGTATAAATGTATTACATATGTACAATAAACATAGCTGAGTGGTTGGAGTGGAAATGTGGGGATTAGAAATATTAAATAACTTTACGTGTCTCGAGTTTGAATCCAAGTCAACATAATCTGCATTATAAAGTGAATATCACTTGAGCTACATGCTCGTGGTCATTGGATATTGATTTGTCTCGATTCCGATCCTTCACTTTTCCGATACCGTTCGAAATTCTCCGACGATGATTGGAATTCTCCGATCAAAAAAACCTGCAAAACAAAGAACACCGGGGGTTTTTCCCGGTGAAGGGACTCCGACGCTCAAGTCAGTAATCTCACAAAAGTGTTGCTCTCAATTTTGAATGCTTAGTCTAGAAATTAGGATTGTGAATGTGTGTGCAAATTAGAAAAACAAAGGATATATATACTCCCTGAGAGAAACGTGATTTCCTAGGAGTGGGATGTGGCAGTTAGGATTTTCTCCTAAAAACCTGGGAAGTGGCGAGATTCTCGCAATCGTGGGAGTTATCTCAAATTTGAATTAGTTCGCTCGTATTAGCTCGGCATTTCATGTTTCAGTTCGACATTACGGGTTACGAGCTGGATAAGTTCGATTGACATGCCACATATACTTGTTCGCTTGAACGAACTCATTATTTCCTAACTTGTTCGCGTCGATCGTCCTTCAAGTCCGGGTCGGGTTTTCGAGGTAGTTTGAATGTGGTCAGTTCGACCACATCAGATATGGATATTTAAATATATGGAAGTGTGGGCGAACACGTATAAGGTGGTTTGGGTCGGGTTAACCCAAATTTGAGGTGTGTATAATTATTATTTGTGAACAATGTAAAAAATCGTGTCATAGACTCATAATGAAGTTACTATTGCACATGACTATTTACTTAGATAATTAATTAGTGGAACATGCTCAATAGATACTCTTAGTATTTCCCTATTACATTTTGGCCAAAGAAATAAACAGTGTGATAAATAGTACTGTGTAACCCTGTTAAACTTGTATTTTATCTCATCAAAATCTAAACATTAATTTCTTTAATATATATATCAATAGTGAATACAAAATCAAATAGCTAACTATACAATAATGGTCATTATCTCATAAAATAGTTAACGTATGGTTTATTAATTATTATCATTTGGATAATAAATCTTACATAAAGTGTACGCATTATAATTAAAAAGAAAACCTTATTGTAACACCCTAAAATATTATCCGGGTTTTATATCAAATTTTCAGGTTAAAATCAAACTGAGCCGAGCTACGCTCGGACTGGCCTAAGCGAGGGCTCCGTATAAATTGAGCTCAACAAGACAAGCTACAAGAAGCCAACCTGAACAGGCGAACGCAGGTTGCATGGTAGAATACTTCAACGCGAAGAGGATCGGATCATATCTTGCTAAGATAGACAAATATCTGATTTCTTTCCATGTATATCCCTTAAATCACGAGATCTCTTTCTTGATATCCAAGGGTCATACCCTAAGGTATCTCTATAAATAGGGTCTTTAGAAACTAATCTAGGGGGAGGATCCTTGAGAAAAAAGCATCCCTAATATGAGGCAATTTGGATTTCAAACAAATCCGAATTTAAGTTATTTTTTCTCAATTGTACTCACACATAGAGAGATTTTACTCTCACATTATTCATAATACAAGCTCTCCGCCGACCTACAAATAAGTCGGCTTCGGCCAGACCCAACCTAAAGCAATCTTGTCCGGGTAGGCTCCGTGCCAGTGTTATCTTTTTCGATTCTTTTGCTTTAATTCGGTTTTACCGAATTCGATTCGATTTATATGGGTGTTGGACTGAGGTGGTTATTTCATACAAATTCCGACGTCAACACTTATAATGTGATCTCACATGAATATTATCACACATCAAATCACTCACATTTCAATATGTGTTTCATATATAATTTCTATCATCTATAATATACAAGGTATATAAAGTAACATGTTTAGCTAGTATGCACTACAAGAAATTATTGAGAGACTAAGAAATTTAGTTATATACTACTAATAAATGTCACTAGACATGATGAAATAAAGTAAGGATGATGACATAAAAAGAAATAAAGTATATTACAATTTTAGCATCTGAATGTGATGAACTAGAGACAAACATTAACCTATATATCGAATAAGAGGCGAAAATTGGATCATTAAAATACTTTAAAATTTTAGTATTCAATTATTTAGTGAATATATAAAGAAGTAGTGATATGGTGTTGGTAACTAGCATGCATATATATATATGTATATATATATACACACACATATATGGCAGCTAGGTAATTAAATTGGGGTAGTAATGATAGTTGATTAAACACCATTTTCTATTGAATTTGAATTTCTAAAACATCAACCATTTTTAGATTAAAACTATTTTGCTAGTGAGAGAGAGAGAGAGAGATGCAAATTCAAGAGAAACCCGTGACTACATCTGCAAGAGTATGACCATTTTGTTTTCATTTCAAAATTTTCACGATATATCATATTTTCACTTTTAGGATTTCATTTCTAATTTTTATTAATGATTCAAATCTTTTTATAGATATGGAATAAGAATGAAAATGATTAAAACCAACGACTTGCTATGCTTATTTTCAATCACAAATGGAATTGAATAGTTATCTTTGTTAGGATCGAAGGAATATTTGATGTAGTAAGTTCATTCATGATTTTTACATTGAAATGGATTCGAAATCCAATTTTTTTATTTCGAAATAATTCTTAAGCAATTTTGAGTGGGATTTGAGTTGAATTTGCAAACTCAAATTAAAAGGTTAATTGTCAGAAAAATCACAATCTTTATCCAAATTATTTTTTTAACCAAACTTTTCATTATTGATCAAAATAGCATAACCTTATATATTTAGTAAGTTTTTCCGATCATAAGTAGTTTTCAAAAAATTGTATTTTTTATTAATGAGTTTCGGGTTTGTGGAGGGGAGGGGGAGAGACAAAAAAAAGACTAAAAAACTTCGGTGAAAAGTTGTATATCAATAGATAATGAATATTATTTTTCACTATCTTAGTTGGAAAAACATATTAAATATATAAGGTTATGTTCTTTTGACCAATAATAAAAAAATTGGTTAAAATAACAATTTGAATAAATGTTGTGATTTTTCTGGCAATTAACCCCAAATTAAATGATTGTGGAATATATTCATTTCAATTTCAAATTAAATCACTTTATGTCATGATATTATGAAAAATGAAACTATATACACCGCGAAACTTACCAAAGTCACCCAATTTTTAAAAAATAAAATGTATACAAATACAATTAATTTTTGGGTGTTTATATTTACAATATTTTTTTGGTGAATAGATTAATATAAGATATTGAATTTTGAAAATCAAAACCTGACAAAATTATTTTTGATAACAAAAGATGTAACTTTTCTTATAATAAATCAACACACAATAGCTAATTATAAATCACCACTAATCATTTTATACATTAACTCAATATGTAAAAAATTATTAATATAAAGTTTGCAAAAGCCTAAAATGAAGTCATTAAAGTCATGTCCTTCCAACTAGAAAACAATGGAGAAATCTTGATTTGGTTCCATATTAGGTAATTATAAAATGGTGCTATAAACAAAACTTGGGGTCATGATTTTTACCAATTAACTTCATAATATAATGCACTTATATATTTTGACTTGATAGTATAACATTATATTTATTTTCAAGAAAGATCCTAAAACTGATAAGACACATTTAAGCAATAGTAAGAGTGAGTTGTGAAAGTCATATTTAGTGGACCCAAATAGAATGGACCAACCAATTAGACTCACATATGACTAAATTCATACCACTTTGGAATTTCATTTTTACTCTAGCTCATTCCTCACTTCTAGATAGTCATGGAATTTGTCCAATCCCAACTTAGATTGACAAATTATTTGTATATAATAAGTATGAGATGGACATTAACAAACTATAAAACCTATACTTTAAATTCAATTTATAAATATAAATATATAAAATCTTGAAATAATGATGTTTATATCATGTTATCATATATTCATTGTATTGTATTAACAATGATCGACTTCCGCCAACTCATAGACAGTGATTGAAATATCTAGATAGTTGTGTGATATATTTGCAATATATCTGGTTTTTTTTATATGCAACATGGATATGGAGGATAAAGAAATTTTCGGAATTTTCTGGATATATTTGCAAAATATCGATATATTACTTTAAAAATCAAGGGTTTTTCAAAATTTGTATACTTTAGATCAAAGATGGTTTTGATTTCTTCTTTTATGAAATTTCGTAGTGGTACTAGGTTTTTTTTAATCAGTCTCAAGAATCTGATCATAATATGTACAAGTGTTCGCATTTTGATTTGATCACTACTTAAAACATTTTTCATAATTCACTCCCTCAAAAGTCTTATGGAGGTCAGCAAAATGATGACCAAGTCAATCCATACTATACAATTTATGAAGTAGTACAAACAACACATGCATAATTATATTCACGATTACACTCATGCGATGAGTTGATACAAATATTGTTTCTACAAAGATAACAATTCAGTCGCTATTTTTGAACCTCATAGGTCATCATTTTAGTACTAGTTAGAGGTTGCATGCATCAAGTGGTTTTGAATAAATTTCTACTTTCACAAATAATACTAAACTTTTTATGAAGTTACAAATAAATATCATCTCAATATTCTAGGAGGTTATAAATATTCTTCACACGTTTATAAAAGCTATTTGTAATATATGTATTCACATTCATTTTACAGCTCAAAGTATTACTTTTAGCGTTGAAGTTTTTAATCATACAACAAATACCTGCGAACTAATATATTGAAATGTTAACGATTTCATACACATTGACCCAGTTGATCAATTTTTGCCCGTCTCATATAAAGAGATCAATACGATGATGCCTCATACATGCAAGAATTACTCAAATCTTATTATATATATATATGCATATACACTCATTGTTTTGTATGATAAAAATATATTTCATTGAGTCGAATATGATAGAGGATATAGAGACATCATTTATAAGGCCCTATCATATATGAGTGATTGGCCCACAAAAATCCCGTGGCTTTAACCATTTCGACGGTTTGTCACAAACACTTGACTAGCCTACGTGGACCTTCATTTCAAAATATACTTTTAAAATAAAGGTTCATCAAATAAATGAAAAACATTGTGAATTGATTCTTTAGAATATTCAGGAGTTAGCTTGTAAAATAATAAACTAGCAATTTACTTTTTTTAATGAATTCTGTGTTTTTGCTTTTTATAAATAGAGGAATATCTAGTTAAACTTTTTTTTTTTTTTTATAAGAATGGAGATTTTATTGAATATGTAAAAAAAAAAAAAATAATGAGCTAGGTAGAGTAGAAGGGAAGGAGATGATAATGAACAAAAACTCTGTCCGATTTAGGTTCGAATCGTATTCATCACAATCGATAGATTTTTCATAAAGGTGGGGTGTCCTAGTCTCCACCTAGTAAGTTGTAAGATTATGTGTAGATTAGGGTTCGAACTTGAATCATGTAAAATTTTCTAATTCTTTTCTCCTTTCTTCCACGTTCTTAGACTCAGTAAAAAATCTTAAAAACTCAATCAAACTAGGATTTAAAGGTAATTATTAGCTGATGTTAGTTCACTCATTTTTATTAATATCTAAATATATGTACGTACTTTAAATTTTAAAAGGATCACACAAAATTCGATTTTTGATTGATTAATTATAATTTTAGCAAACCTCCAAATTGATTTAGTGATGATAGTAACATAATTGAACCAAAAGAAAAGTAGAGTGTAATTTAGTAATACGTTATCAGTATTAAAGTTGGGTTTTCTCTGATAGTTTCCTTAATTGGGTAATTGAAAATACCTAATTAATGTTTAATTAAGTAGGAGTCACCGACCAATTGGGACCGTTGATCAGCTGTGGCTGCAACCGTCCGACCAATCAATACAATACCCCATGTTTCTTGTTTTGATATTTTCACTATCTTGTGTTTCAACTTTTCTTCAATTTCAATCATATATGAATATATATATGTGTGTGTATTTTAGTTCCACATTCAATAGTAATTGTAAGATCGGTTAAGAAATATTTATAGGGATGATAATAAAACTACATTTTGGTTATATAAAATACACTGGAAGAAAAATGAGTATTTACGACATCAAAATGTTATCGTAAAAGCATTGATAATTGTTGCAAAAAAAAAAATTGCGGCATTATCTAGTGGCTAAATATTTATTGCAAAAACCTTCTTGTAAATATTTCATTACTGTTTGTGATAACATATCATCAACTTATATTTGCATTTTTTGCAATAATTTTGTTGCCAAGACTGAACCTTTTACAACAACAAAAGTCGTCACAAAAAAATCTTATCATAAATACACATTTTCATGGTAAGGATCTGATATCTAAAATCGAAGCTTAATTGAGATCGAAAGAAATGTTAATTAATGATATTTTTTCATATATATAAGGTGTGATAATCAATTAAAAAATTAAAGTAATTAAACACTTATTATATATTGAAAATAGAAAATGTTTGTAAAATGAAGTGAGTAAGTCTTATGTGAAACCGTCTTACGGATTATTTCATGTGAGACAGATCAACTTATGATCCACTTCTTACAATTCACATATGAATTTATGGATATGAATTTTATAAATGAGTAAAAAAAAATCCAGCTAACGAAAATAATTCGTGAGATCGTCTCACACACGAGCTTTTGTGAAATGGACTAGATAAGATAATGTGGCCAAGAATGTAGAAGAGAACCTCACAATGGATTAGCACAAAACAAAATTTAACTTTTTGTATTTAATAATGAGGCGGCTATGCACTACCAAATGTTGGATCATTTATTTCCATCTCATTTTGGGGCCCACCCATTTTGTCTAATATTTTTATTTTCTTTCTATTCTTTTCATTTTTTTTGGGCATCATAATGGTGTTAGGGTGACCTCATAAAGTCCTTATAATATATTTAATGATATTTATAGGGTTTTGAAAATTGTTTGGTAATATTGTTGTAGGAAAAGAATCTTATTTCATTGCAAAGTAAGATGTTAGAAACTTTTTTAAGCTATTTTTTTAAGAAGGAGATGTCAATTTAGAGGATTTAGAATGAAATGACATGTTGGTGCAACCTAACGATGCAAATCTGTATTTCTTATCGAGCAGACCTCGAGAATTTAAGATAAATTGAACTTTCGGTGCAATTTTTGTAAATATGCACATCAGATGTGTTTGGCTAAACTCATTTAAAGAACTTATGAATTTTTCCACCTGTATGTAAGATGTTTGTAGAGTTTATACATTGTTTTATCTTATTATAAAAGTAAGTTCTTGATCTTTTTAAATAGATACGATTGCGGAATACATAAGATATTGTTGTTGACAATTGTTTAAATTAAATGGTCATATTTGAATGAGTTTATAAAAAAAAAAAAAGATCTTTTACAAATATGCTAACATAACATCTTATTTTAAAATAAGATAGATCATGTTTTGATTTTTGTAACAAACATTCTTTAAGAGTTTAAAATAAGCCCACCCAAAAACCAGCTGCCTCTCATTTCTAAGATAAGATCTTAATTTTTATAACTTCTTCTAATTTAATAATTTAAATTACACAATTTTCATTACTAACATATCAAAAGCCCATCATTTTATTTAATTTAAAAAATTCAAGAACTTATTTAAAAAAATATTAAAACTTTGTATACTTGAACAACATCTTATAATTAAGATGAAAAAATTTGTATCATATTTTTTAGATAAGCTTCGCCAAACTTAACGCACTATTCATCTGTCTCAATCTTTTTCTTAAATCTCCTTTTAGTAAACGTATTATGTTTCAGAAGTTTGGATTTGTTTTTTAATAAAAGTGGTATAGGAGTGATATGTAGGAAAATATGCATGATTTTAATTGTTAAGCATGTTTTTATGCATTTTTATATGATGCACATATCAGCTTTCCTATTTACGGAAACGTTGCATCTCGTATTTCATTACATTTAATACATGTCATATGTTAAATAATGATGTTACTGAATATATGTGATATGTAGTGATTATTTTTGAAATCGAAGATGCAACACAAAACATAATATAACATGATCTCATATATATGGCATGTTAGATATCAAAATGCTAATTCTAGAGTGGAATTTTATTGTTTTCTCATCACTATTGTGACGTTTAAATGCAAGGATGCAAGATTAGATTGTTTATACTAGTTAGAAATGATTTTATATGCTCTTTTGATCTCTCAATTGAAATTATTTATATGCTCTTTTTTTGGTGTGATTTCAATAAATAATGTTTAATTTGGATTAACCATTTAGATTAAATCATCAAAGTTTGAAAAAATTTGGGAGTTTGGATAATAATTAGGATTGTTTGAATCCATAATAAAAAAAAATTATAAGAAATTTCTATGAGAAATGAGTAAATCTCAAAATGTAAAAAAAGATAGAATCTGAGATAGAAAGAAAATCGAGAATTTTTAATTGTAATTCAAAATAAGTCAATATTAGACTTTGTTTATAGATAAAAAAAAAAAGATAAGAATTTTGATTATTTATAAAAAAAATATATATATTATTTATCAAGAATCTAAATTATATCCAGAAAAATTAACTACAATCAATTAAAATTGGACATTTGTCGCACAATTGGATATGAGAATACGTTGTTTGGTGAGTTGGCCAACCCACTAAAATGACAACCGATTGTAATAAAGTAATTTTTTTAATATCAAATTCTTGTCTCATTTGCTCGACCTCTCTCACAATTTGTCAATAAATCTAGTCCTATTAACTTTTTTCTACCACCTCTATTGGTCTATCACGTTTGTTATTTAACTAATTTTAGATAACAAGATTCGTGAGATAATTTAAGTAAGATATAATCTTTATAACGAGGTTGATAGTGAATCCCTCTTTCATGTGAGTGCAACTCTAATTATAAGTATATCAAATTTGGTCAAAGTAAAACCAAACTCAATTATCAAAACCAACCATAATTAATCTCACGTGGCCATTACAATATATATATATATATATATTTTTAATATGAGAATTATAGGCCCTTCATTGTGACTTGATATTGAAGAGGTGTATATGTGCATGGATATATATATATATATATGTGTGTGTGTGTGTGTGATTAAATCTGAGTAACTAAGTTTATATGTGATTGAAATTGAGCAACTAATTTTGTAGTATTAAATGAGGCAATTTCTAGACACGGAAAGAAATAATAATAATAAAATTGTACGTTTCCGCAACTGATTATTATATACTTTCTTTTATTAAAACTTTGAGCTGGACTCCTGTGAGACCGTCTCATGTGCAACGGCACTAGCGCATGGTCGTGTGCTGGGACACGGTCGTGTCCTAGAACACGATCGACCGTGCGCCGAAACACATACTTATAGCACTAAAAGACATACTTATAGACAAAAATCACATACTTATCTCGACCGTGCGCTGAGACCTGACCGTGCGCCACAGATTGCTTACGCGAGGCACAGTCTGTCCCAGGGCACGGTCGTGAGCGAGAAAAAAAAATCACATACTTATAGTAAAAAATCACATACTTATTATTGAAAAAGACATACTTATACACTACACTCGCACACGGTCATGTCCTGGGACATGGTCGACCGTGCGCGAGTGTCGTCGCATGTGAGACGGTTGCATATGAGTATTTGTGATATATAATTTTGAGGTTTATCTTGATGAATTTTTTACATTCAGTTTATTCATTAATAATATGACAAAAACTTGCGTACCCCCGGTGCACCGTACCCCCAAATGTATTATTAGTTTGGTATTAGTTATATATTCATGAAATATTATTGGTGTATTCATAAGGTATTAGTGATATATCCTTAAATGTATTGGTGATATACTCATAAGATATTACGTATATAATTGAAACATATGTTTTAGTAAATGTATTATTCAATGTATTATTTGTTACATGTTAAGGTATTAATCATATTACTTAAAGGTATTACAATAAATGTTTGGAGGCACGGTGCCCCGGGTACGCAAGACCTACTCAAATAATATATATGTATGAACGTGTTTATTGAGATAAATTGTAGATTTGGACCCAAATGTTATGGATTAATTTCATTTTAGTCCCAAATATTGCATATTTAATAGTCTCACGAAAACTAAAAAATATTTCCACGATAATGTGTCATGAATATAATGTAGTCATTGATCTCAAATCACAAAAATTAAAATGATATATAATCTTTACACATCAACGATAAGCTAATTAACTTGATATATATATATATATACACTCACAAACCACGATGAGCAAGTGATTATTATTTTCAAATTTTAATCATTATATTAAATATGCAACAATATTTAAGACCAAAATAATATGAGCATGTAACCCATGTAACAAAATCTTTATTTAATCCCCATATATATATACACACACTCAGTCCTGTTACTTTACCCACATCGTTAGTACATTAATATATGTACATCATTGTCGTGTCAAAATTCTATGTTATCATTTAATTTCGGTCTTCATATAATGAGTGGATAAGATCATTACACGTCAGCCGTTGACATATTAAGAGCTGTCCATCGTGGACATTTCAAAATTTTCATTAACATATTTATATATTTATATTTTATATGTATACGTGTATATATATATATATATCTTTTGTCTTCATATACATATAAATATATATATGTTTGAGGAAGTGGAGAAGGGAATGTGACATGAACCAACCTTATTTAACAACACTACCAACACCCACCGTTTTGATTTATTGCATATATATTCCACACCTTTCATTTAATTATGAATGATAGGTACAATTTCCTCATTATTATAGTCCACTTTCATTAAAAACTAGTCAAGGTTTTTTGGACCCTTCTCTTTTTCATTTTGAACAAAACAGTTTTATGATTTAACATGTCCAGATATTTTTCTCAATATTGTATACAACTATCTAGTTTTTGAAGTTAATTTAATGAGATCCAGCTATACATGTTTCTGGGGCATGTATGTCCAGAAATTATTTATTCATCATATATACATCGATTATTATGAAATAATGCATAAAAAAAAGGAACAAATTGACACCACTTTTTTGTTTCTGTAATGCACAAATATTAATTTCCACTAAGTCATATTTGTTTAGGGCTCATTCTATTTTCACCTAATTTCATTTCATCGTACCAATCTAGATTTATTAACTAATATTATATCAGTTCTAAAATAAATGTCGTTTTAACAATCAAAATTTATCCTAAAATAAACTTTACCTTTGGATTTCAAGACATATTTATATACAATGTACCAAAAATACTCTATTTACTTCTTCCAAATTAAATGTTGTTAAGAAAAGAAAGAGAAAAGAACTCCTCATTAATTAAAGTTAAATAGGGGTAGATCAGACTTTTAATCATATTCCTTAATTTATGTGTAAAAAACTAAAACGACATTTATTTTGAGATGGAGATAGTATAACATAAACGTATGACTAATAAAATATAAAAATATAACTAACATAACATAAGTGTTAATTAGGACAAAACAAAAAGGTGTTGGGTCGGCTCGGACCCAAAATCCAACCCACGAACTATATGTTCACCAGGTGCATAGTAAACTTACTCTATATTGATTGATAACTGACAAATATGTGATATTTATACTCTAAATGTAAAAAATAACCTAAGTTATTGTCTTTCTTGCTTCTCAACCTAGATTTATCAAATTACAACCTTCAACTCATGCTTCAGCGATAAACATTAATCCATAACCCAAACGATAATTTTATATATGAGTCACCTTAAATTATAAGATTGCGATCCAACATCTCTCGTGTAATCCAATTAGGTGATGTGGGGCAAAGCAAAGCAAGATCACCGTTATGGGGTTTATTGCATTGTCTGAAATCTGAAAGTCCCCACAAATACATATATTTATATTATATGTATTGTAATGATAATGATGCTATGTGTTGACTCTCTGACTCTTCTTATATTATTTCTTGACTGTCAGAAATCTCATTTATTTCATTTTTATCAATCATACTTACATGCATGTGTACAAATATATTTCTTTCATCCTTTTCTTATGTTATCTTTCTACTAGTTTATTAATTTAGGTTTCATTATATAAAAATATGGGTTAATTTTAAACAATCACCCAATCTATTAACGTTTTACAAATTGTAACTTCATCTTTTTTTTTTCAGGTTACCATCCAATTTTCTGGATATTTGCCGATTGCAACCTTCGTTCAAATTTTGTATACAAATTTACCGAAAAAGTGCATCCATATTTGCAGAAAAAGTATACAAATTTCAAACAGAGGTTGCAATCGGCAAAAATCCAGAAGATTGGGTGGTAATTTGAAAAACAAAAAGATGAGGTTGCAATTTGCAAAAAGTCAATAGATGGGGTGATTTTTTGTCATTTACCCTTAAAATATTTACCACCTTAGAGTGTACTTTCAATTAATATGAATTTTTATTTGTAATATGAAAACACTAAATTTATTACTCGTTTCAATTCATGACATCCAAATTTATTACTCCAACTGATGATGTGAAATCCAAATTGTATAAGCTAATTATTAATGTGTAAATTTACATATGAATGATCACTGTATTTAAATGAGCTCGGCAATTAACTTATACAATTCGGATTCCACATCAAGAATTGGAGCTCGAAAACGTCAAACATGTCTAGAATTGAAGAAGCTTTGATTTAAATGTTTTGATGTTATAATCAAAAGTTCATATTGTAATTGAACTAAACCCTGAATTCGTGTTATGTTTGAGCAGCTAACCTATTAATTTAAGGAAGAATAAATGAATGAATGTTGAGAGATGTATACATGGAATGTGACACTGTACCTGTGAGTGGCCCATCCTCTAGCTAGCTCGTGACTCCTTTTATTTTTAGGCCCTTTTTGATCTTAAATTAATTAAATGATATATAAATATAATATATATTTATGTGAATCCAATTATCTTATTCATTTTGGGTTGGTTTTGTTGAAGTCAAGAGGTTTTCTTGTTGAGTTGAGTTATTGTGATGTGCAAATTAATGTTGAAGCGTTCATATTGAATCAATGTGGACCAATCTTGATCAACCCACTCTTGTTCATAATATCTTGAATTTTAGATTATTTTTGAAAATATTATTGAACATTAAATTTATTAATATATTTCTTTAGTGATTGTAATTAACTTAGGAAAAATAAAAGACCTTTGAGTCAATTACCTAAATTAGAGGGAGTGGAAGGGAATCGGATATAATATAAGCTTCTAAATCTTTCGATATTGAATTTGTCTTTTGTGAGATCGTTTCACGTGCAACATGCATGATTTAAGTGTGCATTTTATAAATATAAGTATATGTTTTATAAATATATTTTTACAGGTATAAATATGAGTATGTCTCCTACAACTATAAGTATGTTTTTTTTTCTACTAGCTATAAGTATATGTTTTGTAAACAGTCGCACGTGAGATGGTCTCAAATGACTATTAATTTTTGAAAATAAATTAAAGAGCCCAAAAAAGCAAAATAAGAAAAAAAGAAGAAGAAGAAAAGTTTTAAATTATCTCTAATTTTATGATAAATTGATGAGTAAACTTACAACATTTTGTAAGTTATCATATCTCAATTATAAATTTATAATCTCATGTTATTCAATAAATCAATTGTACAAAATTTGTTCTAAAAAATAATACGTTTATTATAAAAGTCTCATTGAAATTTCAATCCAAAACTTCGACCTTAAAAATATGACTTTTGTAATGGGATACAAATAGCTCTTTAAACACTTTTTTTCTTATGAATTGTTTCCTTGTTCAGATTAATTGTTCAGATTATATTTAAATAGAAAAAAATATGTACACTAAATTGGAATATATAGTGGAATAAAAAATGCAGCCTTAAAAAGAGCACAAAAACTCATGTGAGACGGTCTCACGGATAGTTTCCGTGAGACGGATCCTTATTACCAATGAATTGAACCCATATCCACATATTTCCATATGAATTGCTAAGTGTGGGTTATGGGTTGACCCGTCTCACGAAAAAAGATTCGTAAGACGGTCTCACACACGATCTACTCATTAAAGAGGAAACTGCGAATTGAAGCTGCACAAAGCAACATTTTTGGCGAGCCAAAATTATAAGTTATAAAATTGTTTCCTTGATATGATCAAAACCATGTTTGTGGAATCGGATTGGACATACTGAAATCCTATTAAAACAATATTTGTGGAATTGGCTAGGACAAATCGAAATCTGGACCCTAATTGTGTGTCGAATCAATGTAGAAAATCGAATTTTTAGTGAAATTGAAATATAAACAGTACTGTAAAATGGAAAATCTGAATTTAATATTTTTTCTAGATAATGTTTGAATATATTTTATAATGTTTTTCTCTCAGATCTTTTTATTTGTAATCGATGTGAGAGGAAATATTTTGTTGTCTAATGAAAGAAAAACAAAGTATTTTCACAAAATGCAAATTAATTCTTTGTGATTTGAAAGCAAATATAGTAGAAAAATCATATAATGAGATGTCTACAACAACCAAAACAAAGCTTTAACAAGGTATTAAAATGTTGCATAATTTTATTATATGAAAACTGAAATAAAAAAAATAAAACAAATTCTAAATTATAGACCTTGTTAAGGTTTGTTTGTTTTGTAAAGAACATTCTTAACCCTTAATCCCTTCCATTCACGACAAAAGTGTAATAAAAGTCACGACTTTAACACACTATAGCAGGTCAAATTTGATATGTTGGTCTGCTTTAACATGTGAACTTGAATTATTGAAAATTACAATCGTGTTTTGTATCGTAATAGTTTGTGAAATAAGTTTTATTTATTTATTTATAACGTTGTGATTAGAAAATTCGACATTAAATTGTGATTTAGGATACGAGGTGATATATTTTGCGATGTATTTTGTAGTTTGTTTATATGCCTTGGATTTGTCGAAGTCTTTTATAGGAAAATAATGTGTATAATTAAAAGCCCATCACTGGATCAACACCAATTCAACACAAAGGCCCAAATGATTGTCCACTAAATTAATGGGCCTAGGCCCAATATCATTTTGAATTATTACCTTACCCTTGGGTCAATTAACTTTGCGGATAATTTAGAATAATTATATATCATCTACGTCTATCTAATGTTTAATCTGATCGATAAAAATAAACAATTAGGTCATCCTTTCAACATAAGATAAAACGTGAAAAATTCGGATAACACCTTGAATAATTTCCAACCTTAAGATTGTTTGTCCTAAATTTGGGATAATATCAGAAAGTTACATTTATATTCGTAATAAACATTAAATTTCTATATTTACGTTATCTTAAATAATTAGTTTATCTTTATTTATCAAAATAAATACACCCGAGTGAGAATCTATATCCCATATAAAAAGAATTACGTATCTATCATTTAGTTGACTAACAACTAAATATCATTTGTGGAAAAACAAAATAATATTTTTTACATCTTAAATTTTGAATCAATATTTTTAATGTACAAACATATTAGGCTCCATATAAGCAAGTGGAACTTCATGAATTCACATAGAAATTGATGTGATGCAGTCTCACAAAATAGTTATCGTGAGATGAAATTCCGTCAAACGCAATAATACATGAATTCAATTATTAAATTACGGGTTAATCGTCTCCCACAAAATAAAAGTTCGTAAGACAATTGCACAAGATATTCACTTAAATTTAAATAAAGACTAAAATTCAAACATAAAAAATAAAGAATGAAAAATTCAATAAATCGAACTTAAAGAGTATTTTTCTCCGTTCAAAAAACTTCCCTCTTTTGGGAAAAATGGCAATGGCGGAAAGAATTTGGTGTTGGCGGTGAGAAGCCAAAAAAAATTGAAAACATGGCGCCATTATTGTACTCATCTGCTTTTCCCTCCAAATTATCAGAACACTCACTGAACCCACCAAACAAAGCTCAATAGATTGCTCTTTCTCTCATTCATTGAGCTCATTTTTTACTGGGTGTGGCGGGCTAGGGTTCAGTCATCTTTCAATCTCTGAAAATGGTGCCTGACGCTCAATTGGAATCTGTGGCTTTTGAAGCCGGTAAGCTTCCTTTTCTCTATGCGCTGCTCAAGAACTCGATATGGATTGTTTGGATTGGCTGTCGCTGATGTATATTTTGGTATTTGATCATGTCTGATTTGTTTATTTTTTTAAGAAAAATGCCCAGTAATTTGTGCAGAAATCAAAATTACTTTGTGGGTTGAAAGTATGCAGGATTTTTGATGTTGAATGGGAAGTACATTCACAAAATTAATCAATGTGTTGTGTGGTTGAATCATTATGAAGTAATTGCTAAATGGTTGTTTATGTTAAGAAGGCTTCAATACTGGCTTCCAATATGTTGAGATGTTTTCCCACATGCATGTTATTAATTCAATGGATGGTGTTTGATTCAATAGAACAAACCCTGAGGAAAGAGTAAGGTTTTTTTCTTGTATTGGTGGATGAAACTTGTTATCAGTAGTGGATCTGTCTGTTTGCTAATGTGTTGGTTGAATGAGAAGCACAACAAGAAGCCATCTTTGGATGCTGTATGGAAATGCATGTTAAGAGCCATGTAATGTTATGTGGTTGCTAGGAGAAGCTCGATTCGGTGTAAGGTTTTCTGAGCTGGGTTAGATATATGATATGATGTGCCCATGTTCGTTGTGAAATGTTACATGATTTACATCTTTAAGCGAACATCTTCATTTATCTGTGGGCCTTCAATGGCATTTATTCACGTTCTTGGCTATTCAGATTTTTAAGATCTTTCATTAGGTGCAGTGAGTGTGTAAAAAATTCCTTTCTTGCACATGTGGAGAGTGAAACAGGAGGACTGTTGCTGTTTCTATTAAATTTGTTAAGAATTGGAATTTGACGAACTGAAAAAAACTGAAATTATAAGTTAATTAGAATGCTTACGTTTATGTGCTATCCCAAAAAGATCTTATTTCAGTTGATCAAAAGGGCAACACATGTCTGAAGTTGTCAGGAGGAACACAATGATGGATCATAACTGATTTTCAAGTGTTTTAGTGGCAATATAAATGAATTTTCTAGTGCATCTTGCTTACTTTACCATCAAAGAATATGGTCAATTTAGCTTTTGGCTCAGTTGCCCCATGCCATTCACAAATGTTATTCAGCAACCTTTATCTGTGTCTAGCAACAGTAATTTACTTCTATTTTCTGTCTCTGTAATGTCAGTTTACGAATAATTTGTCATTAGTTTATTTGCAGCTTAGAGTCTTCAATCCAATGTTTAAAGGGATAGTTGTGCGCCATTGTTTAATTGGCTTGTTTCTAGTGAATAGCTTCATTTATGTGCCATTTTTTATTTTTATAAAATGATGTTGCCTGACTTAAATGTGACATGTGTCTTGATTTTCTCTAGGGATCACAAAGAGTAAAAATAAAGCAATTTCTGCTTCTGAGAAAAAAATGGCAAATAATCCAAAACAAAAAAAGAGGCTTGCTGCTCCAATAGTTGAGGATTCAATTGTTTCGCGTAAAATGCCAAGGCGAGCTGCTGCCTGTTCAGATTTCAAGGAGAAATCTCTTCGCATATCCAAAAAAGATTCTGTAATTGAAACAAAAAAAGATGGAGTTGTTGAAGAAGAAGTCCTAGCTGTTCGTCTGACTTCTGGACTAGAGGATGGCCGTCCATGTAGACGCCTCATAGATTTCACCTTTCATAATTCAGATGGAGTGTCGCAGCCTTTTGAAATGCTGGAGGTGGATGATATCTTTATCTCTGGCTATATCTTACCATTGGAAGAAAGTGCTGACAGAAAGAAAGGAAAAGGAATAAGATGTGAAGGATTTGGGCGCGTTGAAGAATGGGCTATATCTGGCTATGAAGATGGTTCACCAGTAATATGGGTTTCTACAGAGATTGCTGATTATGATTGTGTGAAGCCCTCTGGCAGCTACAAGAAGTTCTATGACCATTTTTATGCAAAAGCTAGTACCTGTGTAGAAGTTTATAAGATACTGTCTCAATCTTCTGGGGCCAGTCTAAGCCTTGATGAGTTGCTTGCTGGAGTTGTGCGTGCAATGAGTGGAATGAAGTGCTTCTCTGGTGGTCTATCTATCAGGGATTTCATTGTTTCTCAGGGTGACTTCATCTATAATCAACTTGTAGGTTTGGATGAGACTTCTAAAAAGACTGATCACCTTTTTGTTGAGCTGCCTGTCTTAAATGCACTTAGAGATGAAAGTAGTAAGTTCATAGATCATGCAAAAGCTCAGCCTGCCTCTGCGCCAGGGACTTTGAGGATTGGTCCAAAGATTAGGGATGATTGTCAGACAGAAGAAGATGAAGATTTAAAAATTGCGAGGCTGTTACAGGAAGAAGAGCAGTGGCGCTCAATGAAACAGAATAAAAACAGGGCTTCAACCTCATCAAGCAAATACTACATCATGATCAATGAAGATGAAATAGCCAATGACTACCCTTTACCAGCATATTATAAGATGTCAAATGAAGAAACTGATGAGTATATAATTTTTGACAGTGGCATAGATGTGCAATATATTGAAGATCTGCCCCGAAGCATGCTCCATGATTGGGCCTTGTATAATTCAGATGCCAGGCTGGTTCCTTTGGAGCTCCTTCCCTTGAAACCCTGTGCAGAAATTGATGTAACTGTATTTGGGTCGGGCATAATTACTGCAGATGATGGATCTGGATACATTTGTGATGGTGAATCCGCTCATTCTTCAAGTGGTTCTGGGGCTTCTGCAATTGAAGGCATCCCTGTATTCTTGAGTGCAATTAAAGAATGGGTGATTGAGTTTGGGTCTTCGATGATTTCCATTTCAATACGAACTGATATGGCCTGGTAAGTTAATCCTGTGCGTGACAGTGTGTCCTTTAGAGGTGGCAGTCTGAGCTGTCTAGACAGACCGGGCTAAGAATAGAATCAGTCCAGGTCCAGCCCAGCCCAGCCCAGCCCAGCCCAAGCCAATGGTCAGACCATTCTGGGCTGGGCTCAGATTGCCACCTCCAGTTTCAGAATGCACAAATAACATTTAAGTATTGAACTGTGAATTCTAACTGATTTTATCCATCACCTTTATTCCTTTTGTTGGTTTGACATTAGAACCTAGAATTTTCCTGAAACATGATCTATGCTGATTTGATATGACTTCAGAGATTTTGCCTTAATTGTGATTGAAGTACTAGTAATGCTTGTACAAGATCCTCAAAATTGAAATGTTATACAATAGAGTAAACATATTATGAAGGTGTTAGCAATAATATTCCATCTACAGTAAAAATTACGATCTTCGTTATTGGTTCACATTGCTCTACATTTCCTTGTCTACTCAATTTGGTGATTTCAGAAGTTTCTCTATTTTAAATGCATCGTTTTCCTTCTACTCTTCAGGTACAGACTTGGAAAACCTTCAAAGCAATATACTCCTTGGTATGAGCAAGTTCTGAAAACAGCAAGGGTTGCAATTAATATCATTACTTTGTTAAAAGAGCAGATCCGGGTGGCACGACTTTCTTTCACGGATGTGATCAAGAGAATCTCAGCTCTGGCTAAAGATCACCCTGCTTTTATATCATCTAACCCAGAAGTAGTGGAAAGATATGTGGTTGTACATGGTCAGATTATTCTGCAGCAATTTTCTGAGTACCCTGATGACAATATAAAGAAGTGTGCTTTTGTGATTGGTCTTGCCAAGAAAATGGAAGAGAAACACCATACCAAGTGGCTTGTCAAGAAAAAGAAGCTTTTGCAAAGAAATGAACAAAATTTAAATCCCAGGGCTGCTATTGGGCCTGTTGTATCCAAAAGGAAGGCTATGCAGGCAACTACAACGAGGCTTATCAACAGAATTTGGGGTGGATACTATTCAAATTACTCACCCGAGGCATTGGATGAAGGAACAAATGGTGATGTAAAAGAGGTTGATGAAATTGAAGATCAAGAGGAAAATGAAGAGGATGATGCTTTTGAGAAGGTGGAAGTAATTGAATTAACTCAGACTACTAAATCAACACCAATGCAAACCAAGTCAACTTCATGTAGCAAGGAAGCAAAGTGGGATGGGGAATCTGTAGGCAAATTACTGACTGGTGAGGTTTTGTACAACAAGGCCATTATCCATGGAAATGAAATTGCAGTGGGGGGAGCTGTTCTTCTGCAGGATGATGAAACGGATGATTTTCCAGCCATCTATTTTGTGGAATACATGTTTGAGAAGTTTGATGGAAGTAAAATGTTTCATGGGAGAACAATGCAACGAGGCTGCCAAACTGTGCTTGGAAACACAGCAAATGAAAGGGAGGTATTTTTGACTAATGAGTGTATGGACATCCAACTACAAGAAGTCAAAGAAAGCATATATGTTGATATAAGATCAGTACCTTGGGGCTATCAGCACAGAAAAGCAAATGCAAATGCTGATAAAATTGATAGAGCAAGAGCAGAGGAAAGAAAGCAGCAAGGGTTGCCTACTGAATATTACTGTAAAAGTCTCTATTGGCCTGAAAGAGGTGCCTTCTTTACTCTTCCGTATAGTTCTATGGGGCTTGGTTCTGGCTCATGTCAGGCATGCAAATTACAAGAGGCTGATAATCACACTGAAACGTTCAGATTGGATGTATCAATGAGTGGTTTTGTATACCAAGGAACTCAATATTCTATTGATAACTATGTGTATGTGAGTCCTTCCTACTTTTCATCAGAAGACAGGGAAACTGAATTTTTCAAGGCTGGGAGAAATGTGGGATTGAAGGCATATGCAATATGCCAGCTGCTTGAAATTTGTGATCTTAAGCAGCCTAAAAAGGCTGATGCCAACTTTGTTAAGGTCAAAGTCAGGAGATTTTACAGGCCAGAGGACATTTCATCAGAGAAGGCATACTCTTCAGATATCCGAGAGGTGAGCTAGCATGTGTGTTTTCTATAATAATCTATGTTAAACATCATATAAATATCTTGGTCCTTAAAGAAATTGAGTAATTACCACAATTTAAAAGTTCATCTAACATTGATCTCTATCAAGATTGTTTTAAGAGGTTAATTTTTTCTAAATGGTTTCCCAGGTGTATTACAGTGAGGACATTCACACTATACCAATTGATACAATTGAAGGAAAATGCGAGATCAGAAAAAAGAAGGATCTGGGGTCTCAAGATGTCCCTTTGATCTTTGACCATGTTTTCTTTTGTGAACATCAGTATGATCCTTCTAAAGGATCCATTAAGCAGGTAACTTTTTTTTGTCTGTTCTGCTTCTTTTAATTTTGTTTTTTTGTTAAAATTATCTAGAAATATCCGATCCATAAGGGATTACCTGATTTTGATTCTTCTTATTGTGACCTATCATATCCTATTTTCTGATCATTTTGTTAGAATTTTTTTCCATGTGCAGTTGCCATCAAATGCTAAATTATGTTACTCAACGGGGAAGCTGAATGATGATGCTACGTTTAGGAAGAAAAAAGGGAAATGCAAAGAAGGAGAGATTGACTCAGAATCTGAGGAACAAAAAGTAAAACGTTTGAGTACTTTGGATATTTTTGCTGGCTGCGGTGGCTTGTCTGATGGACTAGAGCAATCAGGCAAGCTTGCTTCTAACTGATACGCTAATTGAATTTAAGTTATAATTCCTTGCAAGTAAAAATTGTGATCGGGGCATTTGATCTTCAGGTATCACTTCCACAAAATGGGCTATTGAGTATGAAGAAGCTGCTGGAGATGCATTCAAACTCAATCATCCTCAGTCATTGGTATTTGTGAACAATTGCAATGTCATCCTGAGGTAGATTTCTTACACTTAATTTGAATTTTCCTTTCATGACAACGGTTGCTAACTTAGCTCAAACCTACATAAATGCAGGGCTGTCATGCAGAAGTGTGGGGATGCAGATGACTGTATCTCAACCCCTGAGGCTGATGAGTTGACTGCAAAACTGGATCAGGTGGAACTTGATAATCTTCCACTACCGGGGCATGTTGAATTTATTAATGGAGGGCCTCCTTGTCAGGTTGGTTAAACACCACTTTCTCTGGTTACCAATGAATCTTGAAGCTGCATGCTAAAAGTAGACTCTTTCAGGGTTTTTCGGGAATGAATAGGTTTAACCAAAGCACTTGGAGTAAAGTTCAGTGTGAGATGATTTTGTCATTCTTATCCTTTGCTGACTACTATCGTCCAAGGTTTTTCCTTCTCGAGAACGTGCGGAACTTTGTATCTTTCAACCAAGGACAGACCTTCCGCTTAACTTTAGCTTCGCTTCTTGAGATGGGATATCAGGTAGTGCTATTGCACTCATCATGAAAACAAACTTCTGGACCTGCAGTTTCTGATGATTTTTTGTGTATTTGTTTGGTTTATAATAGGTGAGATTCGGTATCCTCGAAGCTGGTGCATATGGAGTTCCTCAGTCTAGGAAGAGAGCTTTCATATGGGCTGCATCTCCTGAAGAGCTGCTGCCGGAATGGCCAGAGCCAATGCACGTCTTTGCAGCACCAGAGTTGAGAATCTCACTGTCGAAGAACTTGCAATACTCTGCTGTTAAGAGTACTTCAAGAGGAGCTCCATTTCGTTCTCTTACGGTCAGAGATACAATTGGAGACCTTCCACCTGTGGGCAATGGTGCATCTAACAGAAGCATAGAGGTATAAATAATGAGAAGCATCCAGAATATTTGTGTAAAAATTTCAAATCAGAGCTGTTCCAATTTTTTTTTTTTCTAAATTCTTGAAACAATAGTTGAAAATGAAAGAATTTTGCACTATAAATTTTTATGCTTTTTTGTTCATTGATGCAGTATCAAAGTGATCCTATATCATGGTTCCAGAAGACAATCCGAGGTAGCATGGACATATTAACAGATCATATATCAAAGGAAATGAATGAGCTTAATTTAATAAGGTGTCAGAGAATTCCCAAGCGTCCTGGCTCTGATTGGCGAGATCTTCCAGACGAGAAGGTGTCAAGATAATACCATGTTTGAACATATTGTGGTCTTTACAATCTCTTGTTTGTGAAATTGTATCTTATTACTGATCTAACAACTTACAGGTGAAATTGTCTAATGGCCAAATGGCTGATCTGATACCATGGTGCTTGCCGAATACTGCCAAGAGGCACAATCAGTGGAAGGGACTGTTTGGCAGGTTGTATTGGGAGGGAAATTTTCCAACTTCCATAACAGACCCCCAACCAATGGGCAAAGTTGGAATGTGCTTTCATCCCGAGCAAGACAGGATCGTGACAGTTCGTGAATGTGCTCGTTCTCAAGTAAGCTTACTTGTTCCAATATATGCTTGTTTGTATTTTGTATAAAGTCAACCTGAAATTATTTGAGAGTGCATGTTTGTTTGATCCTACTCAAGCTACTGCAAATTAATAGGACGAACGTAACTATATTTACATATCTTTGTCATATTCTTCACCTTACCGAGGCATGATAAACTTACTCATGAATGTACTAGATATAATGATCTCTGCTTGCATCTTTAGAAGAACTCAGACTAGAAGCTGAACCAATTTCAACTTGTTATACAGGGTTTTCGAGATAGCTATAAATTTTCGGGCACAATTCTACACAAGCATCGACAGATTGGAAATGCGGTTCCACCTCCTCTAGCATACGCCCTCGGAAGAAAACTCAAGGAAGCTGTCGAAAAGAAAGGTTTGTAGAAGAATCGACATTGACATGCTGATGGATTTTGCACTCATCCATTCTTCAAACATTGATCCATGTAAATGTAATTCCATTTTTTGCAATCATTTGGGAAGTTGTATGATAGATCAAATGGGCATTAGCTTTATCTAGTGCATGTTAACAAAGGAATTCACCATTGAAAGATTAATTTATCTATCTACTAATACTATTATTTGGATTCTGTCTCAAATCCTAGTTTTCATTTCAAAGCCCTTTCACTTCTTTCTGTGTATATTAGAAGCCATTATTGAGGATTTGGATCAATTGTTGTGTACTTTTTATTAGTTTTTACAGCTTGAATTTTCACTAATTTATGCTCTAAGAACTCTATTGTAGTTGTTGCAGCTCACTCAACAAAAATTAATGGTGGTTGTAAATATCGGTAGAAATATTGATACAAGATCGAAATATTGGTGGAAATGTCGATTTCGATAAAAGATCGAAAAAATGGAAATTGTATTAAAACATTGGCATTTTAATATGAGGTTTTGGGGAATATTATTATAGAACATTTCGGTTGAAATGTTGATTAATTTATAGGTCATTGTTGAAGCTAGCATATTAGAAAACAAAACTTGTGTGAGACGGTTTCGTGGATAGTTTTACGTGAGACGGATCCTTTTTACCCATTAGCTAAACCCACTTTTACAAATCTATATGTGAATTGTGAAGTGTAGGCCGTGAGTTGACCCGTCTCACAGAAAATGATCCGTCAGACGGTCTCACGAGATGCTCACTCCAAAATTAAATGGTACAAACAATATTATTACAATTATAATATTATTGGGGCATGCCATCTTTCTCTATTCTTTCTTTTAAAAAAGGTGGTCTCTCCATTCACACAAACAACCTATCATAAATCCAAATGTGCAAATTGGCATCAAATCTTGAAAAAGAAACACACATAGATACACACATGTTTCACAATTCCAACACCCAAAAAAAAAAAAACCCTATTTTCGTTCAAGCTTTGCAGGAGAATAGGCACCACTATTGGTAAAAATACTTTCATTACTATAAGGATTGGCAGAGCCTTTGCTCACACCTTCATAAGTGTCTGAAGTTGATGCAGATTCAGCATTAGGATTCAACCCCACCATTTCCATAATCCTCTCTATCTCCTTCACCACCTCACTCATCGTCGGCCGGTTACTCCCCGACTCCTCAACGCACCTCAACGCGAGCTCCACAAGCCTCTCGACACTCCCCGGTGCCATGCTTGAAGCAACTAACGGGTCCAGAATTGCATCCAGGTTGTACAAACTTTTCGACTTATCCATCCCTTCCTTCACTTCCCTAACAATGTATTTGCCTTTCACTATTGGAGTTCTTGAAGTTAGAAGCTCCAGTAGCAACACTCCAAAGCTATACACGTCGCTCTTCTCTGTCAGCTGTTGTGTCATGTAATACTCCGGATCCAAGTACCCCTGTTTGATCGACAATGTAGTTAAGATTCGGACAAGGGTAAGATATTATTACAAGGTCTAGACTACTAACCATTGTGCCTTTAACTTGAGTGGTGACATGAGTTTGATCCATTGTTGCACCCATGGACTTGGAGAGACCAAAATCGGCTACTTTCGCGTTGAGACGTTCATCCAACAATACATTGTTCGATTTGATATCCCTATGGATGATGGGGGGATTCGCGAGCTCGTGCAGATAATGCACGCCTCTCGCGGCCCCCACTGCTATTCGCAGTCGTCTCATCCAATCCAATCTGATCCCCGATTTCCCTGAAAGTAAACACATTTTGTTATAAACTTGGTATCTTATAAATCGATGCCTCATACTTCACAAAATTTTCAGATTGTCAAAATTCGACACATTTTCCAAGGAAAGATAATAGTCGGAAAACTTGAAAATGCAATGAGTTATACGTCAAAATGACCTAGTTCCGAAGCCATATAATAACACAAAGTTAATTCAAGATTCCCATTCATCGAACAAAAATCATTCAGAACCTAGATTTTTTTTTGCTCTATTGAACGAGGATCATGAAATTGAGTCGATGTCATAATTTGGCTTAAAAAAAGACTCATTAGAACTACTACCTCCGTCCCAAAATAAATATCGTTCTAGCAACTAAAATTTGTCTCAAAATAATTATCATTTTCGTATTCCAAAGCATATTTACATACAATATACCAAAAATGCCCCTATTTACTGATCTCAAATTAAATGTGTTAAAGAGATAATAAACCTTCATTAATTAAACTTAAATAGGGGTAGATTGAACTTTCTATCACATTCCTTAATTTATGTGCAAAAGACTAAAACGACATTTATTTTGGGACAGAGACAGTAATAATCATGCATTTCGACTTACATTTTCTAGTTTTCCGACCACTGTTTTTTGCTGGAAAATGTGTCAAAAATCAAGTTTGGAAATCGATACCAACATGAAAGAAGGATACACATACCAGTGAGACTGTCCTTCAAGGTGCCATTTGCAATGTACTCATATATCAACATTTGTTCGCCCTGATCGAAACAGAAGCCGATCAAGGCGACGACGTTCTTGTGATGAACCCTAGAGAGAAGCTCGATCTCGGTTTTGAACTCCAAAGCACCTTGAGTAGACCCATGTTGAGCTCTTTTAACAGCAACCAACTGCCCATTTGGAAGTGTCCCTCTATACACCTTTCCATAACCACCACTTCCAATGTGATTCATTTCTGAGAAGTTGTTTGTGTACTTCTTTATATCCTCGAACGAAAAACATCTTGATCCTTTCAACTCCGGAACTCCACCACTCCCTGAATTCGGATCCCATGATCCTGCAACGATAAAAACGATCAACCAAATCTATACTCGTTTTCGACTTCATTTCAAAAACCAATTTGAAGTATGATTCTATCTTTTTTTTTTTTTCAAAATTCACGAGTTTTTCAAATTGCAACCTGATGCAGTACTTTAAGTTATTTTTTGAAATTCCCGCTCAAATTGGTTTGAGGCATGTTTCATGTATTTTGGTTGAAGAAAATCGTAAACATTGAGATGCGATTAAAAAAAAAAGGAAGAAGTTTAGATTGGAAATGGAAAATTCATTTCAAAAACCATTATGAAGTATGATTCTTTTTTTTTTTTTTTAAATTCATGATTTTTTTTCAAATTGCAACCTGATGCAGTACTTTAAGTTATTTTTTGAAATTCCAGCTCAAATTGGTTTGAGGCATGTTTCATGTATTTTGGTTGAAGAAAATCGTAAACATTGAGATGTGATAAAAAAAAAAAAAACAAGAAGTTTAGATTGGAAATGGAAAATTCATTTCAAAAACCATTATGAAGTATGATTTTTTTTTTTTTTTTTTTTTTCAAAATTCACGATTTTTTTTTTCAAATTGCAACCTGATGCAGTACTTTAAGTTATTTTTCAAATTCCCGCTCAAATTGGTTTGAGGCAGGTTTCATGTATTGCGGTTGAAGAAAATCGTGGACATTGAGATGCGCGATAAAAATAAAAAGTAAGAAGTTTAGATTGGAAACGGAAAAAAGAGTCATAGTTTCGAATGATTATTTATATTAATCCCAAGTTTTAACAAAATGATAGACATTTGAAGGATAAACATACCAAAAGGATCACTCCTTTTCGAGGCCGTTTGAGCAATTCTTCTTTGTCGAAATGCATAAACTCCGGCAACGACTAATAACAGAACCAGAACGGATCCACCAACTGCTCCTCCGATCACCAAACCAATACTATTCGACAAAGACTTTTTCGATCCTGCTTTCAGTCCTAAACAATGACATTCAAAATGCAGGTCACAATATAATTCTTTAAACAGAATCTTTTAACTTAGTTACGTTCGAAGGAAAAGAATGAATTATAACATAAAAAACCAACCTGATTAACTTTTTTGTTTTCTAGTTGGAAAAGGAAAAAAAAGATTAAGTTACAAAAAAAAAAAAAAAGAACTTTTGGACAATCGAAAAAAGAAAAAAAAAGTTGCAAATTGAAAAAAAAAAAACAAAATTCAGAATGGTTTTGGATAACAACCCTAAACCAAAACTTATTCTCTTACAAGTGTGTAAAAACTTTTCTACAAACCTTTATCAATGCATCATATTAATACATATCAACATACCTTCAAAGTATTGATAGTTGTCACCATTGAAGTAAAAGGGTCCAAATTCATGTGGTGGTTTGAATGTCTGATTGCTTAGCATAAACCCGATCCCAGAAATCCCCGACCGGTTGAAATAGTCTTGGCCGGACGGGAATATTTGGAGGTCGAGTACGAGGTAGTTGTCCATGGTTTTGGTCGGATCACCCAATGCAACTGAATCCACTGGTTGATCATGTGTCTTGAATGAATCCATCAATGCCCGTTTAAGTGAGTCGAAAATGCTTTCGTTGCCAAAGCTGTAGAACGAAGGTGCTCGGAAAATGAGCTTGCCTGAGTACGGATACAAACAATTGCACGTAGGACTCGAAATCTTTTGTGAAGTGCATGTTAAAGGAATGCAGTTTTGTGGTGGTGTTGAGTATGAGTTATTTGTTTGGTCTGAAATGGTGCAGTAAGCCTCTGTTGTTGCTCCTTCATCGCATATCGGGTTTCCTTTGAGTCTGAGACGAATCAAAGAGGATCAACGACGAATTTAGGGTTAAGTACAAAAAACAACCTGAAGTATGATATTTTTTTTTTGCTTTTTGCAAATTAAGCTTTTTTTCGTTTTCTCTCTCATTGCAAATTAATAGGTCGATGGAATTTTGAAATTTGCAACTGAATCCCATTTTCTAATCATTTTTCTAGTCAAAATCGAAATTTTCATTCTACTTTTGGTCCAATTGAGCTTCAATTGAATGGAAATGAAAAACCAAATGATTTAAGGCTTTATGTTTGGTTTTAGAAGAGTGTTTTGACGTAGGATTCATGCAATTTGGTTAAAAACATGGGCATATTAAATTTGACTTTGACTGAAAAGATGATGAGAAAATGGTAAATAACTAGGTTGCAAAGTAAAAAAATTGGAGGATTGAGGATTAAATGAGGGATAAAAAAAAGGTTTAGTTGCAATGTGTAAAAATAAGGGTAAAATATATTTTCTCATCTAAACTATACATGAATATATACAACATAAATTTTGATATGTTCAACTTTGTTGTATGATGCATTTTACGATATCAGAAACATTCTAGTTTCTTTTTTTATATAAGATACATGTATGGATAGTATTTATCCAATATCATAAAAAACATCAAATTTAAAGTTCATACAGTAAAGTAGAACATTCAAAATTTATACAAAAAGTTGTCGATTCGTGTATTTTAAATCGAAAAGTAATCATCCTTGAGGATTTTTTTTTTTTGGTTTTTAACTTATGTAAATGAGAGAGAGTTAGAAGAGAAGAAAAACTCACATGATTTGTTTCACATTGTAATTTGCTCCTTGAGTAAATTCTTCAATGAAATTGTTTTGCAGATCAATGAGGCTTAGTTGGTCACCATAGCCAGACCCAATATTCAATGTTCCATTTATTCTGTTCTTCTTTAGTACACTGACAAAAACAAAACAACACCATTGTAAACTGCATTTAATTTGTCATTTTTGCACCCAATTATCCTATTATTTCACTTTGTCATAAAAACCATGAAAATCACCACTTTTACCCCCAAATTATTTGCAAGTTTTGCACGTTAACCCTTGTGCAAAAAATGGAATAGTTTGGAGGGTAAAGTCTAGATACCAATACAGTTTTTTATTTTCTTTAAATAAGTTAGAGGAAGTGGAAATGAAGGAATAAAGATAAAAAAAAACTTGTGTGACCAGGGTTAGAACCCGAACACTGGTATCACACAATTTGAACCTTTATAAAGGTGAGATATATACAACTTGTGCTAGAAGCTCGTAATTCTAGTTACCGACACGTACACAGTTTGCAATTGAGAAAGGCTGAACATGGAAGGTGGAAGTTGCCCTTGAATGTGTGTACTTTCCATTATCCTGCAAGTATTATTCATTTATCATATATGTGAACTCATTTAAATGTCGTTTTATAGTTTTGTTAATCACTACAGAACATAATGCTTTTGTTGACTAACACACAATTAACTAAGTAAGGAATTGAAGATTCAAAGTCTGAAAGAAAATTATATCGATTCCAAAAAAAATAAATCTATCAAATTCCTATATTTTGCAGGTTTAAGTTGAAAGTTTAGAAGTCAAATAACATAGCTAAAAAATCAATGTCGTTTTAGAATTTTGCACACATAATAAGAAGTTTGATATAAAAAAACTGATCCACGATATTTAACTACATTTATTATATGTAAATTTTCAATGTTCACTTCCATATATCATTTAATTTCAGAGTAATAAATGTGAGTCTTCATTGAATATGAACGAATGTTTCTTGAAATCCTAAAACAACAACTATTTCGAAATAGAAAGCTTAGCTAAATCATAAGTAAACAAACAAAAAACAGAAAGAAATGAACTTACAATGAAGTTAAAGAATCCAAAGATGAAAACCACGGAGGAACATCTGTTTGATCAAAAGAGTTATTGCTAAAATCCCTGCATTAACATATATAGTTTATGTCAAAATCAAGATCATAACTAATTGGTTTCTACATTGAACAATTAATCAAAGTGGTTACCTTTTTATTTTTAATTCGATAACTTATGACATCTGCCAAGTCCAACCATTAACTTTTCAGGCTGACAATTGTATCCTTTAATTTTGAGAATTTAAAAATCTAGGTCATTTATAGTCGAAAAGGTATCAACCCAATTGTTGATTTCGGACGGTCAATTTCACCCTTTAATATTTAATTTATTTTTATTTTCCTTTTACTGTTTTTAATTTTCTTGTATTACTTTGATGTTATTCAGTATAAATCATTAAATTGCGCAAAATAGTCTGCAAGTGGTGATTTGAGCCCAATTTGACATTTCGATATCGGGCTGTAATTGGTATGAATTTTCAAATTTTTGGAAATTCAAGAATAAAATCGCTAGCCCAAAAAAATTAATGACTGATATCACCAGATGTGATAAATTATTGAATAATAAAGATAATAAACTCTAAATTAAATAGTGAGTGGACTCACACAGTATTGAGTGAATGCATGCCAGTTAGGTTGGGCAATGGTCCTATCAACTTATTGTTGGCCAAGTACCTGCAACGTTTAGTCATTTTAATTTCACAAAAAAAAAAAAAAACACAATCTTAATATCAATATGAAGTTTCAAACACGATTTTCGTCGAAAACGAGTAAGTCGTGTTTATTCTTACAGCTCCTGAAGAGTGGTGAGGTTGTTGAGGTTTGTCGGAACAGATCTGGTTAAAGAGTTTCTATCGAGCCGTCTGTTGCAACCAAAATGTGTTTGATCATACATAAGAGTGTTAATGAAACGAGTCGAGTCAATTCATTTTTCAATTCTCGAGCTCGATAATTGAACGATATTTATAGAACAATATAAGAACGTGTTCATAAAATGAAAATTTTAAAATTATATTTATGAATAAATGAACTATTGAGGGTAAAATAGTAAATTTAACATAAGCTCGTTCAATTATGCTAGATTAAGTTCGCGAGCCTATCGAATCAAGTTTTGTTCGAGTCGAGCTGAAATAGCTCATGAGTTGTAAGTACTTACATGACCTCTAATGTCTGGACAAGGCCCAATGAAGATGGAATGCTACCAGTTAGGTCGTTGTCTTCAAGAAGCCTGCTCAAACAAAGAATATTAGAGGGAATATTCCCTTCTCTCTCTATATCTCTCTCTTCTTTGTTATGGTAAAATACTTCTTACAAATGTATGAGTTTCATCTTTGAGCTAAACAGTTGAGGTGGTATCTCACCAGATAGCTGATTCTTTCCAAAGTGACTGCAATATTATGTTAACGTGGCTTTCAGTTATAAGAAAAAATAATAATATCGAAATAAAGCAAGTTCGCGTCGAACAAAAATACATTTCAAATCGAACGAAAGCTTTAAATCAATTTTCTGATTTTCATTCGACTCAAAATTTAGTTGAGAGACATTCGAATGAAAATTTCCGTTCGAGCATTAAAATGCCGTGAAAGAATCTTGAGCTTTGGGTGCAATCAAGAAAAAAAGTTTAGGTTGTTAATTGAAAAAATGAAAACGAGACCACTTTGTAGTGGAATTTGGTATTAATTAAAAAACAGAGCAAAAAGTGGCATAGAAGAAACATACAAGTGTTTAGTGTTGAGAAGCATATCAAGACCGGGTGTGGTTCCCTTGGAGACGGGGATGCTCCCACTGAGCTTATTCTCGGCAATGTCCAGCCAACGAAGATTCGACAAGTAACCAAGTGAAGCTGGAATCGAACCAATGAAGTTGTTCGAATTCAGAGACCTTCATTTGCAAGTTATAAACAAAAATGTTGAGAGAAAAGGCCATTTGTTGTTGTTGAAGGATACATCATAGAGAAAAGCCAAATAAATGCTTACAAGAAAACCAACTTTTGTAGAGATCCTATCGAGGGTGGGATCTCACCCGAAAATCCACAACCCACAACGATCCTACAACACATACATAACAACGACGACAACAACAACAACGTTAACTGCCTTAAAACTAAACTTCTTGATAGAAGCTCAAATTTTGGGATAGTACTATATATCTTCTTACAAGCTCGACAAGTTCTTCAAATCTCCGATTGACAAAGGAAGCGGCCCGATCATGCCATCGTTATACGACAAATCCCTTTGCAAAACCGGAACAATATTTCAACTTATTGGTAAACATAGCAAAAATACTATCACATATGGAAACTTACAGAGTTTGCAACTCGGATAATCCAGTGATATCTGATGATAGTTGTCCACTTAAGTTAAAGCTTGCCAATGTGCTAAATTAATTGATAGAAATAAATTATGTTAGCATATATATTTGATCATCAAGTGGTAAATGAACTGCTATAAGAAATGAATTGCTGCATATATACATCGAAACAATACGATCATCACTGCAACTTATTCCGTCCCAACTACTTCCACAAGGATCGTCGCCTTTCCAGTTCGGTGGTATGTTTTGCCACCCGTCTTTGAGAGCCTTCAAAGCAACAACTGCATTGTGGATCAAGAAGTTGAAGCTCAGAATAAACACAAAAATTCATGTGAGACGGTCTCACGAAAAAAGATCCGTGAGACGGTTTCATACAGGTCTTACTCCAAAATAAAATGCTCAAGAATGAAAATCTATTCATGATTAGAAATCTATGTGCTGCAACTAAATTACACACAATAAAGAATTACTTTAGTAGTATATATAAAATATATTACCAAGTTAATTAGTTACCTTTGCAATGAAGATTGTTTCTTCTTGCAAAAAGGTTCAAAACATTGACACAATTTCTTGCCAAATTTAAAAAAAATAAGTGTATGACATTTGAATATGACTACTAATTATAGAAACTTAAATTTACAAATAAGATAAAATAAATCTAGAATTTTTAAATGCTCTTTGGACTTAATCTAGCAATGGATCAATGGATTAGAAATTCATGACAAAAATCAACGTCAAATCTAAACAAGGGGTTTCAAGTAGTTCTCAAGTGCAAAGCACTTCAAATTCACTCATTAATCACTTCAAATTTCAAATCACTCTATTCAAACAGTTCGACGTGTGTAATTTAGTAAGAAACTTACAATCATTTATGTTTGTTGAAGCTGCCATAAGAAAAAGTGGGACTAAAACCACCAGCTGACAGAGATCAATCCTCCAACACTTCATATTGCTCAATTTTTTTTTTCTTGGCAAAAAAAAAAAAAGCCCTTTATAGCTAGCTAGCTAGATACGCAAATCTTAAGCTTCCATAGAAACAAATGAAAGGTTTAGAAATGGTGATCTTCAAAACCCATAATAGAAAGAGAAAAACACATATAGTGTTCAAGTATGAAGTGATAAGATGCAAGAAACACATAGTTGGCAGTGCATTAATTCCACAATATAGACAAGTTGTGTGGAATTAGTTGATGGGCTATTAATACCCTACAAGATATTTTCAGGAAGTCAACATTTGTAGGTCCTTTTTAGGGGGTACAATTCTTGCTGGCTATCAACTTGACCCTCTGGCACTATTAAGACCATATTTTGGTTTCAAGTACAAATAAACTTATCAGCCACGACGAAACACTATTGAGGAATTACCGTCCTAAAAGCATATTTTGCGACAATATTTTGTTGTTAAATAGCTATTTTAAATTAGAGTTATTAAAACGAGTCAAACTCATTGGATCGGCCCGTCCCGTCAAATAAAAATGGAGGGATGGATTGAGTAATTTTAGGCCCGTAAAAAGTGAGTCAAAGTGGGTTTGACCCGTGGTGGGTTGATCCACCTTTATTTTTTCTATATTTTTTAGTTATTTTTTATAGAAAAAAAGAGAAATATTTAATAGTGATGATAATTCCTACCTCATACAAGCAATGCGTTGTAAAATATTGATATGTGTTATTTATATATAGAAATAAAGAGATTTTAGAGAAAACATTATTTTAAAAATTATTTTCATATATTATATATAATAAAATGTATATATATATCTTAGTAAATGTATATATATGACATGACAAATGCTGCTGTGCACCAGGTGCACGGATCTGGATTGGTGCAACTGGGGCGACCCGACCCGGATCCGCGCACCTGGATTTTCTTTTTTTTTCCTTTTTTTTTTTCGCTTCAGGCTGGTACCTTTATGTTGTAAAGATGTGACCTTTACGTTATATAAGTGTGACCTTTATGTATAAATGTTATGACCCTTATATTCAGTAACTTAGGAAAAAAATGAAGATTTTCAGGTTTTTCGCTTCAGATTAAGACCTTTATGTTGTATTGTTGTAACCTTTATGTACAGTTCTTGTGATCTTTATGTACAAATATTATGACCTTTATAATCCATAACTTTGAAAAAAATTGAAATTTTCAAAATTCAGTGCATTTTAAGGATGGATATATGTGCAGCTAATATTTCATAAACGTAAATATGTACAAATTTTGTTAAAATTCTTCATTTTTTTCTAAGTTAGAGTATATAAAGGTCATTACATTTATACATAAAAGTCACACTTATATAACATAAAGGTCACATGCATATAACATAAAGGTAACAACCTGAAGTGAAAAAATAAAATTCAAAAAAAATAAAATAAATAAAAGTGCGCGGATCCGGGTCAACCCGGACCCGACCCGAATTGTACATACACCAGTTGCACAGAAGACTAACTCATATGACATATATAATCATTTCCTTTTGAAAAAAATTAAAGAATAATTTCGTGGGTCGCCCGTCTAACCCACGTTCCATCGGTGGGTTGGGTTGGGTCGAGATTTTACTGCCTCCCGTTGGAAAATTCCTTCATCTTCTTTTTCCCGAAATCTCCATTGAAGGTAGCTTCAATCTCCAAATCCCCACTGCATCCTCAAAATTCTGCTCTTTCTTCTTTATCACACACCATTAATGATCGTCCAAACCACACCGAAATCAACACCTTCTAACCGAAAACCTTCCTCCGAAAGATGACAGGGAGGGATGAAAAGGAGACGTACAGAGAGGAGATTGAGGAAGGGATAGAAACAGTAGAGAAAAACGGGTGGAAGAGAAGATCGAGGATGAAGACCAAAATAATTATTTTCTGCTTTCTTTTATTTTGAATTTTTTTAATTAAAAGGTAAAATTGTGATAACATTATGTTGTGGTTAGAAACTTTTATGTTGACACATCTTTATTTCTAAATACATCTCTCTAAATTTTTGAACAAAAATAACCCTGGACAAAAATAAACTTGCAAATGTTGACCAAAATATTTTTTTAGAGTAGAATTAAAAGCACCACACATTTTACTAAGAGCACCACACAATTATTTGATACAATTTAATAAGATATGAAAAGACTAAAATATCCTTCATCAAAAATAAAAATTATTAAGAAATCAAAAAAAAAAAAAAAAGAAAAAGAAGCTCTTCTTCTCCGGCAGCCGCCCCTGCCGCTGCAACTCCCTTCTTCTCTGGCAGTAGCTGCAACTCCCTTCTTCTTCCCCACCCCCGCAACTCCAACCCCAGCTCGCTGTATCTCCAGCGAGCCACCCCCCTCCCTGCAAATCCAGCCAGCCGTCGCCTGCCCCCCACTCAACTCCAGCATTCCCCCGCCGCTGCTCCACCCTCGGCCTCAGCCCGTCGCCCCCCACGCGTTAGGCTGGATTGGCCGCGCACCCCCTGTGCGTTCGGTTGCCATGGCCGCACGCCATACTGTGCGTTCGGCAGCCCCGACCGCTTGTCCCGCTGTGCTTTCGGTCGACCAGGGCCTCGCGCTTGTTCGATTTTTCAAGAAATTCGCCCAAATACAACAATTTTTGCACACAAATTTCGAGAATTACACTCTTGATTCACCAACCCATAACAAACCCTAGAGATATGTAAAAAAATTTCTACAAAAATCAACCAAACAAGTGACGAAAATCTACAAGACTTTTGTTGCAAATTTTTTTAGTAAGTGTTAAGGGAGAAGAAGTGTTGTTGGAGAAGAAGAGAGAGTGTGTGGGTGCCCTTAGTATTCCTGGTATCAAATTTAAATTATTGTGTGGTGCTCTTAGCTTTTCATATATAATGAGGGATATTTTAGTCTTTTCACAATAAAATAATTTATAACAAAAAAGTGTGTGGTGTTCTTAGACTATGTTTATTCACAACCCAACTCAACCCAACCTTCTAATAAAAAAATCACTTCTCTTTCATCCACAAACACAACTTACAACTCAACCCAACCTTCAACTATTTAAGCGTTTATTAGTGACACCAACCCAACCTTTAAAATAATATTTTTCTAATTATTTATTATTGAATATTACAAATAATAAATTTTAATTTTTTAAAAAATGTAAGAAATATATTGAAAATATTTGATATTCTAAAATGGATATTTATAATAAGAATTTTTTTTACCATATACTTCAAATATGCTAAAAACACTATAATGAAATTAAAATACAATATTTGAAAAATGAAATCGAAAAAAAAAACTAATCAAACCACGGTTTTTTAAAGTAAGCTTCTAACATAATAACTAAATTGAAATTAAAATTTTCGAAATACAAAATTGAAACGAAATAAATCAATTTTCAAATAGATGTATGAAATACTAACTTACAAATATAAAATACAAATTTATGAATTTAATTATTATTTTTTCAAAATATATCAATATTGGACTCCATTTGTAAAGAAAAAAATAATATAAATTTTGATAATATTTTTATTATTTTTTAATAAAAATTAAATTCGATAATCAATAAGTTAAACTATTTGTATAAGAGAGAACTCTCACCAATTATAAAATGACAAGTGTCAAAAATGGATTGGAAGTGAGTTGAAAGTGGAACTACAATACTGCTTGCTTTACTTTGGCTTGAATTTTAAATGATGGGTGCGATACAGAAATCCGTTTTGCCCAGTGCTAATTAGCGCGATGAGGCGGAAAGATGAGGCCGCTCACGGCGGCGCGTTGGTGGAGCTCCTCCTCGGCGACGCCACCGAAGACTTCTCTCTGCCAAAAGCGGTTTGCAGCAATGGATTATTCATGATGGCGCCCAACCAGTGGGACCCACTTTCCAAAACCCTAAAACGGCCGCTTCGCCTTGATCCCGACGATGATGGAATCTCCGTCATGGTTCACATTTCTCATCCTCCTCACTCTCCTCACGCGCTTCATCTCCGTGTTTTCGCCCCACACCCTCTCTCTCCTCAGCAGCAGCAATATTTGCAGGTTGTGTGTGTAATTACGATTGCTGCTTTCATTTTGCTTTAATTGTTGTTTTTGACCAATTGAAAGGTGTGAATGTCTTGCATTTTGTATCAATGGTGCTGGTGAATGCCTAATGCGAAGTATATTGTTGTACATTCTGCTTCAAATGTTGTACAATGAATGTTGCTTGAATCTGATGATGTATGCAGGGCTTTAGCATTCTGTCAGCTCATCTTGTGTGTGTGTCTGTGTGTGTTTCTGTTTCCATTTAAGAGTTTGGTTGAATGTGTAGAGTCAAGTTAGAAGAATGCTAAGATTATCAGAGAAAGAAAATAGGAGGGTGATTGAATTCCATAAAGTGCACGACGAAGCTGAAGGAAGGGGGTTTGGGAGATTGTTTCGTTCGCCTACATTGTTTGAGGACATGGTCAAGTGTATTCTCTTGTGCAATTGCCAGTGAGTGACGTTACCTCAATGCCATTTTCTATGTATGTATATGTTTCCGTTGTAGATATTCATATGTATTAGAAGCCGACTATTATCTATCAGTGGCGATTATAGATATTTTGGAATAAACATTTGAAAATGCATTTGTTTTTGTTGTTCTAGGATGAATTTGCATTGTATGCTTTGGGATAAAATGCAATAAGAAGATGTTTGGAATACCTCAATTTGAAAGTTGATGCTCGTGTTTTAATATGGGCTTCGGGGATAATGTTTGTGAATCCCAAACGTGATTTCGGGCCACTACTAGATTGCAGTAGATTGTATGTTTTATATTATTGATATTACTAAAACCCTGCCGTTCAGAAGCAAAAACGTGACCCTTTAGTATTTTTTCTTCTGTGTGTGCGTGTGCGTGTTGATGGAGGGTGGTCCGAATATGGGCTTGAAACAAAGTAGCTAGGTGACTAGTGCTTACCCAATAACAATAGCTTTTCATCTCGTTTACTTTTGCAGGTGGTCCAGAACTTTAAGCATGGCTCAAGCACTTTCCGAGCTTCAAGCAGAATTGCAACACATGTCATCTAATGTGATGGCTGAAACTGGAAATATGTCCAGTTGTCAAACCAATGAAACCAAGCCATTTGCTCCTAGAACACCTTTAGGTAAAGAATCAAAGAAAAAGACTAGAACTCGAACACATTCAAAAAAGTTAGCAAAAAAATATGCAGAAGTTTTAGGAGTTGAAGAGGCTAAAATGGAAACCAGTAATTCCGAAATATTAGAGAGCTCTGAGGAAACTAGTACTTCCGAAATATTAGAGTGCTCTGAGGAAACTAGTACTTCCGAAATATTAGAGTGCTCTGAGGAAACCAGGGTATCGACAAGCCCAACATTTCCATCACGAGATGTTTATGAACAGAAGCCTTTACAAGTTACAGAAAATGATGCCAATACTATGATTGGGAATTTCCCGAGCCCTACAGAATTAGCTAACCTTGACGTGAAGTTTTTGGCTAAGCGTTGCAATCTTGGATACAGAGCAGGACGTGTAATAAATCTTGCTCAGGGAATCATTGAAGGACGAATACAATTGCAAGAACTAGAGTGTGCCGGTGAAACACTAAGCTTATCCAACTACGATAAGTTGGCTGAGAAGCTGAGAATGATCGATGGATTTGGACCATTCACGTGTTCTAATGTGCTAGTGTGCATGGGCTATTACCATGTCATTCCAACAGATTCAGAAACTGTTAGGCATCTGCAGCAGGTGTATTTCTTTTCCATCGTTTGCACGCTATCCTTTTAACTCTTTTACTTCCGACTTGTTAGATTAATCCCTAAGATGTGTATACATGATTTCAGGTTCATGCGAAACCCTCCTCAAATCGAACAGTTCAAGGAGATGTTGAAGACATGTACAGAAAATATGCGCCGTTTCAATTCCTGGCTTACTGGTACGCAGTTATACCAAAACCTCTATGCTATTCATTGTTTTGCTGTTCAGCTTGGAATTTAAATCTTATGCGATCTCATCTTTAACAGGTTTGAAGTCTGGCACTTCTATGAGGAGTGGTTTGGAAACATAAGTGAGATGCCCCAATCTAGTTATAAACTCATTACTGCAACGAATATGAGACCAAAAACGGAAAAGAAAAGTAAGAGGATGAAGATAGCCTTGGCTACTATAGATGATGGCTAAATGAAAGAATGGAGGTATGAAAATCCTCTTGGCTAGTGTCTATTACCGTATGAGATTCCCCGTTAAAATTGATGTTTCATCTCATGTTTCAAGATAACTGCCATACATCTTGTGTATCAAATCACATAATTGGCAAACTCGTGGTGCGGTTTAAGTGTTTGAATGTGAGATGATGCACTTTTTATAGTAGTCTCTAGCTCTATTAGATTTTTTTTACAGTTTTCCATTGCAATGGAATCTCTCATGTTTTCCGTCATTGGTATTCTACCGTGAAATTTTAACCATATCAATGATAGCATGATGATATGTTATAGTTTAATTATCAAACATTTTAGAATTATTTGACGTATGGTTTATGAGTAATCAAATGATCTTTTTTGATTTGCTGAAACCTTGATTGTTAATTACTTCATGTTTCTTCGAAGTATGTGATAAATCTTATAATCGTAGAAACTAAATATCTCTATTGCCAAACAAGGAAGTTGTGATTTTTCGAAGTTTTTGAAAATAAAAGTTGGGAGTTCATTGAAGTAAAGTTTCTTTTCAAGTCCAATAAATAATTTGTACATAAAAATTATATTAATATAACATAAAAGTTATACTTATATAACATAAATGTTATTGCATAAATTGAAAAAAAGGGTAAAGGTGTAAATATACCATTAACGTTTATGGAGAGGTGTAAATACACCCTTAATCTTTTTTTAGGAGTAAATACACCTTTAATGTTTAACTTGTGGTGCAAATATACCCCCAATGTTTATATTTTGATACACTATTATCAAATACTGCCTTTTAATTTTTTTATTTTACATCCTTCTTACAATTTTTTTAATTAAATAAGAACTTACTTATTTGTATTGCAACATGCATTTCTAATCCTAAATAATTTACAAAATAAAATTTATTTTGATAAGAAAATATATTATTTTACTTAAATTATGTTTTTTTTGGACTTTATTCTACACTTAAGTTTTGAATTTCAAAATCTCATATGTAATATTTTAATATATATGATTATGAAGTAAATTTTTTTTTTTTGGATTTTCAAATAAAATATTATGTTTGTGTTTCATGTATGATATCATTTATTTTTATTTATATAATATTTAAAATTAAAAAAAACATAATTTTTTGAGATAAATGCTACATTTCTTGACATTATAAAATGTTGATCCATTTAATTCACAAAATTTTTCCAAAGTAAATTTTTTTAATAAACTTTAAAATTAATTTAGAACATGATTTCAGTACAAATGATTAACGACTATTTTACATAATATTATAAAATGAGTGTATTTTGGCACTAATAACTATATAATTTAAGCCAAATAAATATAATTTAAAGGATTAGAAATGTATATATGTAAAAATATACGCAATAATATTAGTGCAATTAGAAATAAATAAATTTACTCAACAATGTTGAGTGTACTAATTTGGCGTAAAAAACATAATTTAGGATTAGAAAAAACATACAATTATTTACTTAAATAAATTTTTACTTATATATGACTATATTTACCTTAAAAACATACATTTTTTTTTTAAATTAGTAAACATAATTTTTTACTTAAATATAAAATTTAAATAAAAAATGTATGTTTGGTAATACACATAACATTTATGCAAGTAAAAAAAACATTATTTAAGTAAAATCAAATATAATTTCTTTTCAAAATAAATTTTATTTTGTAAATTATTTAGGATTAGAAATGCATGTTGCAATATAAATAAGTAATTTCATATTTAATAAATTTTTTTGTAAGAAGGATGTAAGAAGATGATAATAATAATAATAATAATAATAATAATAATAATAATAATAATAATAATAATAATAATAATAATAATAAAAAAGGAAGTATTTGATGAATTTGCTTCAAAATATGAACATTAGGGGTATATATGCACCATAATTTAAATATTAAGGGTGTACTTGCTCCTAAAAAAAATCAAAAGTGTATTTGCACTTCTCCATAAACGTTAATGGTATATTTGCACCTGTGCCCAAAAAAAAAAAAACACTGGGCAAGGATTATGGTCGGACCAGGCCTGACCCGACCCGTGGATGTTCAGTTATATGTGTAACTGGTGTACAAGAATACTACTCTAACTTTATAGTTGGAAAATCAAGGTGATGATCATTCAAAAAGTTAATTTGATATATTATGCACTAAAATTGGATTTGACACAAACAAGCTATATTGTGTAAAAATTTAATGGAGAAAATTAAAATAATAAATGAAAGAAAATGATTATTTAATGACCTTTAATAATGATGAGACCCGCGCATGCATGCAAATTGATATCTTCTGCAAATTTAGCTGAATTAGGGGTTTGAAGATGTTGACGTGTTCGAACAGTTGGACACGTCACCTTTTAACGTGTAATTAATAAAAACCCAAAAAATATTTTATACCATTTGAATTAAATAAGTATATTTATTTTAATTGCAACTTAACCAAACCTTTTTGAAAACTTGAGTTAAAAATTTAAAATAAAAAAACATTTTCTTCGTTTGTCAACCAAATTAAAATGGACAAATCATACATCAAAATGACCTTATATATCTTCAAGACAAAGAAAATCACTATATCAATTTATGATTTCTATACGAATCATGTCCGATTCACGAAGAATCATCTGAAAATCTCAAACCAAATTTACTTTATTTTTCTAAGAGTAATGTGCAATTTAATGATTGTCTCACATGAGACTTATTCATTTGGTTAAAATTGCAACTAAAGTAAATGTCATTATTTAACCGGCAAGTATAAATGATGTTTGGCCAATTTTAATAACCCGTTCATAGATGACGTGTCAAGCTGACCAACCAGGCCTTAATTAACCCATGTGGACCAACACACATCCACAAATTCATAACCAAATTATGCATGATGGTTAGATTTGTATGAGATCATTGGTTAGATTAATTTGTACGAGATATCTAAGGTAATGTTATATTACTAATATCCAAAGATTTAGTTAAAATCATGAATTAAGTAAAGTTAATGATATTAGTGACAATTAACCCTTTAAAAAATCTCATCCTCTATGTACACAGTTCTCTTAAACCATGTGATATTTAATAGGAGACAAGAATAATAAAAACAATTTATTTAATCAAATGTATAAAAGTACAATAAAAGAACACTGAGTAATAAATAAAACCAAATTTTCTGAGAGATCAGCGGCTTCATGTGGTTGTTTCTTCTCAACAATTCCTTTTTTGATAAGGTATTGTGTATTTTAGATAATATGAGAGTGGAAAGGAAGTTTATGGTCAATGTGATAACTGACAAAGAGGACATAAAAGCATAAGTGTTTATTTGACTTGAAATATTTATGTTGATGGTTTATAAATGATAGGATCGATGGTTAAGTGTGTTGAAAGCTCTAATAGTAGATTGACGGTGGAGGAGGTGACTCATATTTATAAGATGGTGGTGGTGGTGATTTGTATTTGTATGGATGAGTAGATGGTGATTTGTAGACGTATGAAGGTGGTGGGGGAGACTTGTAAATATATGGAGGCGGTGGTGATTCATATTTGTAGGGTGGAGGTGGAGGTGACTCATAATTGTATGGTGGCGGAGGAGGAGACTTGTAGACATACGGAGGTGGTGGTGGTGATTCGTATTTATACGGAGGAGGTGGTGGCGATTTGTAGACGTATGAGGGTGGTGGTGGTGATTCATATTTGTAGGGTGGGGGTGGAGGTGACTCATACTTGTAAGGTGGAGGTGGAGGAGACTTGTAAACATATGGAGGTGGTGGTGGTGATTCATATTTGTAGGGTGGGGGTGGAGGAGACTTGTAAACATATGGAGGTGGTGGTGGTGATTTGTAGATGTATGGAGGTGGTGGTGGTGGTGATTCATATTTGTAGGGTGGGGGTGGAGGTGACTCATACTTGTAAGGTGGTGGTGGGGGAGACTTGTAGACATATGGAGGAGGTGGTGGTGATTCGTATTTGTACGGAGGAGGTGGTGGTGATTTATAGACGTACGGAGGTGGTGGTGGAGATTTGTACACATATGGAGGAGGTGGTGGTGATTCATATTTGTAGGGTGGGGGTGGAGGAGACTTGTAGACATATGGAGGAGGTGGTGGTGACTCATATTTATAAGGTGGTGGTGGAGGAGATTTGTAGACATACGGAGGAGGTGGTGGTGATTTATAGATGTATGGAGGCGGTGGTGGAGATTTGTACACATATGGAGGAGGAGGTGGTGATTCATATTTGTAGGGTGGGGGTGGAGGTGACTCATATTTGTAAGGTGGCGGTGGAGGAGACTTGTAAACATATGGAGGTGGTGGTGGTGACTCATATTTGTAAGGTGGTGGTGGCGGTGATTTGTATTTGTAAGGTGGAGGTGGAGGTGACTGATACTTGTAAGGTGGTGGCGGTGGAGATTTGTACATATACGGTGAAGGTGGTGGTGACTCATATTTATAGGGTGGTGGTGGAGGTGACTTATACTTGTAAGGAGGTGGAGGCGGAGATTTGTAAACATATGGTGGTGGCGGTGGTGACTCATACTTATAGGGTGGAGGAGGTGGAGATTTGTAAACATATGGAGGCGGTGGTGGAGACTTGTATTTATAAGGTGGTGGAGGTGGTGATTCATATTTATAGGGTGGAGGTGGAGGTGACTTATACTTATACGGTGGTGGTGGTGGAGATTTGTAAACATATGAAGGTGGAGGCGGCGACTTATACTTGTAAGGCGGCGGCGGTGATTCGTATTTATAAGGCGGAGGTGGTGGTGATTTATACTTGTAAGGTGGCGGTGGTGGTGATTCATACTTATAAGGAGGTGGTGGCGGTGAACCATAAACGTAAGATGAAGACGATGATGAGAAATCGGCAGTTGCTGCGACTGAAACAATAGAGAAAAGAGCCAATAGAACCCAAACCCGGGCTCTCATGAAGCTCCACATGGTTGCTAAGCAAAAATGAGGCTAGATGAGTTTGAATTATGATTTGGTTTCTTTATCACTTCATATATATACCCATTTTTTGGCAACTATGTATTGAAATGGTCTTACTATTGTTTGGCTACATGCTTACTACTTCCTCTTCTTTTGTTATTTTTTTCATTATTTGGTTGTTGCTATGATGGAACCTATGTAAGAAGTGGTCAGTTTATTGATAAAATATAATCTATCTAATTAATATTAAACCTTGGCTTGGTCCATCTCTTAAGAAGACTTTGCCATTTAATGGAATTGCTCAATTGTACAGTGAATTCAATGTATTGTATGGTTGGTAATGAAGATAATAAAATAATTTAATCAACTTCTATATTGTTAATATATCTTAAAAGGTAATTGCAATGTCTACATCCATCTCATGTCAACTATAGAAATCCATTATTAATCCAAACTACTTGCCTCAAATATCCAAGAAGAGACATTTTTGGATGTATAGAAATACCTTTGATATGTTTTTGATATTATCAGGGTGTTCGGTTAAACTTATTTGAAAACGGGTTCCAAAGAGCCTATATATTCTTACAAGATGTCTGTGAAGCTTATAAATTGCTTCATTTTTGTTTAAAATTAAGTTGTTCAAGTATGTGGATAAATAACATTGTGAAGCTTATAATGATAATAATGACAATTGTATAATTAAATGATTGAATTTAAATGTGTTTATAATACATAAGGTCTTATTTTGAAAATAAATTGAGATCTCATTACCTTTTCAGAAAGGGCTTATAAGTTCATATCATCTTATTTTTAAAACTTTATTGAATACTTTTTAGAAACTTATAAGCTCGTAGTTGCCAACATCAATAGAATATCCCAACATTGTCTTTCGATGATTTGATAAAGTATCAATAAGACAATAACTAAATAACTAAAAATTAATACATATATCAATTATTACATATTGACATATAAATAATATACAAAGTAAGATGAAGTCTAATAAAAAGAGCTCTCATTGGGCATGAAACTCTATATCATCTGACGATTTGATTGCTGCAATGGTAAACCAAGTCTTCTTAACAAACCATTCAAATCTCCAAGAATGTAAAAAAGATGAATTGAAGTGATGAACTTACAAGACTTAACCTTAATTCTAGGCCTCAGGAGGGCATCAGGCTGTTTTCCGGGCATTGCATCTCGAAAAGCAGGGTGTTCATTGTAGGCATCGTTGATTTTTGACAGAATCGGGTATTCCTTCTGCGCATTCATTGAGACTCAAAAAAGGTGTATAGAGAAAAATTCAGGCTTATATAAGCAAAGGAAATCATTCTCAAAAAAAGATATTTGCAGATTATATTTTTTAATTGAGCAATAATAAATTACAAATAAATCACAAAATAAATGTTAATACTTGATATGACACTTTAGTAATAGCTACAAGACAAATATGAAAATAATATCAAATATTTCTAAATATAAATGATCTATTATTAAAGATAATTATGTGAAGATTATTTAAATGTTGAAATCACAAGTATTAGCAGGACATCAGAAATCAAATTTTTATTTGACAATTCATCAATCCACTCCACTACCCACATCAATCAACATATGCTGCAACATATGATCCGACAACATCATAGGAGGAGAATTAATTCGCTTTGGCTTCGTAGCATTACAACAAAAGACATCCTCGCAACAGATAGCACAATTTGTCTAAATGCAAGGAAGAGAAACATCAATTGGATTGAAACTCAATTAATCAAACACAACTCTCCAAATCTTACATATATGTTTGAAGAAAACCAGATGGGATCTTCCATACCAAAAAGCCATGTCCGCATCAAAATTTCGTAGTTTTGATATTAAAATAATTAATATTATAATTTGTAATCGCTTTTTATTTTAAAAACTAATCTATTACTTTTTGGAATGTGGTACAGGTGATTTGATTTGGAAGAAAATTGCAAATATCACTGTTACCTATATAAAAGTATGAATATTTCTTACAAAATAAGGATTGTCTAATATATCCTTATTAAATATTATTATTTAAAGTTATAATAGTAATTTAGGATTTCATACTTAAAATAATTTAATATTAGAATTTTAATCCAAAATCATATAGAATTCTATTTTAAGTAGGACTCTAATTTAATGTAGATCATATATCCTTATAAAAGATTATTATATAATATCTTAATAATAATTTAATATATTTATTTGCATAATTTTATATTAGAATTTCTAATATATATATATATATATTTGTTTTTACTTTATTATTAATAATTTTATGTTAGCTAGAATCTTACTTTGAATTTTATTTAATAGGTTTATGTTAGAATATATCATGATTTTATTCATACAATTGTAATAAAATAAGGCAAATAATTATTTGTATATACATTATATAATAGTTTAGTAACGTATCTCCTATTTTTACGACTTCTTTTATTTTTTCTTAATTTTTTTAATATGAGTAAAGACATTTACTCTTCAATTTTAAATGATTAATATAGTAATTTTATATTACAATTACGAGTAATATCAATTTAGTCATTAAGTTAGGTCCTTTTCCATTTTTGGTGCATCAAATAAGCTTTCCAATCTTAGTCGTTTAACTATCAATATTTTCAATTTTAGTCCTTTTTTGTCGGAACAACCAAAATTGCTGACATGGCCATCGGAAAATCTGACGTGACCGTTGGAAAATCAGACGTGGCAGTCGGAAAATCTGATGTGGCAGTCGAAAGGACTAAAATTAGAAAAAAAATCGATAATTAAAGGACTAAAATTGGAAAGTTTAAACTTGATGCATCAAAAATGGAAATGACCTAACTTACAAGACTAAAATTGATATTACCCCTTACAAGTATAACCCCTAATTCCTATATAGAATTTTAATAATTCTGGCTTATACATGTAATCTATTATTTCTATTTGCATGTATTCTTTCAAATTCACCCATTTGGATGCAAAAAATTGAGGAGAAAGATGAAATTCTCGGCAGTAAATTCGTTGATGATGTTTGGATAGATATAGATTTGAAATTTGTTACTTTAATTTTGAACTATTTTTTGAGTGAATTTAAAATTCACCACAACTTGAATGGATTTGAAAATGGAAAGTTTTGGATTTTTGGGATATATTTATTGAATAAATAATATCAAATGGGGAATGGGGAGTCACCGTTTCATATAAATGGGGCCATTTTCAGGTTAAGGGATTGGTGAGGGCTATAAATACCATCCCATAATTTATAAATGGGGATTCACCGTCTCCATCGCATTCCCCAATTTGATCGGGGAATCCCTGTCCCGTTAATATCAATACCTAATAGGGATGGTTACCACTTACCGACAGAAAATTAGCATCCCTATGCATATTGTGAAATCAATATTCAAGGCAAAGTTAAATATCTCATTTACCAAAGCAAAAAAACAGACGTCGTAGTTAATGTCTGTAATGCACAATTCGACAACCAATGGTGGTACCATACAATATATATCTCTTATCCAAATATATTTGTCATATCAATGTTAAAATATGTTTTAAAGTGTTAGTTGTGAAGTATTTGTAAATATATATTTAAAGCTCATGATGGAGTGACAATTAACATGACCTAAAAAGACGATAAGAATTCAATTGATGAAATCAAATAATTCGAAGATGCTCGACAGGCCTCCACTTAAGAAGCAATGTGGGAAATCTTTGGATTCAATTTATATGAAATATTTATTTCAGTTATCAACTTGCAACTATATCTACAAACCAACAAAACTTACCTTATTGGACAAATCAAAATTTGAAAAAATATTTTAACATAGGACCATGCCTCCAAACCATTGCTCAATTTGTATTTTACAATGTGTTGTATACACATCTTAAGAATTAAATTGATGAAATTAAACAATTCGAGTATGCTCGACAGGTCTCCACTTAAGAAGTAATGTGAGAATTTTTTTGATTCAATTTACATGTATTATATATTTCGGTTATCAACTTGCAACTATATCTACCAACCAATAAAACTTAACTTATTGGACTAATCAAGATCGGTAAAATGTAGCTAGCTCTCGGGTGAAATATCACAAATACCTTGCAATCTCAACTTGGAGCAAAATAGCAAAAATCACACAGATTCAAGATCAACTCAATAGAAAAATAAACCAAACAATCAAGAACTCAAATATCCCTATGTGGACGGGGAAATAAGCGAGTGATTTCTCTATTAATCAAACTGTAATCTCAGTTACAAGAAACAAGAAAACTTCTCTCTGTATAATTTTCTCAAACTCAAATGAAAATCGCACCTGAAAACTACCATAGATACTCGTATATATAAGGGCCACAACGCAACAAGAATTACTCATAACGAACTCCAAACGAATTCTACAACTGATTCTGAAAATGGGAACTCAATACTCTTTTTCTTGAAAACAATTTCTTCTTCTGCTATTTTCAGCTTTCCTACCGAATTAACTGTCTCGACTTCGTAAGAAAAACAACCGCAGTAATGATTCAATGATTTTGATGAAAACAAAATCAAACTAATCAGCTTAACAAACACAATCGTAGATGAAGTTTACGTAATTTCACCCTTGTGCTTATCAATGCATGTTATCGCAGACAAAGTCGGAAATAGCAGCAACTCATCATCTTCAAGATTGAAAGCCATCATCAATATCACAGATCAGATTGGTGATATATCTTAGCATGCTGAAAATCACCCTGCATTCAAAGCTCAACGCACTCTCCTCACTTGTCTGCAAACACCAACTACACATACTCATTAATTAGTGAAATGCAGAAATGTGCGACTTAGAATAGATGATTGAAAAAACCTCGTAAATTGTAATTTGTTGTTTTGAAAAATAAGCAGCATGAAAATGCAAGAAACACTAAAAAGTAATTGTGTATTCTCATTCAGGCAATTTAACAAACAGTAAGGCTACCATAATTAAACACGTGTAAAAAAAAAAGAGTGAAGATCGATCTTACACATTAGCTGCTAGTTGTATCCATCCAAAATCCTATAATGTAAAAGATTTAAGATTAATAAATATCCTTTAATCAAACAGATGCATCTATATAATGTTGCAGGTTGAAAATGATAATTACACTTACCATCCACTCTTATGAAAGGGATATGAGAGACATCATCAGTTTGTTGTCCAATCCACCTCTTTAGTTCCGGATGACAATCATTAATCACTAATTGAGTTAATTTCTTGAGGCATCGGATGATTCCCACACTCCTCAACTCCTTACATTCATATAAAAATAAGGTTTGTAGAGATGTGAGGTTCCCAAACCATTCCGGCAATTCTTCTATTCTGAAATTGAACAAGGATAAAGTCGAAAGAGCATTGAGATGTTGAAGCGAATGGGGAAGAGAGTCCCAATCCTCCATCCCTCTTAAAGATAAGAAAGTAAGTGAATGGGGGGATGCAGCTTGCAACATTCCATCAACACCCTTCTTTGCACTTTCACTTGAATCTGAATGATGTGGTTTGATCCATAATTTTTGCAAGTTGGGGAAAACAGTAGGGGCGGGTGACATGAGTTTCGGAACATTCCAGATACAGAGTGAGTTGAGACTAGACATCTCAGGTAGACAATCAATTATCTCAGCCAAATTCATTAAGCTGCTTAAATTCTGTAACGTCAAAGTCTGGAGTGAGGGAGCACTTGACTCTATCATTTCACATGGCAAAATTCGGAGGCCTTCACACTCATGAATTGACAAGGATTCAAGCGATGTTAAGCCTTGGGATTCTCCATCTCTTCTATATGCTATTGACTTCAGATTTGGGCATTCTTCTATATGCAACACCTTGAGAGAATTGAGGGTCTCCAGACCATCTGGTAACTCTCTCAACTTGTCACAATTCCATATCATCAATTTAGAGAGATTTTGATTGTTCAGAAAACACCAATCGGGGAGATATTCCGATTCATCTACTCCAAAAATGTTGAATTGTATAAGAGATCCGCACATGTGTAAGGCACGATATAATTCCTTATGACTTGATGATGAGAATTGACTTGGATTCATCCTCAATTCTCTGCATTCAAATATCTCCAATTTTTCCAGGCAAGGGAATACCTTTATTTCAAGTGGATGCTCATTTTCACCCATTTCTATTTCCATCCACTCTACCAACTTTGGCATTTCTGACAATGTGAGTCGTTTAAGCACCGGAAACATCACCACATTTCCCTCCTTGCACCTACTATCCACCTTGAACGAAGAACGTATAGATTTCACTTTCCCCAGACCCTTCAAAGCTAGAGATTTCAGATGTGGCAACTGCCCCATCATTGGGATTTCTTCACATTCATTGCAATTCCTCAGTGATACGTCCATCAAATTATTAAGTGTGTCTGTGATATCCAACGTCCATGATGGAAATCTTGTGCCTTTAAATCCAATTATCTCTAACCTCTTCACATTGGGATGAGGTCGGAGACCTTCCAACACATTTTCGTCATTTGTTTCACCTTCTCTGGACATGCTCCACTCCAACACTAAGTTGAATATTTTTTGCTTCTCATATAAATGTGCATTCTCAGCGTCTTTTAGATCGTGCACCTTTTCAAGATTTGAAATATGCAATTTACCTTGGAGGTCTTTCAACTTTCCAAGCTCTCCAATTCTGTTGCCCTCTTCCATGCCCACATGATAGTATTCTAGTGTTTGAAGACAAGTTAATCTTCCAATATTAGGAGGCAATTCTGTATATTTCCATAGATGAAGATGCCTTAAGTAGATCAAGTACTGCATGGTACTTGGAAGTTTTCTCATCTCCAAATTCACTCTTAGTGTTTGCAATTGATAGAGATCACCAATAGAGTCTGGCAACTTCTGAATTTTTGTTGGGGCAATATTAAGATATCGCAAATGTATTAGCTCGTTGATTGAACTTGGCAACTCCACAAGAAACTTAACCATCAATGATAAACTATGCAGACTTTTGAAATTTAAGAATATGGTATCAGAAAGCACTTCAGCTTTGACGAACAACGTACGTCGCCGTTCTTTTGGGACGGAACTTGATTTATCTCCAGCACTATTCTCATCACCGATATATTGAACTTGATAGATGCCTTTTGAAACAATGCATGCTAGATCATGCAAAAGATCATGCATGCTACAATGTGTTATGTTGGAAAACTCATCTCTCTCTGCAACTTGTAACAAGGAATTCTGCACAAGAAAGTAGAAAAATTTGTTGCCCTCAACCTCCATGCCTTTTTTAGGATCTATTTGAAGAAATCCTTGTGCCATCCATAGCTCAATTACTTCTTGCTTGTCGATCACTTCGCCTTTGGAGAAAATGGAACAATAGGCAAAACACCTTTTGAGTGATGGTGGAGACAAATGATCAAAGCTCAATCTCAATAACTTTGAGATGTCATTGTCATTAACATGAAGGTTTGAAAGCCAATCCTCGGCAGTTGAGATCCACTCATCTTTGGGTGTACGTTGAAGCAATCCTCCGACTACGTTGACAGCTAATGGCAGACCTTTGCATCTCTCTATTATATTATTTCCAATGCTTTCAAACCCAGAAGGAATGTCTTCCTCTTTGCTCAAAGTTTTTTGTTTGATTATGAGCCAACAATCTTTGTTTGATAAGACACTCAAATCATGAACATCGAGTGTGCGAACAATCGAAGCAACCTCTTGACTCCTGGTCGTAACAAGGATGAAATTTCCCTTGATAGAAGTAATTCCCGACAAGGAATTTTTAAGACCTTGCCACTTTTGCTCATCTTCATTCCAAACGTCATCAAGAACAAGGAGATATGTTTTGTCTCCCAATTCTTTTCGTATTTTTCCCAGAAGAACCTCCTTGCTCTCATCTTGAACATTTTCATATGTCAAATTTGCAAGGAACTTTTTCAACAGAACCATCGCATCGAAGTTTCGAGATACGTGGACCCAGATTTTCTTTCCAAAGTGGGTCTGAATTCTTTCATGGTTGAAGATTTTGCGGGTCAATGTGGTCTTCCCAAGTCCACCCATTCCGACAATGGGAAGAACAGACAAGGTTTCCTCGGTTTTTGTCAGCAACTTATGAACAATATCTGAAACATCATTGTCTCTTCCAATAAAAATTGGATCAAGAGTGAATGAATCAGTTTCTTCAGGAATAGCATATTCAATCGCAGGTCTGCTATGGAGGTTGAATTTGGTTGCATCGTCTTTAATAGACTCAAAACGGACATAGACTTCATTGATTCTAAGAGCCATACGTCGACGAAGAACATAATAATTGAAGGATGAGAAGCAAGATGGTAGTACCTTTTTCTTCTTCTCTCTTCGGATGCTCTTCATTTTCTTAGAGAGAAGATGATAGTTGAGTTCATCCAGAACATTATGAGCATCGAAGGCCACATCATCAAGCTGGTTCAGCCAAGTTTTGACAGCTTCATCGGTGATCAACTTCTTCTCAGCATCGTCCAAGTAACTTTGGATTAGAGTCAAGCTATTGTGAAGCTTCTCAGCGTTTTTCTTGAGACCTCGGATCAGTGAGATCTCTCCCTTGGTAACGTCGATCAGATTTTGAACCAGAACTTGAATGGCAGCATCACCTCCTTCCATTGATCTTTTGGCAGAGAGAGAAAGAGAGAACTGCTTGATGAGATAAGAAATGGTACAAGAGAGAGAGAGAGAGAGAATGCTTTGTGAAAAAAGATGGTGAAATTGAGATTTTCTTAAAGAAGAGAGTTATGCAAAACGTTTATACTTATCTTGAACCACACTCATCAATTTTCCTTTCCTACTTTGTGGGATTCCATGCTTTATTACAGGACAAGTAAAGAATAATAATTTAAGAAACACACATACTTTAATTTATACTTGGATTTTAAGGAGTTTATAAACTCACTCGAACAACCTCTTCCATTATCCGTAGTTGCCAACATCAATAGAATATCCCAACATTGTCTTTTGATGATTTGATAAAGTATCAATAAGACAATAACTAAACATTAATACATATATCAATTATTACATATTGACATATACATAATGTACAAAGTAAGATGAAGTCTAATAAAAAGAGCTCTCATTGGGCATGAAACTGTATATCATCTGATGATTTGATTGCTGCAATAGTAAACCAAGTCTTCTTAACAAACCATTCAAATCTCCAAGAATGAAAAAAAGAGATGAATTGAAGTGATGAACTTACAAGACTTAACCTTAATTCTTGGCCTCAGGAGGTGCATCAGGCTGTTTTCCAGGCATTGCATCTTGAAAAGCAGGGTGCTCGCTGTAGGCCTCGTTGATTTTTGACAGAATCGGGAATTCCTTCTGCGCATTCATTGAGACTCAAAAAAAGGTGTATAGAGAAAAATTCAGGCTTATATAAGCAAGGAAACATGGTAAGTGTAAAGGAATTTAAATGTACAACTAAAGAGATTCTTTGGTTCATGGATATACTTGATAAATCCCAGGAACTATAATCGAATGATATAATAAAGTTATAGAAACAGTTGAATCATGAACTTCTTCATTAAGAGAGATTGAAGGCCTACCATGTCAATATTTAATCTTGTAATTGCGGTGTCGATCTGAGGTGCCAAAAACAAGTCAGCCTGTATATATGAACCTGAAATCAAACATTTACCACTCATAACAGACAATGTGAACAAATTTCTAATAAACGCGATTGCCAAATTGGATCTCACAATAGTGCATGGAAATGCTATCCTAATACGAAACAGTTCCACGTTAGAACATCATATTGTGCAGATGATATAATGCTCCGATTTAGATCCCAAAAGCTTCATCTCCTGTGGCATATTTACCAGCACGTTTTCCAATAGCTTTTCCAAAGCTGATATTATTCAGTTGGGGTAAAAGAATAATTTGTATATTCTAAACTGATCAAAGAATAATTTTTAAGATACAACAACACTATTTCTAAGAAGAGCAGTAATCTTATTATGTTAGCTAATGCAATACAAATCTTTTGCCTCAGAAACACACGATCCATTTCACGTGGCAAACAGATGAGCTCTTTGCAGTACCAAATCGACAACTATTCAAGTGATGTTAAGCGTTGGGATTGATCTCCATCGCTTCTATATGGTATTGACTTGAGATTTTGACAGCTTAATATTTTAAACACCTTGAGAGAATTGAGGGTGTGCAGACCATCTGGCAACTCTTTCAAGTTGGGACAGTACCTTATCTCTAATTCTAAGAGATTTTTATTGTTCAGAGACCAGTCCGGGAGATATTCCAATCCATCGAGATTGTTAATCTTGAGTTGTGTCAGAGACACACATATGTTTGGCGTAGGTACGGCAGACTTCAATTCCCTGTGACATGGGAATTGACTCGGAACAATATTCCTCAATTGTTGGCAGAATCCAATTTCCAAGTCTTCGAGGCAAGGAAATACCTTCACTTCAATTGGATGATTTTCAGCTTTACTTGACAATTCTATTTCTATCCACAACGATATGTCTCGAAGAAAAGAAAAGAAAAGGTATGAAATTTGGACAGAATCATATATTTAATATAGTTGAAAGGTATGTCCAACATAACGTAAATGTATGTCTAACATAACCTATTAGTACCTGAAAATTTTCAAAAAGCATGGTCGAAAAAAAAAAAAGGAGCGGTCCCCCCTGATCCGGATCCGACCTGGTTGCATGGATCTGAGATCAATACTCTCTTTCTTGAAAACAATTTCTTCTTCTGCTATTTTCAGCTTTCCAACCCCAGCAATGATGCAATGATTTTGGTGAAAACAGAATCGAAATAACCAGATTATAGATGAAGTTTCCGTAATTACACTCTTGTGCTTATCAATGCATGTTATCATAGATAAAGTCGAAATAGCAGCAACGATCATCATCTTCATGATTGAAAGCCAACATCAATAGCACAGATGAGAGTGGTTTCAACCAAAGAAGTACAGTTTTAACTTTCAAGAGAAAGTAGGCGATCGAAAAGCAAAATTAACACCTGCCATTGGAGCCTGCTTCAAACGTACATAGAATCTGTATTCAGAGAGGATGATTGTGAAGCAGTACCCTGAAAAATAGCGACCCGTTTTAGCATTGCCCATAACAAGTTATGTATCTCACCTACTGAAAATGCAACAGTAAAAAGTAATATTGTATTGTCATTAGGCAATTTAACAAACAGTAAGACTACCATAATTCAATTCAATGTAAAAACAGTAAGGCTGCTTGTTGTATCCAATTTCCTGAAATATAAAAGATGGAAGATTAATAAACATCCTTTAATCAAACAGATGCATATATATAATGTTGCAGGTGAATTTGAAAATGATAATAACACTTACCACCTACCATCCTCTCGAAAGGGACGCCTATCAACCCATATGTTGGGGATATGAGAGACCTCATCAGTTTGTTGTCTAATCCAACTCTTTAGTTCCGGATGACAATCTCTGATGTATAATTCAGTTAATTTCTTGAGGCATCGGATGATTCCCACACTCCTCAACTCCTTACATTTAGTTAAATATAAACTCTTTAGAGATGTGAGATTCCCAAACCATTCCGGCAATTCTTTTATTCCGAAACTGTACAATTGTAAGTTCGAAAGAGTATTGAGATGTTGAAGCGAATGGGGAAGAGAGTCCCAATCCTCCATCCCTCTCAAGTATAAGTAGCAAAGTGAATGTGGGGATGCAGCTTCCAACATTCCATCAACACCCTTCTTTGCACTTTCACTTGAATCTGAATCATCTGCCTTCATCCTTAATCCTTCCAAGTTGGGGAAAACAGCAGAGGCGGGTGACATGAGTTTGGGAACATTCCAGATTTCGAGTTTTCTGAGAAGAGGCATCTTAGGCAGACAATGCATTATCGCTGGCAAATTCATTAAGCTTCTTAAGGTCCTCAACTCCAAAGTCTGGAGTGATGGAGCACATGACTCTAGCATTTCACATGGCAAAATGCGGAGGCCTTCACACACGTCAATTGTCAACCTTTCAAGCGATGTTAAGCCTTGGGATTCTCCATCTCTTCTATATGCTATTGACTTCAGATTTGGACAATCTTGTATGTCCAACACCTTGAGAGAATTGAGGGTCTCCACACCATCTGGTAACTCTCTCAACTTGTGGCACCTCTTTATGCACAATTTGGAGAGATTTTGATTGTTAAGAAAACACCAATCGGGGAGATATTCCGATTCATCTACTCCTTCAATTTTGAGATATATAAGAGATCCGCATATCTGTAAGCCAAAATTCAATTCTTTATGATTTGGATCCATCCTCAATTCTCTGCATTTAGATATCTCCAAGTGTTCAAGGCAAGGGAATACCTTTATTTCAAGTGGATGTTCATTTTCACCCATTTCTATTTCCATCCACTCTACCAACTTTGGCATTTCATGCAATGTGAGTCGTTTAAGCACCGGAAACATCACCACATTTCTCTCCTTGCACCTACTATCCACCTTGAATGAAGAACATATAGATTTCACTTTCAAAAGATATGACAATGATAGAAATTTCAGATGTGGCAACTGCCCCATCATTGGGATTTCTTCACATTCATTGCAATTCCTCAGTGATACATCCATCAAATTATTAAGTGTGTCTGCGATATCCAACGTCCATGATGGAAATCTTGTACCTTTGAAGTGATATATTTGTAACCCCTTCACATTTGGGTGAGGTCGGAGACCTTCCAACACATTTTCATCATTTGTTTCACCTTCTCTGGGAATACTCCACTCCAACACTAAGTTGAATATTTTTGACTTCTCGTCTAAATGTGCACTTTCAGCGTCTTTTCGATCCCGCACCTTTTCAAGATTTGAAATATGCAATTTACCTTGGAGGTCTTTCAACTTTCCAAGCTCTCCAATTTTGTTGCCCTCTTCCATGCCCACATTATAATATTCTAGTGTTTGAAGACAAGTTAAGCTTCCAACATTAGGAGGCAATTTTGTATTGTACGAAAGATGAAGATGTCTTAAGTTGATCATGTACTGCATGGAACTTGGAAGCTTGATCATCTGCAATTTCACTCTTAGTGTTTGCAATTGATAGAGATCACCAATAGAGTCCGGCAACTTCTGAATCATTGTTGGGGCAATATTAAGATATCGCAAATGTATTAGCTCGTTGATTGAACTTGGCAACTCCTCAAGAAACTTAACCATCAATGATAAACTATGCAGACTTTTGAAATTTAGGAATATGGTAACAGAAAGCACTTCAGCTTTGACGAACAACGTACGCCACAGTTCTTTTGGGACGGAACTTGATTTATCTCCAGCATCACCGATATATTGAACTTGATAGATGCCTTTAGAAACAATGCATGCTAGATCATGCAAAAGATCGTGCATGCTACAATGTGTTATGTTGGAAAACTTATCTCTCTTTGCAACTTGTAACAATGAATTTCGCACCAGAAAGTGGAAAAACTTATTGCCCTCAACCTCCATGCCATTTTTAGGATCAATTTGAAGAAATCCTTGAGCCATCCAAAGTTCAATCAGTTGTTGTTTGTCGATCTCTTCTCCTTTGGGAAAAATTGAACAATAGGCAAAACACCTTTTGAGTGATGGTGTAGACAAATGATCAAAGCTCAATCTCAATAACTTTGAGATGTCATTGTCATTAACATGAAGGTTTGAAAGCCAATCCTCGGCAGTTGAGATCCACTCAGCTTTGGGTGTACGTTGAAGTAATCCTCCGACTACGTTGACAGCTAATGGCAGACCATTGCATCTCTCTATTATATTATTTCCAATGCTTTCAAACCCAGAAGGAATGTCTTCCTCTTTGCTCAAAGTTTTTTGTTTGATTATGAGCCAACAATCTTTGTTTGATAAGACACTCAAATCATGAACATCGAGTGTGCGAACAATCGAAGCAACCTCTTTACTCCTGGTCGTAACAAGGATGAAATTTCCCTTGGTAGAAGTAATTCCCGACAAGGAATTTTTAAGACCTTGCCACTTTTGCTCATCTTCATTCCAAACGTCATCAAGAACAAGGAGATATGTTTTGTCTCCCAATTCTTTTCGTATTTTTCCCAGAAGAACCTCCTTGCTCTCATCTTGAACATTTTCATATGTCAAATTTGCAAGAAACTTTTTCAACAGAACCATCGCATCGAAGTTTCGAGATACGTGGACCCAGATTTTCTTTCCAAAGTGGGTCTGAATTCTTTCATGGTTGAAGATTTTGCGGGTCAATGTGGTCTTCCCAAGTCCACCCATTCCGACAATGGGAAGAACAGACAAGGTTTCCTCGGTTTTTGTCAGCATCTTATGAACAATATCTGAAACATCATTGTCTCTTCCAATAAAAATTGGATCAAGAGTGAATGAATCAGTTTCTTCAGGAAGAACATATTCAATCGCAGGACTGCTATGGAGGTTGAACTTGGTTGCATCGTCTTTAATAGACTCAAAACGGACATAGATTTCATTGATTCTAAGAGCCATACGTCGACGAAGAACATAATAATTGAAGGACGGGAAGCAAGATGGTAGTACCTTTTTCTTCTTCTTCTCTCTTCTGATGCTCTTCATTTTCTTAGAGAGAAGATGATAGTTGAGTTCATCCAGAACATTATGAGCATCGAAGGCCACATCATCAAGCTGCTTCAGCCAAGTTTTGACAGCTTCATCGGTGATCAACTTCTTCTCAGCATCGTCCAAGTAACTTTGGATTAGAGTCAAGCTATTGTGAAGCTTCTCAGCGTTCTTCTTGAGACCTCGGATCAGTGAGATCTCTCCCTTGGTAACGTCGATCAGATTTTGAACCAGAACTTGAACAGCAGCATCTGCTCCTTCCATTGATCTTTTGGCAGAGAGAGAAAAAGAGAGAACTGCTTGATAAGATAAGAAATGGTGGGCTAGAGGTTGGAAATCATAACATTCAATTACAAGAGAGAGATAAAAGTTAGAGAGAGAGAGAGAGAATGCTTTGTGAAAAAAGATGGTGAGATTGGTATTTTCTTTTGTGCAAAACGTTTTTACTTCTCTTGAACCAGATTGAAATTTTCTATTACACTTGGTGTTATATCTTTTATTCCAAATTAATCATCATATGTCGTGTATTCAAGAGAGTTTGAATCTTCTATTACATTTGGTGTAACAACCCGTGTTACATAACATTTAATACACGTCACATATTAATTTAATTAAGAAACACACATATTTTAATTTATACTTGGATTTTTACTGAGATTCTGCATGAGCTAGTTAGCATTAAAGTTATTCTCAATTTCTCTGTACATTGCACCATGAATTTTCTACACATAACTAAATTAATCTTTGAACTTCATTATCCTATTTTCATTTTGTTGGATTAACAGATTGTGTTCGATCAGTTGGCTAGCAAGTGTTGCAGCATATGTTGATCCTTACAATTTCTCTTCTTCGACTATTAATGTGGGTCGAAAAGAGTCCAATTATTTGTACCACGTTAAGCCCGAATCATTCAAAAGGGATGATCATGTGTACATACATATCCAAAATAAAGTATAAAATGAATTTCAAATCAACAAATTGGGGAAAATAAGTGTTCGTGCCTAATTCATGTGTGACTGTGGTTCAATGGTGTTGAAATTGAACAAAATTCGGGAAGTCCAAAAAGTTAAAAGTCCTCTATTTTAGCCGAAAGACTTATGGTCCAAAATTGTTAGACCCCTTAATTCATTAAGCAATTTAAATAATAAACTCTTCTGTCAATTATAATATCATTACTTGGGAGTTTTTCGAAATAAAATCTATTTTCGAATCTAATAAATACGTTAAATGTTATGATATTTGTATAGAAAAATTATACTGTTAATATAACATAAATGTTATACTTACATAACATTAAGATTATTGCATAAATTAAAAATAAAAATAAAGTGGGTACGGATTATGGTCGGACCAGGCCTGACCCTACCAGTGGATGTCCATTTAGGTGTGCAAATGGACGTGAATCCTGGTCGGATCGCTCCTGTTGCATGCAACTGGTGCACATGAGTTTTTGCCTTTATATTATGAGATTCTGGACAGATCTGATTGATAAATAACTCGTAGGACATGAAAATGCAATATTATTGTGTGCATTAATTAAAATTTTTTTGTACATCGGGTAATTTTTTTTTTTTTTATGTATATATACACATATGAGACAGACTTGTTATCCTACCTATCGTGAACACGTTCAGTTGATGAGTCAGATATTCAGTATATTTATTAATTTCATTTTCCATATAAGATCGAGATATCATAACTAAAAGATAGTTAGATGTTACATTGAATACACACATCTACATGTGTGGAGGTGATGAGGCATGAGAAACTGGTTCCAAATCGAATCGAGCTGTATTATATGGACCTAAGACCATACACAAGTTTTGTGTATAAATATTTATAAAAACTTATACGAGATGATTTGACAGATAATTTTCCTAGAGCAGATATTTTTCACCTATTATCCAAATCTATTTCTACATTTTTATATGTAAATTTTAAATTACATATTAATCCATCTTACATAAAATAAATCATAAGATTATCTTAAATAAGTTCCTTTAGCTCAAAGTAAACAAATTCCTTCCTATTTACGTACTTCAAAATATCAATACTTGTGCAAAAAAAACTAGTAACAAGTACTCTTCAATTGTATGGCTCCAGATTTTCCTGAGTGCCACGTGTAACCATCTAAAAGGTGTAAGACTTAAAGTGGGCCCTACACTTGCTACACTATTCCTTCCTTCTTTCTCACTTGACAACTTCTCTCTCTAACTCTCTCTCTCATCAAAACTTTGAGGGAAGTTTTTCATTGTCATTTTGCCCTTCATTGCCCAATGAATTTGCATTTGGGCTCTTTTGTATTGCTCCAAAGGATCAATGGGTAGCTCGCATTAATCGGGACTATTCAGATCCGATAATTTCTCTGCTTCTCTGTTTTCTGGATGCTCATTTCCCCATCTTCAACACCTCCCATTTTACCAATTTTCCCTTTTCTGAAGACGTATTGGATGCCGTTGATTCGATTAAGAATCAGCGATTATAGTCTATTGACTGTTGAGAATCTAGGAGCACGAGTAATCCCGAATCAAAAATTCTTGAGTCAGATTGATTGATTGAGTTTATTGTTCTTCAGTCTTCGCTCTCTTAACCCCAGAAGGTGTACCTTCTCTTTAAAGTATTGTGGCAATGTGGGTTGTTTCTGATGAAAAAGATCTGATTTTCTGATCTGAGATTTTTGATGGTTGTGAATATTTTTCCTTGAAGATTTCATTTTGGTTGAAAATTCGTGCATTCGGAGACGAATTAAGAGAGATTCAATCTAGTTTTATTGTTTTTGCCTTTTTTTGGGTTGCTATAGATCGCTCTCTGTGGATTTGGATATAATTTGGGGATACATTTTGTTGAATTAAGTTGTATGGTGACAGAGTTGGCCTTTGGTTAAGTGAATTAAGGATCTGTGGTTGGTTGGAATTGTTTGAAGTTCTGAGAATGTTGTTAAGGGGTAAACTAAATGCTGAAGGGATTAGGGAAAACTAAAACAGTTTTATGTTTGAGGAATGTTGGGTTTCTTGTTAAGAAAAGCAGGGGCCTAAAATTTTTATTTGGCATGGGTTGTGTTTGCTCCAAAGGGGTGAAAGATGAGAGCAAAGTCAAGAAAGAGAAAGGGTTCAAGAAATCTTCTAAAAGATTGGTGGCTTCCTCAAGAAAGGAGGATGTTGTGGTGGGGGTTGATAATGGAGGCAATGATGCAACTACCAGACTTATATCGACCGAGCATACTGAAAAAAGTGCAGCGTCGACCCCAGAGGGGGAAAAGCATATAGTGTTTGAGAAACCTGCAGTGCCTCAGATACAGAGACGGCCAACAATGGAGTCCGGACAGCAAGTAGAGCAGCCGCAGATGTGTAGGGTATTGAATGTCAGAAATGGGGAAGATGGGGCACAAGCTGTTGCCGGATGGCCATCATGGCTGACTTCTGTCGCGGGAGAAGCTATTAAAGGATGGATACCTCGAAAGGCAGATTCATTTGAGAAATTGGATAAGGTGCAATGCAGCCACCTGCTGTCCCCATACATGTATTACAATGTCCTGTTTGCTCATGTTTGTTCATTCTTTGTTTCTGCGATTTCTCAGTTTTCTATCTCAATCTGCATGCTTAGATATTTGCATTTGATCCGTAGATAAACTATGCAACTCATGTATTTGCATAGTATACTCTTTTTACTATCCTTTTAGGTGAAGAGTGCTACTTTTTTGGTGTGAAAGCATGCATAAGTCAAATGGCCTTTCAGTTGAATGATTTGGCCCCATTCTAGACTCTTCATATGCTCTGGTTGCTTCTTGTTGATATTCCTGATATTTCTCCTATTTACTCTTGACCTGCTAAGGAGCTTATAAGAGAGTGATTCTCTGTTATTATTATTATTATTATTTTGCTAATATTATTCTATTGCTTGCATTGTTTTAGTACCTATTGACCTGCTAAGGAGCTTTTAAGAGAGCCATTCTCTGTTTTTCGGCTATATGCTATTGCTTGAATTCTTTTAGCAGCTATCGTTGTTATTTATCGTTGTTGTTATTATTATTATTGCTTTGCAGGCCGAATTGGTGTTCTCTGAAGCAGTTCATGTCATGCTATTTAAATTTACTAAATTTCAGCTTCTGAACCAGTTTCGGAGACTTTTTACAAAGTATCATTGCATATAACTGTAATATGATAGCATAAATTGTTGACTGTAATACATTCTCCCCAGATTGGTCAAGGAACATACAGCAGTGTTTACAGAGCTCGTGACCTTGAAACTGGAAAAATAGTTGCACTTAAAAAGGTGCGATTTGTCAATATGGATCCAGAAAGTGTTCGTTTCATGGCTAGGGAAATTCTTATCCTACGTAGACTGGATCACCAAAATGTCATGAAGCTTGAAGGTCTGGTCACTTCCAGGGTTTCAGGCAATTTATACCTTGTATTTGAATATATGGAACACGATCTTGCTGGACTTGCAGCTTCACCTCTAGTTCGGTTTACTGAACCACAGGTGTGTCAGTAGATTTCTTTTGGTTTTTATGTAGTGACTGTCTTGAGCATGAAATTTTATTTATTTGTTCTAAGTTTGAAGTCAGTATTGAATTAGATTTAAGCTGTTTTTCATCTTCTGCTTAATTTCCCCTTTAGGTTATTTTTTCTGGACATTAATGTAGACCAAGTAGCAATTTCTGTTAAACATGGGGCACAAACATGAACATTTGATTCACCTCGAGGGATCTTCACTAATATACATGTGTTTTTTATTGCTTCTGTTATGGCCCATATGATCTTACTTCCATGAGTATGGCTAACACATCTGAAAGGAAGCCTCTGGCTAAGCTTGATTAATATGATCTCACTTACCCACAATTATTTTTGATTGTTAAACTTTAAGATGAGCTATAGTCAATTAATCAGGATCGGATGAGTGTAGAAGCATTTTGACATATATTCTATTGCACAAACCCTGTATCTGGATTTAAGATGCAGTTCTGATTTTTTCAGTATTGCAACCTCTAGTTTTGATAAATTTACTGGTCTTATTTTTTGTTTATATTTGGAACAACCTAAGTTTATTGATCTTTTATAAACAATATCATTAATAAGTGTTCATGTGATGGCAAGCAGATTAAGTGCTTCATGCAACAGCTGCTTCGGGGACTTGAACACTGTCATAGTCGTGGAGTCTTGCACCGTGATATCAAAGGTTCAAATCTTCTGATTGACAACTTTGGAAACTTGAAAATTGGTGATTTTGGGCTGGCAACCTTTTTCCGCACCAACCAAAAGCAACCTCTTACTAGTCGTGTTGTAACGTTATGGTATCGACCTCCTGAACTTTTGCTTGGTTCTACGGATTATGGGGTAGCTGTAGACTTGTGGAGTTCTGGTTGCATTCTTGCTGAATTATTTGCAGGAAAACCAATTATGCCTGGAAGGACAGAGGTACATTCCCAGATAAACAAGATTTTGATTTTTGAATTGAGTTTCATCCCATATTATCTAACCTGTGTTGCAATTGAATGGTGTTCAATATAGTGGAGGGGGACACATGAAATTATTATTGCCTATATGTGTTTTTTGATCAAAGAATTTGTTTTTTCTCCTTTGCCTGGCATCTGAAGAAATGTGTGTTTTCCAGTTGGTATATGAAAATAAAATGTTCATTAAAATATAAAATTTTACTTCACATTTCCCTTTTCCCTAATTGTCTCTTATGAAGTGGATGATGGGGGAAACCAGAAATATATTTAATGCACGATGCAGGAGCTGATATTACTAGCTATGCTTGTTTATATAGCCATCATGTAAGATTGGGCTCAAACATTTCCATGTTCTCTGAATGGATATGTTTCATTGACAATAGTACTCAGATTGTTTTCTAGTTTATGTTGTCATTCTGCTATTATAAATTTAGTTCTGTTAAATTGTACTGTATAGATTTTTCTGAAACCCTCACTTTTCGAAGCCCTATTTCTAGTTCTCATGCTCCCATCTTTTAATTTATTTTCTATTGGAAGTTTTAGGAACTTTGTCTAGATCAACATCCTACTTGCCTACTTGGGCATTTTATGTTTCCTCTTTCCTTAGGTTCTCAAAAATGAATCATGAACTCAACTGAGATAACCTACCTGTAAGCTGAGCAGCTTTACACTTGATCTGCTGGAGACTGTATGTTTTATTGGTTATTACAATAAACAGTACATATGGTACCCTTTCAACTATCGTAGAGCTTTTATCATTTTATAATATTTGCTTCCCGGCAACTGAAAAAATTAGTTTGAGATTGTTCTTTGAACAAATAAACAAAAAAGTATGAAAACTTGGTGTTCTGAATATAGTAGTTGGATACATTACCCTTTCGACTTCCGAGCAATATGTATTGGATAATGAATTAGGGTTGACCTAAGTGAGTTCAAGTACATCCAAGAAGGCCTAGTTTTTGCGTCCTTGATATGTTGTACATAAATTCATTTAGGAGCAAAATACAATTTTGTCATACCTATAATGTAGTTGAAGAAATGTGCTAGCTACAATCCGGTATTTTCCACTTGAAGTAGTGACCTACTCTTACAACCAAGTTGACATAGACCTTTGCCTCTTTCTTGTTTTCATGTTAATTGTGCATCTTGCTGAGGGTTGAGTGACTGTTGTGGGTGCTGAATTTTCTTCTTTCAATGCATAATTCCGTTGTAGGAAAGACTTCACACAGAAAAAATTCATGCCAAAAATGACTTTCTTTGTTACAAATTTTTGCTATAGGACTTAGCTACAAGCACATTTTAGCTAGGTTAGTTTTCTGTTCATTGTGCTTTCTGTTGCTGACAGTGTAAGGCTTGTTTAAGTGATCCGATTCTTAACAGCAATTAGACAGAGATTACATATTAGTCTGCGTCTAATGGTTTTGTACTGCAATATTGTGACATATTGGCACACATCTTTGGCATATACATGGTTAAGTTGTATTCAAGTTTGACTCATTTGAAGCTAGTTCTCCTTTGATGTTTAATGTCATTTTCTAATGACTTTAGTTTTGGCTTTTTGCTAAAAACTGCTCAAATACAGGTCGAACAGCTCCACAAAATCTTTAAACTTTGTGGTTCACCTTCGGAAGAATATTGGAAAAGATCAAAACTACCGCATGCAACAATCTTCAAACCTCAACATCCTTATAGACGATGTGTGGCTGAGACATTCAAGGACTTCCCTCCTTCAGCTTTAACACTTTTGGAATCTCTACTTGCTTTTGAACCAGAGTGTAGAGGATCGGCAACTTATGCACTTCATAGTGAGGTAAAGATCCTATTTTTTTCTCCATAAAGATTCATTTTTATATAGAGTTGCATCCTTCCTTTCACTCTCTTCAAAATTTAACTCCACATACGTGGAGATTCATATCTGCAGTCACCGTCTGCTAGTTGGTTCCTGTGAGCTGTGCCTTTTCATATCTGATACTAGACTTGGGACCATAAAGTTATTGGTACCATTAACCATTTACAGTCTCAGAATCTTGTGTTATTTGATTTACTTGATGTTCTAGAATTTAAAAAAAAAAATTCAGAGTGATTTGATGTGCATGATCAAAGGAAAATGAAGTTTTACAATACATGCAATAGGACATATTTTTGGCACATTCAAACATACCTTCATCTTTTACCAGTAAATCATCTTAATTGTGAATTGGCTTCGATTACAGGAGAGAGGGAATAATAATGATTGTAAAGCATGGATAAAAAGGATTGACCTTGAAATTGTGTGTATAGTTTGTTTTATTTCTGGTGTTGGAATAAATAGTGTATTAAAACTGTGCAACATGACAATCAGATTCTCTACTCCTTTACCATACTTTAATCTCGTGTTTCTGTGGTGCTTTCTGCTTTGTGATTGGCGTTTGATGCTGAAAAACTGAATGACATGGAGTTACTTTGTTTCTTGTTGACTATCATCATTGTATTTTGAAATATTTTTCACCATTTTAAACATAATCTGCTATTTGTGTTTGAAATAAAGACTCGAATTGAAACACTTTTTATTTTGTTTTTCCTTTTTTTTTTGAAGAGTAATACCCAGATATATTTCCATAATTTATATATTTATGAGGTGTCTTCTTCCAGTTCTTCACAACAAAGCCTCTTCCTTGTGATCCTTCATCTTTGCCGAAATACCCTCCTAGCAAAGAGTTTGATGCCAAAATGCGAGATGAGGAGGCAAGAAGGTATATATTCATTGACTTGTATGGAGTTATGCACTGTTACCTCCTTGTGTTTAACTTGTAACAAATACTGGCTCGAAGATAAAATAAAAATCTGCTTGTAATAATGTTCCAAAAGACTATGCTGGCAATGTAAATGGGATGGAACTCATGGACTAATAACTATAATTCGTATTTGGTATTGATGCTCTATATATATAACTCTTGTTAGTTCATAAGCCCTTAGTCTTCAAATGTTAAAATCTGTTTTCACTTCAACCTTGACGCGACATGATGCCAGGCAAAGGGCAGCTGGTGGAAAGGGAAGTGCTGTCGAGTCCAAAAAAGGCTCCTCCAAAGCAGTCCCGGCACCTGATGCTAATGCTGAACTACAAGTATCAATACAGGTATATTCATCTATCTTCATGTGTCACATGTATTACTCTGCAGTCTCAAGCAAATCTCATGTGAGTGCCCTGTGGGGATCTGCTATGTGGCATCTATGTTGCCACGTAAGCAGGTGCCCAAAGAGGTGCTCGTGTGAGGTGTGCATGTAACATTACCTTTTTCTCCATGCATTCAAATCTTTGAAAACCAGTTATATGTGCAAATGTTATGGTAGCTGACAGTATACACGTATGTCACATCTGATTTTCTGTTGTATTTTCCCAGAAACGGAAAGGACAGTCGAACCTCAAGAGCAACAGTGAGATGTATAATCCTCCTGATGAAGAACTATCAAGAGGACACTCGATGCTCATGGAAAATTCCTTAAATGTCGTGGATGAGAGGAGGTCTCATAGGGCATTGGATTCTTCAGGTTGTAGGGAATTAAAGACTCAGAGATCGTTTAAACCCCAGGCAACAGCAGCAGCACGACTGTCTAGATTCTCGAATTCAGTGGCAAGTCGTGGCATTTCACAGTTCGACTTTAGCAGGGACTCCAGTGCGAATGATGCCGAGTCCTCCAACCACCATTTGCTGGCAAGACCACCTTCTCCTCACAAGAATAATAACGGACATCTCACGTCTTTCAATGAGCCTACCGTCACTACGGTAACAAGAAGTTCCCTCATCTTTTCTTTCTTTGTTTAGTTCACTTGTGGTCATTGAGAAGAAAAATGTGTTCATTCATCATTTTGGTGTTATTACAATGGCAGGGGGGTTATGCACCAAAGAAAACACGAATGCACTATTCGGGGCCGTTGTTGCCTCCTGGTGGAAGCGTGGAGGAGATGCTGAAAGAGCACGAAAAACAGATCCAAATAGCAGTAAGAAAAGCTCGAATAGACAAGAACAAGACTAACAGGAAAGGCAACGGTGATAATGGACAAACAGATTCGCTCCTAGGAGGAGGATATCTCAGCAACGGCCGTTGAAATGAGACTATATACAGCATCAAAATGTACTCCTCCTGCTCTTCGATCCACCTATGCATCTGAGCGAGGCGAACGAGCGACCACTCAGCATCAAGCCATGTCTCGCCCCAACCCCAGTCAAGTTTTCGGGAAAAACGAAAACCGAGATTCATTATTCTTAGCCCAAGTCTCTCAGAGGAGAGGTGAGGTGAGCATTGATTTCATGATTTGAGGGAGAGGAATTTTTTGCCACAAACATATTGATTTCTATGTATATTGATTGGTTGCTATATGTAAATCCTATTTTTTTATATGGCTGATTGATTTTTGCTAACCTGATAATGAAAATGCTGAAATACATCCATACGTATCATCATTCTATACAGTGCCTAAAATTCTGCTATACTTTTCTTTCTGATTACGTCTTACGTGAGACTATTTTACGTATTTTGTTATGTAAAACGGGTAAACCTATACTCACACTTAACAATGCATAAAACAATTTGTGAAAATAGTTCAGTATATGAGTAAAAATAATCCCTCACATAAGTTTTTGTGTTTTTTCTCTTTTTTTTTTCCTTTTCATAAGTTACATGAATTATTATTAAGGTTTGGTTAAATTAGGATTTCTTTTTTGTTTTTTCAAAATTAAACTCAACAAAAATGAAGACACAACAATTTACATGGTTCGGCTTTAATGCCTACATCCATGGGAACAAAAGGGGAGGGATGGATCTTATTCACACAAAGAAACAAGTACAAAAAGTTGTAGAAAACACATACTCAATGTGATGAACACACACTATTTCTCACTATACAAGCTCTCGCAATCTAATCTCTCAATAATTCTTTCTCGCACTATTTCTCACTATACAAGCTCTCGCAATCTAATCTCTCAATAATCCTTTGTAGCCTTATATATTGGCTTTACAATGAAAAAGAAATCAATTCAAACGGATCTAAAACGAACATTGTAGAAGATCTGGCTAAATATTTAAAAAAAAGTTAATTATTTTTTACCCATTAAATTTTTGGTTCAGTCAATTTTACCCATTATTTTTTTGGGCTACGATTTTACCCTTTATCTTTTGAAAATATGGAAAATTGATCCAAATTCAGCCTGAACTACCGAATCGGGCTAAATTCACATGTGACTAGTATATGCACCCTAGTTTTCACACTTTTTTTTTTTACTGTAACATATCTGTTCTAGCAATTTTAATTACCTATTAACTTATTTGTTTTGACAATTTTATCCATCAACCTTTTGAGTTTTCTGTCCTTACAGGGTATCACGTGCCAATCACGTGCGAATTAAGCTCGATTTGACTGTTTGGGCTGAATTTGAGTTAAATTTCTGACTTTTTAAAAAATAAAAAATAAGATCGCATGTTCGAAAAGATAATGGGTAAAATTATCAGAACAAAAAAATTAATAGGTAAAAAAAAACAATCAATCCATTCTAAACTTGTCAATCAAAAAGATAGTGTTTCCATTTCGAGGCTGAGAACATAATGCCTCTATATGGTGAATGACTATAGGATCCTAAATTTACAATATTTCCTTTCATTAATGCATGCACAGAAGTATTAATGTCATCCACAACTCCTTTATATATAAATGACCACTTGGAAAATTCTTAAACTTGATCTGTCTTGACAAAAGGATAGTACTCGAGAAAAATGCGCCACAATTCTCATAGCCCTTCTCGGACATAACACAAAAAGAGGAAAATGTTATTTTTCATCCTCCCAAGGCTATTGTTCGTTGTTAGTCCTATAAAAATGCACTTTTTATATTTGGTCATATAATTGAAATATTCATCCCCTTTTGGTCCTATAATAATTGAAAAATTCTTCCAAATTTGATCCTTTTTTTTTAGCATTTTTTATTTTCCGGCTATAGATTGGAGGCGAGTATAGTGCCCTTGTCGGAATGTGGCTGGAAAATAAAAAATCCGACGAAAGGACCAAAATTAGATGAAATTGTCAATTATAGGATTGAAAAAAAAAGATGTATTTTTACAAGACTAATAACGGACAATAACTTTGGAAAAGGACAAACAATAAGTTTTTCCCACACAAAAAGTAGATACATTCATCCCCCTTTTAATAAGTACAAAGGAATACATTATGTTACAACCCTCCAAACTAAAAATTAATCTTCGGCAGGACTTGAAGCTTCCATCACTACAAGAAAAATGAGTAATTGCGACAATAAAATTTTGTTGTAAAAGCACTTATAATTGTTGCAAACACATTTTGCCACAACATTTTGTAGCTAAATTATTATCGCAAAAGTCTTATCGTAATTTTTTGCGACAACATTGTTGACATGACGTCAGCAAATGTTGTTGTCTCAAATAAGTCATTTCTCATTGCCTCTTGCGACAACTTATTGTCAATTTATATTAACATTTCTTATGATTATTTATTGTTGCAAGAACTAGACTTTTTGCGACAACCAACAGATCACTTAGACTGTGATCCCCTCAGGAATATATTTAGCTTATATAGTTTATTCTATTATGCAGTATATATGCAAAGCTAATAGAATTAATTAATGTGCAGAACTCCTCCAGATTAAGCAATATATATGCTTTATTGATCTCTAAATCTATACTCAACCCGTTCTAAAAAAATGGGATTCCGTGTAATAAGCTTTTGATATTCAGCAACCCCGGTTAAAAAATAATCGCAAAAATCCAAACATTTATCTACCCAGTATTTTGGCCTAAATTCCTGGGCTCCTCCATACTCAATCAAATCCTCTTTTTTGATGATTGAATGCATTTCTAGAGTCCCATATTTAGTAATGCCGGAACTCTTTCTTCTGTATCGATCGAGGATATGGGATACGATGAGATAGAAACAAAGACAGGGAACAGGTTCCCTACTCTTAACGGTCAAAGTGAGCCCCTTTATTCGATTCTGACGATATTGATGCTAGTGACGATATCGATCGTGACCTTGATACGGAGCTGGAACTGCTAACTATGATGAATGCGCTAACTATGGATATGATGCCATAATGAAAGAAAACAAGAAAAAATTAATAAAAAAAATAAAACTCCAATTCCATTTATTTCGACTATAAAAAAGCCACTTGATAATATTAGTAATATTAAAATAAATTCACATTTTTTTTATGACTTATCCTACGTGCCACAAGCATATGTATTTTACAAATTATCACAAATCCAAGTTAGTAACTCGTTAAGACCTGTTGAAATTTGCAACTCATGTTTCTCAATACTTAATTCATTAACAACAGTGTTAACTGGCAAAAGGATAACAAATCCAATGGATTAATTAAGAGCAGAGAAAGAAAAAAGAATGGTTGAACTCTGAAGAGTACTTCATGTTAAAAGAGGACAAAATGGCAATTTGGTGATCATATCATCATGATCATGATCCCTGTGACTTGGAACAACAAAGTGCCTCAACCTCCCTTCTTGCTTCTTCATGTAGGCCCCACATAGAAACTCCATGGAAAACCTATCCTCCACCTCCCTATTCACATCATGCACAAACACATGCGTCCTCTCTCCACGTGGCCGGTTCCTCGCCATCATCCCCGCCGTGTAGATGGCCGTCATCCTCCCGGGCGCCTCCTCATAGTACCCCGTCGGAGCATCCACCATGATCACGTCCCATTGGATCTCATACACCTCACTCGGCAAACCCTTGAGCGCCAGCTGGCACATCGAGTATCTGGGGTCGGATATGGCGGTGCACTCGGGCCCCTTGCCGGCCTGCATCAGCTCCCCGGCCTGGCTCACCTTGGTGCTGTAGGTCACGTGGTGGGACTCCAGCATGGGGAACCTCCTCCTGATCTGGTGGACCCACGCCTCGTCTTCTTCGAGGAACAGGGTCCGGCCACCGTGGTTGAGGGAGTGCCACATCAGACTGTCGTGGCCGAGACCGAACACCAGCATGTTGCATGGGGATAGCCTGTCCAAGATTCTTGATGTCACTGATATCTCTTTTAGGGTTTGCTGTGGAGTGATGGTGGAGGTTGTGTAGTGGATCAGTGCTTGGGATAGTGATGCTGGGATTTTGTTGCAGTTTATGCCACTTGAGGATTTGGATTGTGGGATTTTGGGATTGGATGAAGTGATTGTTTGATTGGGAGATTGCAAGATTGATCGCAAGATGAAGACAAAGACAAACCCTACAAGAACTATGATTAGTAGAAGTTTGAGGCTCAAAGGGTTGTGAGCTTTAGGCCTCATCTTCTTCTTCTTCTTCTCTCAAATACTAAATTAAACTTCCATCTCTAAAATATATGATTTTCTGAGAAGAAAAAGCAAATGAGGGTTGATACCAAAAGAGGTGGGTGTCCATGAGGAGTAAAGATCAAGTGATGTGTGTGTATATATATATATCTTCGTGTATATAAATATTAAAATTGTTAAAAATGTAAAATTTTGTGGTAGAACTAAGGGAATAACTCATTTTTTGTCTACTGTCCATTTTTTATCTTGTGAAAATGTACATTTTTTAATTTTGGTCTTGTAATTGAAAAATTAGTCCAATTTTGATTATTCTTTCAGCGGCTTTTTGATTTTCCGGCTATAGATAGGTGGTGAGTGTAGTGCATTCGCTAGAAAAGTGGTTGGAAAATCAAAATTCCTGCGAAAAATTGGCCAAAATTGGACCAAATTTTCAATTCCAAAATTGAAATTTTTTTTACATGACTAATAATAGACAATAGTTTTGGGGGAGAACGAAAAAATGAATATTTTCTAAATCTCAAACGACAATTATAAACCTCACACGCTAATAATGGAACTGGATCTTCTGCTTCATTTTGTGTTTAATTTGGTTTTTCATTGATTTTAATACAGGTCACATGCATTTCATTGCCAATTTTAGCCCTCATTTTGCTGGAAAATAATAATATTGTTGAATATTCCGTTTTAGTTCGAGGATTTAATAAAGCGTCACGTCAATTAAAATTTATTAGAGATGTCAAAACTGCCAAATTGACTTATATTAATTCTTCAGATTAATGGTTTTCTATTTCCAACTAAATTTGCAAAAATATAAGGTTATTTATCGAAATTTTATACGAATTGGACTAATTTTGGCAAAAACCATATAATCGAAAATGCAAGGATATCACTATATTTGAAATTCCTGCAGTTGATGAAGACTAGAGAACTGCAAAAATTTTGGAAGAAGCAAAAGGGTTTGGTGGTGGATCAAAAGTTAATTTGGTGAGAGATTTGGTAGGATAGTATACATATATAAAATGATGGATTGGACACCCAATATTAATTTGTTGATGTTGATATAAAGTTTGATGGAGGCCAACTTCGACTACTTACTAATGAAGTCATCTTCTTTTCTCGATCTTTTCCAATTAAATCAATTTTAGTTTGCATTGGCTAGGTGATTTATAATTTATTTATTTCATTTTTGAGTGTGGATACAAAGTTTGTGTATAACCACTGTACACACAATATATATATATATATATACGAGTATCAGCACATGCGTTGCATGTGGATGATGAATGTTTTAAATTAAAGTATTATATTACTATTAATCGACTTAAATCTAATAAATTAAAGTCCTTATATAATAGAATCCTACTTGTAATAGAATTCTATATGATTTTGGTTTAGAATTCTAATGCAAAATTATTTAAATATAAAAATCACAAATTACTATTATAACTTTAAATAAAATCTTTAATAAGTATATACTAAGCAATCCATATTTTGTAAGAAATATTCATACTTTTATATAGATAATAGATATACGAGTATTAAAATTGGTGAACTCATTTGCGTTACACATGCAATCTCAGCCAAGGATGAAATATCGATATCGCATGTCGTATCGCAACTTTGATTTTACGGATATATCGATATCGCATATCGATATCGCAAAAAAATTGAAAAAACAACGGAAATCTTATTAAAATTCTGGAAATTTAATATGAAATTTTAGGGATTATTTTTTACACTTCATTACACATATATTCCACTCAAAATCACATTAAAATATAATATATTAAAACTAATATATAGATAACAAGCATTATAAATACTGTTTTTCGAATGAAAACTGATAATATATTACATAATACAAGACAAAATTACTAAATATATTATCAAAACAAAAAATCAATAAGTTCATCCGAAGTTAATAATTTCAAAGTAATAAAAGTTATAAATATTCAAAGTCATACAATTACCAGAATATGTAAATACATAAAATTTTACTAAAACTAATTATAACAATTAATTGTAAATACACAATTACAACATTACATTTTACATACCAGTGCTTCACTATAACATAATTAATTGTAAAATTATAATTTTATAATAAACTTCTATAAGTTAACTAAATGCTTCACCTAATATATACATAATTTGCACAATTAAACATAGCCATTTACAATATACCACAAAATGCTATTTTTATCAACTAAAATGAAAAACAAAATAAAGAGATTAAATTTACATACAAATTCGTAGTTCTTCAAAATGACAATTGAGTGATATATATAGTGGTGCAAATATTTCTTCTCCAATGTCAATGTCCTTTATCCAAAAAAATAAATAAATTAGATACATTAACATAGTCATAATTTATAAAGTAAATAATTGAAATTAATTTAATCAAAAATGTTGGGAGAGAGTTAGTGATATCATACTTTGAACCTTAGAATATATGATAGAATGTTCACTTGCATTTATCCTCTTATATAGAGAAATATATCATGTAAAAAAATTAGAAAAAAAAAGTAAATGAAGTAATAATTGGTTAAAGGAATGGAAATTTCAAAAAGCCACAAAATACACAATACAAAAGTAAAAAAAATCACATAGTTTAATTTTTTGAATCAAAATCGCTCATTTTGATATACATGCAATATTTTGCGATATATCCACGATATTTCCCAATTTTCATCCAATTTTGTACTACACTGAACCGATATCGAAATCGATATCGATATTTTACGATATTTTACGACATATCCGCGATACCCAGGAAAAAAAACATTAACACCCAATATCCATATCGCAATATCCGTATCCACGATATATCCGCAATATTTCACGATATTTTCATCCTTGATCTCAGCTGAATAAACAATTCGGGTTGAAATTGGGCAAAATGCGCAAAACTCGACAACTTATTGTCGATCCGAAAATTTATTGTCCAAATTTACCAAACTCCCTAAATTTCATACGAGACAGAAAAAGTAATATACTCATACGTATATCTATATCTATCTATAAAAATTGTGGAATATATGTAACATCGGTAATATCGAGAAAATATCTGAATATATTGGTAAATATAGGAAAAATAACAATAATATATGTACCCATATTTTCATCGATATTGATATTTTCATGATATTTCCGTGAATTTAAGATACCTATATTTCCACCGGAATCAAAATTTTCATTCTTTGTTGCAATCTGATAAAAACACAAAGTTTAGATTGCAATTAGATTTAAAAAACAACAACAACAACAACAACAACAACAAAGTTTAGGTTGCAAAGTGAACAAATTAATCTCCATTTCGCCGGAAAATTTGCAATCGACAAAACCACAGAAAGACTGGGTGACAATCTGAAAAAAAAAAAAAGGATTAGGTTGCAATTTGAAAAAAGTCGATAGGTTGAGTTGTTTTTTGTAATTTACCCTTTAAAATAAGTACTCAAAAATAAGATGAGAGATAATAAATATATAATCTCTTATCTCATCTTATTTATCTATTAATTTTTTTATTTGAAATTTGTATCATAACTGATTTCTTAAATTAAATATTTATTTATTTGTATTGAATTTCTTAAAATACAATAAATATGTTTATTTATTTTTATTTGTATAGTGTTTCTTAAAATACAATAAATAGGTTTATTTGTATTTATTTATTTCTATTCAGTTTCTTACAATAAATACAATATGAAATCAATTAATAGGTTTCTTAAAATAGTAATTATTTAATAAGTAGATAATTTATTGCAGTTATTTTTGACAGGATATACTGCTTTTATATATATGTCCAATTTTGATCTTTTTCTAGCTGAATTTTCGATTTCTCAACCACATTCTGATGAGAGCACCGTGCACCCTCGCCCCCATTCTATATCCGGAAAATAAAAAATCCGACAAAAAAGGACCAAAAGTTGACGAATTTTTCAATTACAAAACTAAAATATAAAAAGCTAAGACTAAAATTGGACGACTTTTTCTATTACAGGACCAAAAATAAGAGTTAATTTCAATTTTTGTCTTGTATGTATGACCCTTTCCATTTTTAGACAATCAAATATATGTTTTTCAATTTTGATTATATATGTTTCTACTTTATTTCAATTTTGATCCTATATGTTTTAAAATTTTCCGATTTTAGTCAAATTTTCCAATTTTGGTCCCGTATGTTTCAAATTTTTCCGATATCAATCTAGGATGACCGTCGGGAAATCTTACGTGTGATCTGCGATTTCGATAATTCAACTGAAATTGGGAAAAATGGAAATATATAAGACCAAAATTGAATAATATGACCAAAATTGGAAAAAAGTATAAACATACAGAACCAAAATTGGAAAAACATATACCTGGTTGTTCAAAAAATGAAAGAGACATACATACGGAACCAAAATTGAAATTAACTCAAAAAATAACTTCAAATGACCTTCGCGCTTGTTTTTTTTTCAATTTTAGTCATGACTTTTAGTTATGCGTAAGAATACCTTTATGTAATGCGTAAGAATACCTTTAGATTACCTTAATGATACCATTATGCCCAGATTTCATACCTTTACGTTAAGTTAGACATACCTTTAGGTTATGTTAAGAATACCTTTAGGTAATGTATAGAGATACCTTTAGGTTATGTTAAGGATACCTTTGTGCCCAAATTTCATACATTTAATTTAGGTCAGACATACATTTATGTTATGTTAAGGATACTTTTATGTTATGTTAGAGATACCTTATCCATAAGGTAATTGTGTTACACATTTTGTACACAAAGGTATCTCTAACATAACATAAAAATATTTTTAACATAACCTAAAGGTATCCTTAATATACCTAAAAGTATGTTTAATATAATCAAAAGGTATTCTTAAAATAATTAAAGGTATCCTTAACATAACCTAAAGGTATGCTTAACATAACTAAAAGGTATTCTTAACATAACATGGTATGTAACCTGGAATCACGATTTCAAAGGTATCCTTAACATCACTTAAAGGTATTCTTAACATAACTGAAAGGTATGCTTAATATAACCAAAAGGTATTCTTAACATAACTAAAGGTATCCTTAACATAACCTAAAGGTATGCTTAACATAACTAAAAAGTATTCTTAACATAACATGACATGTAACTTGGAATCAGGATTTCAAAGGTATTCTTAACATAACTGAAAGGTATCCTTACCATAACTTAAAGGTATCCTTAACATAACTGAAATGTATCCCTGAAAGGTATCCTTACCATAACTTAAAGGTATCCTTAACATAACTGAAAGGTATCCTTAACGTAACCTAAAGGTGCGCATCCGCCCAGGCACGTGGGAGCGCGTGAGGGCGCGTCAGACGCGGGTACACGCGCGGGTCGGGTCGGGTGCATGGATCTAGGATCCATGCACCTGATGCATAAAAGTTTTTGTGTTTTTCTAATGGATAATTTCTTTCTCTTCCTCACTTCAACCAACGTGTCTTATCATAAATCATTTGTTAAGGTTATAATAGTAATTTAAGAATTTCATATTAAAATAATTTTATATTAGATTCTAAAAAAATCATATAAAGTTTTATTATGATTAGAACTTTATTATATTAGGACATTACCAAAGTTGTATTAGAGTGTTAGGTTTTAACACGATGGAATGAATGTATGTGAACATTGTGCATACAAAAGCATTGAAAAATTAAAAAAACAACTGATGTGATGGTAATCAGGCATGTTGTAATTCAATTGCAACCTCCGAGTTTTAAATAATAATGATAGATTAGTAATGGTACCGTACGTGCATTCTCTTGACAAAGCGTCCAAATTCAATGAGGTTTTGTCTGTCCAAAAGTAATAATTTTGATCCTATTGTTCAATTTTGGTCCTATATGTTCCAATTTTTTCCAATTACGGTCGGAATTATCAAAATCGTTGATGCCACCTAAGATTTCCCGACAGCCGCCCGATCAAAATTGGACTAAAATTGGAAAATTTGAAACATACAGAATTGAAATTGGAAAATGTCTGAAATTGGAAAAAATTGAAACAAATAGGATCAGAATTGGAAAAGGTAGAAACATACAGAACCAAAACTGAAAAACATATACTTAATTGTCCTAAAATGAAAAGGGTCATATATGAAACTAAAATTGAAATTAACCCTAAAGTAAATATTAATCTGAAAAAGGAATGATATATAATACACTTACCAACCATCTTGTTCTTGAAAGCGATGCCCATCAATCCTTATGTTTTTATATATATGTGAGAGAAATCATCAATGTTTTGCTCAATCCAACTCTTTAGTAACCGATGACAATATCCAAGTTAGTTATATGCCCACCAACCCTTATGTTTGGGATATGCATGTGTTTTTCTATTTGATTAAAGGATATGTATTAATCTTCCATCTTTTACATTTCAAGAATTTGGATAAAAATGAGATTTATTTTATACTTTCTAAAGATAACTTCTTGGTTATGGTAATTTTACCTATTCATCTTTTCGGGCTAACGATTTTATCTTTTATCTTTTAAAAATAAAAAATTTGACCCAAATTTAACCAGAACAGCCGAACCGGGCTTAATTTGAATGTAATTAGCACGTGACACCCTATAAGAACAGAAAACTAGAAAAGTTAATGGACAAAATTGTCTAAGCAAATAAGTTAATGGGTAAAATTACCGAAATAGATAAGTTATTGGGCAAAAATAGTTTGAAAACTATGGTACACGTGCTAATTACATGCGAATTTAGCCCGATTCAAATGTTCGGGCTGAATTTGAGTTAAATTTCAAAACTTTCAAAAGATAAATGGTAAAACCATCAGCGTGAAAAGATAATGGGTCAAAGTTTTAGAATTGAAAAGTGAACGGGTTAAAAAAATAATTAACTCTCTGATTGCCGATTATCTGCTCATATATTAATTTATTGGGGAACAAGCCATTTTTACCCTATTTCCTATAAATAGGGATAAAAATAATTTTTCTTATAATATAAGGACAAATGTAACCCAAAATCTAAATTTTATTCCAAAAATACCCATTTTTGATTTGTGTGAGATTGTCAAATCAATGTAAAAATGGAATCTTGTCTCAAATCATGCAGAAATTGGTACACTTTTCGGACGTGGGCCCACACCTTGGAGTTGAGGGCTTTGACCAGCCCACTTTTCGTGTAGGGCAACTTTAATTCTCCTCTCTTTTTTTTGCCACTTTAATTCTCCTCTCTCTTCTCCCTTCTTTTGCCAAAAAAAAAAAAAAAGGACACACTGCGGTCAGTGGGTTTCTCCTCTCTTTCCTCTCTTCTTTTGGCAAAAAAAAAAAAGGACACACCACGATCAGTGGGAATGGAAAAGGAGCAAATTGAGCTATAGTTCCATTGGGACAAACAAAATTAATACAATAGTTTTCGTGTAACACCTAAAAATAGGGTTACACGAAAACTCTTGAAATCAAGATTAGCCGAAAACTCTTCAAATCAAGGTTACACGAAAACTCTTGAAATCAAGGTTACACGAAAACTCTTCAAATTAAAGTTGTAACTCTTGAAATCAAGGTTACACGAAAACTCTTAAAATCAAGGTTACACGAAAACTCTTAAAATCAAGGTTACACGAAAACTCTTAAAATTAAGGTTACACGAAAACTCTTCAAATCAAGGTTACACGAAAACTTTTCGTGTTATCCTATCCCAATTTGGAGTGTGTTATATTTATTTACTTTTCGTGTCTCTTTTACACGTGGAAGTTGAATTTTTTTTTTCCATTTTCTAGCCTTATATCATACTACCTCCGTCCCAAAATAAATGACGTTTTAGCCTTTTGCACATATATTAAGAAATGTGATAAAAAGTCCAATCTACCCCTATTTAAGTTTAATTAATGAGGTGCTTTTATCTCTTTAACACATTTAATTTGAGGTGAGTAAATAGGGGTATATTTGATATATTGCATGTAAATATGCTTTGGAATACGAAAACGACAATTATTTTGGGACAAATTTTAGTTGCTAAAACGTCATTTATTTTGGGACGGAGGTAGTATCACTTTTCGTGTGTAAGCAATTGTTTGGACATGTGATAAAATGTCAACTTTACACGTGGCATAACCTCATTCAATATATAAATGTATCTATACACGTGACATAACCCCATTCACTAACACATATATAAGAGAGCAAAAGTTTGAGTAGAAAACAATTATTTCAGAAGTGTCAAATCATGTCTAATTCATGTCTAATTTGACTTTTAAAATGTGGGTATTTTGGGCCACTTTTTAACAAAAGTGGGTATTTTTGGACTTTTCATGCAGTGAAGGTTCTTTTTATCCATTTTTTAACAAAATGGGTAATTATGGCCATTTTTTCTTAATTTATTACTCCTTTAAACAGCAAATCAATTGAAAGCTAAAAAAACTCAAACAATCATGAGTGTTGCATCTTTTTATACTTTCTTTAAATGTGACTTGCAACTTTTGAATTTAGGGTAGACTAGATTGAATCATGATCGTTCCACTTCTTTCTTCATTGATTTATGGCAGCCTTACTGTTCTTTTATTTGCCTGAATGAGAGAAATAGAGAATAACACTGTACATGTTGCTTATTTTAATCTCTTCACGGATCTATCAAAGGATAGTTGTTAAGGATGAGACAAAATTGAACAAGAACAAAGTTGCAAAATTAATTAGTGTTTTATTTGTCAACTCTAGATTCCCAGTAGTGTGAATGTTGATCGTCGATTTGTTGCTATAAGCCATTCACAATTAAGGTATAGTTTTTAGCAAGTATTTCAAATTAAAGCAAAAAAATCAAAAACGACGGCTCTTCATAATTTTATATCTTACACAAATTCCAATTTTATAAACAAAAAATCGTGACTAATTGAATGGACCTTAATGTAAAATAAAAACAATAACTTTATTTTATTGCAATTTCCTTCAATTTTTAAAAATTCGAACATTGAGATCAATTTCAACGCGAAAGGACAAATTGAGCTAAAGATTGTTGATAAACAATGTTTGAATCTTATTGATTACATTTGCTACATGATCGTGATTACCAGCAATTAATCCATATTTGTCGTTTAGCATAATCCATGTGGTCTAATTAAAAAATTGAAATTGTTTCGAGTCAATACAACTAGCAATAATTCTAACAGTAATATATATTATTATATAACATTGTATCGTTTTACTTAATATTTGAATAAATAATGTATAATTATAACATAGTAGTTAGGACATATAGTAGTTGGCACATGTGAACAAGTTCTCTGAAACCTACCATTCAATTTTTCTTATAGTTTACTAATTCTGAGTCCAACCACCATTTCTACTACCATCAATCAAACTCTCTCTCTCTCTCTCTCTCTCTCTCTCTCTCTCTCTCTCTCTGTGAAAAGATCAATGGAAGGAGGAGGTGGTGCTGCCATGGAAGTTCTGGTTCAAAATTTGATCGACGTTACCAAGGGAGAGATCTCACTGATTCGAGGTCTCAAGAAGAATGCGCACAAGCTTCAGAAGAGTTTGACTCTAATCCATAGTTACTTGGACGATGCTGATAAGAAGTTGATCACCGAAGAATCTGTCAAAACATGGCTGAAGCAGCTTGATGATGTGGCCTTCGATGCTCATAACGTTTTGGATGAGCTCAACTATCATCTTCTCTCTAAGAAAATGAAGAGCATCAGAAGAGAGAAGAAGAAGAAAAAGGTACTACCATCTTGCTTCCCATCCTTCAATGGTTATGTTCGTCGTCGACGTATGGCTCTTATGATAAATGAAATTTATATTCGCTTTGAGTCTATTAAAGATGAAGCAACCAAGCTCAAACTCCATAGCGAAACGGCGACTGCACATGCTCTTCCTCCAATAACTTATTCATTCACTGTTGATCCGATTTTCATTGGAAGAGACAAAGATGTTTCGGACATAGTTGATCTGATGCTGACAAGAAGCACCACTGAACAAACCTTCTTTGTTCTTCCCATTGTCGGGATGGGTGGACTGGGGAAGACAACACTGACCCGAAGAGTCTTCAATCATGAAAGAATTAAGTCCCACTTTGGAGACCAAATTTGGGTCCATGTCTCTAAACATTTCGATGTGGAGGTTCTTTTGGACAAGATACGAAAAGAATTGGGAGACAAAACATATCTCCTTGTTCTTGATGACGTTTGGAATGAAGATATCCAAATGTGGGAAAATTTTGAAAATTCCTTAGCAGGGCTTACTTCTACTAAAGGAAATTTCATCCTTGTTACGACGAGGATTAAACAAGTTGTTTCGATTGTTCGTACACTTGATGTTCACAACTTGGATGTCTTGTCAGATGAAGATTGTTGGTCCATTATCAAACAAAAAGCTCTGTGTAAAGAAGAAGAAATTCCATTCGGATTTGAGAGCATTGGAAATAATTTGGCAGAAAGATGTCGAGGTTTGCCATTAGCTGCCAACGTAGTCGGAGGACTACTACGCCGTACACCCAAAGATGAGTGGATCTCAATTGCAGAGAATTGGCTTTCAAATCTACAAGCTGATGACAATGACATCTCAAAGATATTGAGATTCAGCTTTGATCATTTGTCTCCACAATCACTCAAAAGATGTTTTGCCTATTGTTCGATTTTCCCGAAAGGGAAGGAGATCAATAAGCAAGAATTGATTGAACTTTGGATGGCACAAGGATTTCTTCATATTGATCCTGAAAATGGCATGGAGGTTGAGGGCAACAAGTTTTTCTACATTCTTGTGCAGAATTCCTTATTACAAGTTGCGAGACAAGATAAGTATGACAACATAACATGTTGTAGCATGCACGATCTTGTGCATGATCTAGCATGCATTGTTTCAAAGGGCATCTATCAAGTTCAGTATATCGATACCAAGAATGGTGGAGATGAATCAAGTTGTATCCCAAAAGAACAGTGGCGTACATTATTCTTCGGAGGTGAAGTACTATCTAATACCATGCTCTTAAACTTCAAAAGTTTGCATACTTTAACTTTGATGGATTTTGAAGTTGAGGAGTTGCCTAGTTCAATCGACAAGCTAATACATTTGAGATTACTCAACATTTCCTCCAAACGAATTCGAGCATTGCCAGATTCAATTGGTGATCTGTATCACTTGCAGACGCTAAGAACAAACAATTACGGCCGTTTGAGGGAGCTGCCAAGTAGTGTTCAATACTTGATCAACTTAAGACATCTTCATGTTATGTCGTATACAAAATTGCCTCCTAATATTGGAAGATTAACTTGTCTCCAAACACTAGAATACTATAACGTGGGCAAGGAAGAGGGCCACAGAATTGGAGAGCTTGGAAGGTTGAAAAATCTCGGAGGTGACTTGTGTATTTCAAATCTTGAAAACGTGCATCTTCAAATAGAGGCTGAGAGTGCATATATATTTGAAAAGCAAAAAATGCGTAAGTTAGTTTTGCGGTGGAGTAGGTCCAGAGAAGGGGAAACAGACGACGATAATGTGTTGGAAGGCCTCCGTCCTCATCCAAATCTGAAGGTGTTAGAGATTATGAGATTCAATGGGACACGATTTCCGTCGTGGATGAAAGGACTTCATAATTTGATGGAGGTATCATTGAAGGATTGCAATGAGTGTGAAGAAATACCAATGATTGGACACTTGCCACAGCTCAAAACTCTGAATTTGTCAAATATGATGAAAGTAAAATCGATATGCTCTTCATTCAAGGATAGTAGCTGCAAGGAGAGAATTGTAGTGTTTCCAGTGCTTCGACATCTCTCAATATCAAATATGCCCGAGTTGGTGGAGGTGATAGAAGTAGAAATGGGTGAAAATGAGCATCCACTTGAAATAAAGGTATTCCCATGTCTTGAAGAATTGAAGATAGATGACTGCAGAGAATTGAGGATGAATCCAAGTCAATTCTCATCATCAAGTCATAAGGAATTATATCCTGTCTTACACATGTGCAGATCTCTTATAGATGTCAAAATTGATAGAGCAGATCAATTGGAATATCTCCCCGATTTGTTTTTTCTCAACAATCAAAACCTCTCAAAATTGTTCATAAGGGAGTGCCACAAGTTGAGAGAGTTACCAGATGGTTTGGAGACCCTCAATTCTCTCAAGATGTTGTATATATGGGAATGCCCAAATCTGAAGTCAATAGCATATAGAAGAGATGGAGAATCCCAAGGCCTAACATCGCTTGAATCCTTGTCGATTGAGAACTGCGAAGGGCTTATCAGTTTGTCATGTGAAATGCTACAGGCATGTGCACCCTCACTCCAGAATTTGAAATTGAAGAACTTGAGCAGCTTAACGAATTTGGCAGAGATAATTCATGGTCTGCCTGAGATGCCTCGTCTCAACACATTCGAAATCTGGAATGTTCCTAAAATCATGTCACCCGCCCCTGCTGTTTTCCCCAACTTGCAATATGTATCCATCAAGCCAGCTTATTCAGATTCAAGTGATAGTGCTAAGGAGGCTGTTGATGGAATGTTGCAAGCTGCATCCCCCCATTCACCTACTGACTTATTTTTAGAAGGGAGGGAGGATTGGGACTCTCTTCCCCATTCGCTTCGACATCTCAATGCTCTTTCGTGGTTATATTTGTTCAATTTCGGGATAGAAGAATTGCCGGAATGGTTTGGGAACCTCACATCTCTACAAACATTACATCTACGTTACTGCAAGGAGTTGAGGAGTTTGGGAATCATCCGATGCCTCAAGAAATTAACTCAATTATACATCACAGATTGTCATCCGGAACTAAAGAGGTGGATTGGACTACAAAGTGATGATGTCTCTCATATCCCCACCATACGGGTTGATGGGCGTCCCTTTCGAAAGGATGGTGTGTGGTAAGTGTAATTATCATTTTCAAATTCACCTGCAACATTATATATGCATCTGTTTGATTAAAGGATATTTATTAATCTTCCATCTTTTACATTTCAGGATTTCGGATGAAACTAGCAGCTAATGTAAGATCGATCTTCACTCTTTGTTTACATTGAATTGAATTATGGTAGCCTTACTGTTTGTTAAATTGCCTGAATGAAAATACACTATTACTTTTTAGTGTTAAACTGTCATTCGCAATTTACGAGGTTTTTTCAATCATGTATTCTAATTAATTGTTAAATTGTCATGTCTTTTTGGTGTTTGTAGCAAGTGAGGAGAGTGCATTGACGCTTTGAATACAGGCTGATTTTCAGCATGGTAAGATATATCTACAAATTCAAACTTCAAGGAATCGTTAATACATTAATGTCAAAGTGCACAATGCTTGTAATGCATGAATTCCAGATTCGTCTGTAATTAATAGTATACGATTTGGCGACCAAGTTTGTAGAAGAAACCTGATAGCAGGATGTAAATGATGAGGCCATAAAGATATATATGCTTTATGAACTCCAAGAAGCATTACACTTGTTGATTACTTTTGCTATTCTACTGTCAATCAAATAGTTGATATTGCTCGTTAAATGGAGTTACCTACTTGACATACTCGTTGCAGCTCGCTCTAACTCTGCGATGCTAAAACAGTTGCTATTTTTCAGGTTAATGCTTCACAATCATCCTCTTCTGAATATAGAATCTATGTACGTTTTGAAATAGTGTTCGTTCACAATCATTTTAATTTCTTTAAGTTAAAATGTTTGTTTAATATTGCTATGTCAAAATAAATTATAAAATGTAATTATCAATTGTAAACGAATTTTTTTAAACAAGAATAGGTAAATACACTATTAGAAAAGAAAATAAAATACTATAATTTAACAAAACATATAAATGAAGCTTAACAAACGAAATTTTAAAATAAAGCTTGTTTGCAATCATTTTTTTATTTTTCTTAAGTTAAAATGTTTGTTTAATATTGCTATGTGAAACTAAATTATTTAACGTAATGTTTGATCGTAAACGACATTTTTTATTGAATAACTAGTAAATACACTATTACTAAAGAAAATGAAATATTTTATTTAACAAAAACATATAAATTGAGCATTAAATTTTAAAATAATGTTCGTTCACAATCATTTTTATTTTTATTATCAATTGTAAACGAATTTTTTTAAAGAAGAATAGGTAAAATGTAAATACACTATTAGAAAAGAAAAGAAAATACTATAATTTAACAAAACATATAAATGAAGCTCAACAAACCAAATTTTAAAATAATGTTCGTTTGCAATCATTTTTTTATTTTTCTTAAGTTAAAATGTTAGTTTAATATTTCTATGTCAAACTAAATTATTTAATATAATTTTCGATCTAAACCACATTTTTTATTGAATAATTAGCAAATACACTATTAGAAAAGAAAATGAAATAATGAGTATTACCTAATTCTATTTTTCAAACTTTCATCTTAGTCAAGTCAACCTTCTCAGAGTTTGATTCTTACAAGTAGTCCATGCTATACTTTTACAGTAATAATGAGTTAATTATCCTATATCAATAGCATGACAAAACATATTAATAAAGAGTTTAATCATTTAAAATAGGAATGTTTTAAAAGATTAATAAACTAAAATTACCACTTCTTGGATTGGAAATCTAAAATTGAAAACAAACAAACTCAAATGAATATTTATCGAATCGTGCTGCGAAAAGTTCACGAACGGCTTGATTTGTTTACATGGATGTTGATAAATGGTTAAGAAACCTCAAAGTGCAATTCTAGTTGCAGGTAGAGCCGACAATTTGAGTCCGACCTGAACAACCCGTAAATTAGGCCGGGTTGGACTCTAAAAATGAGCGGCACGAAAAATGCTGGAACTTTTGGTCCGGCCTGATGTGCTGGATGGGTTCAGGTCAATTGGCCTGTTGGGCTTGGACTGGTCCGATGACCCGATAAATTTATTGTTTTATTACTTTTTTTATGCAATTTGTAAATTTTACATGTAACTCAATTCTCTCTTCCATGTTTTTGTGTATTCTTTTAATTGTTTTATAATTATTCTCATCTTCAACTATCATTAACTAATTAGAATCTATTAATAAACTATGATAATTGAGTTAAAATATTTTTGAATGCTAAAAAAAAAGTAAAAAATGATCGAAATTTTTCCTCACTAATAGTTTCATTATATTAAAAAAATTTAATTTCGATTACATAAATAGAATACCACGGAATATCTATCAAGTTACAATTAATGTATAAACTGTTAAACTGTAAAATCCATAAATTAGCTTTAAAAGAAAAAAAGAAAAAAAATGAACAGTAGTAAGTATTTAAGTTAATTCATTTCAAAAATTCAAATTTCGAACTGATTTGGTAGTATCCATTTATTCTGGGATTTGGTAGTATCCATTTATTCTGGTAATCAATCAATCGTCTTCGTTTCTGCAATCATTCAAAACCCTAATCATCTCATCTGCAACTGCAATGGCCCCCCAACGAAGGAGCTCGCGGCTGAAGCGGAAGAGGGTACCGTCGGCGGCGGAGGTAGAAGAGGAGAAACTATCCACTCGGCAGAAGAAACGCCGTGAAATAAGATCGCCTCCGTCGACGCCGGTGGTAGAATCGCCTTCTGCTGCAAAGGTTATTTTGTGGTTTTGATGTGATTTTGGAATTCTAGATATTGTTGAAGCCAATTCCAAGCTACTGATGTTTGCACTATGGTTTGTGTAGGCTCTTCCGGCAAAGGTGTCTGGTGTTTGGTCTGATGATGGCGCGCTGCAGCTTAATGCAACCACTCAACTCCTATATGTGGTTTCAGTTGGTGGTGTTTTCTGCTTTTTTGTTCAGTCATTATTAGTATATTTCTTTTTATAATAGAGGTTTCTTCTTTATCCACAGAAGATGAACCTCTAATCGATCAAGTCATACAAGCAGGAGTCGTTCCTCGTCTTGTTGAATTCCTTGAGAGGGATGACTATCCTCAGCTTCAGGTGACGGTTTTATTAGCATGCTTTACTCGTTGAACTCAGTTGAATTGATTTCTGCTATTATTTTTCAGCGAGAAGCAGCCTGCGTTCTAAAAAATATGACTTCCGGAACATCTGATAACATCAAAATGGTGATGGACTGTGGGGCAGTCCCTGTTCTTGTGAAACTTCTCAAATCTTCTGAAATCGAGATTCTTGAGCAGGTCAATGCCTTTTTTCCCATGGCCATCATGTTTCAGGTCTATTAGCTTACATGGGTTGTTTGCTACTGATGCAGGCTACTTGGGCCTTGGGGAATATTGCTGGTGAGTCTCCTATGTGCCGTGATGTTGTACTTAAATCTGGAGCATTGCATCCTCTGTTGACTCTCTTAAATGATCATAACGAACTCTCTTTCCGAAAGATTGGTACCTGGACTCTAGCCAATCTTTTTGAGGGAAAACCTAAAGTTCCGATCCGCAAGGTTCATTCAACTATGCATCTTTGTTATATTCTCCTCTCTTTTGGAACATTTACATACGGAAAACCGGATTATGCATATGATATGAAGACTTGCTAAACATAATTATATCTTTTCTTCACAAACTATTTAGTATTTGTTTCGCGTAAGAATGAACTTCTTTGTTGGTGTAGCTTGAGCATGCAATTCAAGTTCTTGCTTCCCTTATTCTCATGGACGATGAGGAAGTCTTGAAGGAAGTATGTTGGGCTTTGTTATACATTTCTCGTTGTGGACGTGGAATTGAAACTACTATGATGGAAGCTGGCATATGCTGCAGGCTTGGTAAACTGTTTCGGTAAGTATGCCGGTTTCCCAAAGTTTATTCAACCATGTTTTTTCATATTAGCAGCTGTGTTATAGTTTTCTTATTTGTTTTATTAAACTTTAAGGGAAGCACCACCATCAGTGCTTTTGCCTGCAATTCGAGTGTTTACTTCTATAGCGAATGGGGTTCTCCTTGACAAGGTATTGTCTCCTTCACTTTTGTACACTGCTTCTGAAATTTGAATTGATTGCCCTACGTGTTGCTTATTCAGTTTGGTTGAGGGAAATTAACCAAAGAAACTCATATTTATCATTAGAAAACCTATTATTATGTGCATAAAATCTGGTAAACCGTACTTTCTGCTATGAAGAAACTCTCATGTATTCTTGTTCTTGGGTAGTATAATATCATCAAGAAATATGTTCTCTCTCTCTCTCTCTATTCTTTTATAAGTGTAGACTATTTGGGACTATTCAAGCACTTGATATGTTAATAGCATGTCACCTGCATTATATTAACGGTTAACCACAAAAACTGTGGTTGATTGATTCTTGATAGTATTAGTCTCAATAAAGCCTAAGAAAGAGTTTCACATATTAGTCTCAATATAGCCTAAGAAAGATCTTCTATCCATATCTACACCATCTTGGTTTAGTTACATCGAAAACCTCTTAGTGCATATATACATCTCTAAGTACAACATTTGGTGCTGTTTCTAGAGATGCGAGTTATATCACTAAAGTCAAGTCAGGTTTTGGATTTAGAAAATGTATAGATGTTTGATAGTGAAATGAAACCTGGCCTCGAGCAACTTTAGAACACTAGAATGACCTTTCAATATTGTTGAAATTGGAGCTTCTTGATATGTCAAGATGCCTGTAATCTGACTGTTCTTTCTTTGATCCTCAATTGTCCAAGAATTGCATGTACATGCATTAATTTGTTGTGTTATTTATATATGACTATGAAAAGAAATCAATACATATATCTGAGCTTTTGCATCGTTTATTTAGTTGCAAGATTATAAAGTTTTGCTTTGCTTCCAGACTGCACGTGATATGGTGCCACACGCTGGTTATCTAGTTACTGCTGATGTAGCTAAGTGCATCAAGGATGAGGCTTATGAACTTCACTGCTTGATAGTTGAGCACATTTTTAGTGCAGATCGTCTACGTTGGAAGGAAACCGAACCATTTGGAATCAAAATGAGTTGTTAGATTTAGATGGTAATGAAGACTTGTTAATGTGAATGAAAATTCTCTAATCTGATCTGATGTCGTAGAAGCATGCTAAGCATTTGGTATTGGTTCTTCTTGGTTCAAATATATGCTAAAATTTGTGTTTTTATTCCCTCAAATAGAAGAATCAATTCTTCCAACACTTAGTGGAAAACATCAATTTTTGTGTTTATTGTGGTGAATACCTCTCTACTTCTTATATTATGTGTTGTTAAATTAAGTTTTGTGCATATATATATATTTCCCAATTGATTATGTATTAATGAAATTGTGTCATTTAAAGCTAAATTTGATGATGTGTATTATAAAATTATTATGAACTTATGTTATGATGTGTGTGTATTTACCTACGATATTTATGATAATTGTCACATCTATGCCTATTTAAACTTAAAATATACTCCCTCCATCCCATGAAAATTAGCCTACTTTGACCGGCACAGATATTAAGAAAATACAGTTGACTGTGATTGGAGAGAGAAAATCTATGTTTTTTTCACTTTAATTAGGGATGTAATTAGTATGTTAATTGTAAAAGTTGTAAATGAATATAAAATTTAAAAAAAAAAAAAAACAATTCTGCAGAAATTGAATACTGCGCTCCTTAAAATTAAGGTGGTGGGAAAACTTCCCACCAAATTCAAAATGAGTATAGCAATTGCCTATTTACAGCAAAGGGATAAATTTCCCACCAATTCATCACAAATTCAAATCCTATTGTTCTATAAATACACTAATAGATGCATTCAATGCATTTTCAACAACCAACAACAAATTTACATTAGAAAATGGAAGATTCAATGCAAGTTACAAACTCAAGAAAAGGACCCACACATTTATCTCCATCAGCACGACTTCACATAGCTCAGCGGCTTCTTGTAAACAACAACAACCATCAGCACGACTTCACATAGCTCAGCGGCTTCTTGTAAACAACAACAACAGCGTTTTGAAAAACGGCATCACGGCAGAAGTCGCTGCATCATTTGGAGTGTCCGTTCGTACCGTCCGAGTCATATGGCAAACTGCAAGGAAGCAAATTTCAGAGGGGCTGCCTATTTCTTTCCAGGAAATAAGGCCACGTCAACCTTCATCGAAACCCAAAAAGTTTGATGAGGAAGCCATTAAAGTCATTCCCTTCTCCAAGAGAGGCACAATCAGGAGGTTAGCAAGAGAGCTTGAAATCAGTAAATCAAGTGATAAAGAAACCAAATCATAATTCAAACTCATACAAATCTAACCAACATGCATTATTTGGTTATGAATGTGTGGATGTGTGGTGGTCCACTATGGGTTAATTAAGGCTTGGTTGGTCAGCTTGACACGTCATCTATGAACGTGTTGTTAAAAAAAAAATACAGTATTGGCTAAACTCATTTATACTTGTCGATTAAATAATGGCATTTATTTTAATTACAATTTTAACCAAATGAGTAAGTCTCATGTGAGATCGTCTCCCAAATCATTAAATTTCACATTACTCTTAGAAGAACATAGTAAAATTGGTTTGTGATTTCCAAATGATTCTTCGTGAATCGGACATGATTCATATAGAAATCATAAAGGGAAAAACTTTTTTTTTTTTTGGTTCCGTTAAAAGCCTACTGTCAATTTTTTGTCCCATTAAAATCACAAAATCAAAATTAGTCCAGTTAAGTCCAATTCTGTCCGATTTAAGTCCTTTCACCACCGGAAAACTGATTTTCCAGCAACTTTCCGGCGAGTGCATCGATCCTACACTTCCGGCGACATCCTGCTGATATGTAATTCTTTAGCCAATGTGACATTGTTTTTTACATTAAAATATAACAAAATAATGTCACATATTGAATTATACAAATAACATAAAGCAAAAAACAAGAAAAACAAATATTAAACCCTAAAATGATTAAACCAATTAAATCAAAACAATTAATTGTATAATCTACCACCACAATTGCAATTGTATAATCTACCGCCACAATTGCAACTATTTCCACTTCAATTACGCCATAATCACGCTGACGATCCTCTTCTGCAGCCTAATCAACCACCCAATCTCCATGATTGTTTTCCTGGTGGCTTTCATCGCCTGGCTTGCGCTCTACTTCTTCTGCGACGATCCACTCGTCGTGTTCTGGAGAGTGGTGGATGATCACGTCGTTTTGGTGGCCCTGAGCTTGGTCACGGTGGTGGCGCTGATGCTCACCCATGTCGGAGTGAATATGCTGGTGGCGTTGATTGTTTCGATGACGGTTTTGGGCGTTCACGCGGCGGTTAAGGGGACGGAGGATCTGTTCTTGGATGAGAGTGAGGCGGCGGAGGGGGGACTGCTCTCTGTTGTGCGTTGAGATTTGGAGCTCCCAAACCCTAAAACCAATTAATTTGTTGTTTTGATTTTGTGTTTTTGATTTAATTTGTTTAATCATTTTAGGATTTAATTTTTGTTTTTCTTGTTTTTTGCTTTCTTTTATTTGTATAATTAAATATGTGGCATTATTTTGTTATATTTTAATGTAAAAAACAATTCCACATCGGCTAAAAAATTACACATCAGCAGGATGTCGCCAGAATTGTATGATTGGGGGGCGAGTGCGATGCACTCGCCAGAAAGTTGCCAGAAAATCAGTTTTCCGGTGGTGAAAGGACTTAAATCGGACAGAATTGGACTTAACTGGACTAATTTTGATTTTGCGATTTTAACAGGACCAAAAACAGACAGTATGCTTTTAATGGGACCAAAAAAGAGTTTTTCTCGAATCATAAATTGATACAGTGATTTTCTTTGTATTGAAGATATATAAATTTTGATGTATGATTCGTCCATTTTAATTTGGTTCACAAAGAAAATGGTTTTTTTTTTTTTTACTTTTTAACACAAGTTTTCAAGAAGATTTGGTTAAGTTGCAATTAAAATAAATATATTTATTTATTTCAAATTGTATAAAATATGTTTTTGTTTTTTTATTAATTACACGTTAAAAGGTGACGTGTCCAACTGTTCGAACACGTCAACATCTTCAAAACCCTAATTCAGCTAAATTTGCAGAAGATATCAGTTTGCATGCATGCGCGGGTCTCATCATTATTAAATGTCATTAAATAATCATTTTCTTTCATTTATTAATTTTATTTTCTCCAAGTGTTTTCTTCATTAAATTTTTACACAATATAGTTTGTTTGTGTCAAATCCAACTTTAGTGCATAATATATCAATTAACTTTTTTGAAAGATCATCACCTTGACCTTCCAACTACAAAGCTAGAGTAGTACTATTCTTATACACCAGCTGCACATGTAACTGAACATCCACGGGTTGTGTCAGGCCTAGTCCGACCATAATCCGTGTGCAGTTTTTTTTTTTTTTATGCAATAACATTTGTGTTATATATAATAACCTTTATGTTATATTAATATAATCTTTCTGTACAAAATATTTATTGGACTCGGAAAGAGACTTTATTTCGATAAACTCCCAGTTGCCAACGATGGAAAAGAAATACACCTGCTGCAGATGCCTAACAGTTTCTGAATCTGTTGGAATGACATGGTAATAGCCCATGCACATTAGCACATTAGCCCAAACCCATCGATCATTCTCAGCTTCTCAGCCAACTTATCATAGTTGGATAAGCTTAGTGTTTCACCGACACACTCTAGTTCTTGCAATTGTATTTGTCCTTCAATGATTCCCTGAGCAAGATTTATTACACGCCCTGCTCTGTGATCAAGGCAGATGATTCAGATTCAAGTGAAAGTGGTAAGAAGGGTGTTGATGGAATGCTGCAAGCTGCATCCCCCCATTCACTTCACTACTTATATTTAGTAGGGAGGGAGGATTGGGACTCTCTTCCCCATTCGCTTCAAAATCTCAAAGCTCTTGAAAGTTTGAAATTGAATAATTTCAGAATAGAAGAATTGCCGGAATGGTTTGGGAACCTCACATCTCTACAAACCTTAGATTTATATGGATGTAAGGAGTTGAGGAGTTTGGGAATCCTACGATGCCTCAATAAATTAACTGAATTATACATCAAAGATTGTGATCCGGAACTAAAGAGGTGGATTGGACAACAAACTGATGATGTCTCTCATATCCCCTACACATGGTCGATGGTAAGTGTAATTATCATTTTCAAATTCACCTGCAACATTATATATATGCATCTGTTTGATTAAAGGATATTTACTAATCTTCCATCTTTTTCATTTCAGGATTTGGGATCATAGATTCATTGCGAAAATGGAACAGATTGTAGTTCCATCAATGCATTTGGTTCTTATTGACATTGTAAGTCATTCGCAATTTAGTTGTGTGATTTTGTCAGTCATATATTCTAAGGCACCTAATTTTGAGTTATATATGCAATCATGAGTTTATTAGCAATGATATATATCCATCATAATACTTAATTGCTCAAACAGATGATATATATATTTCCAAATTAATCTATCAATTAGTTTGTGATAAATTGGATTCATTGTAGCAAAGATGGATGCTGCTTCACATTACTTGAAAATCGATTTGTCATAATTATCAACGATATAACTGACTTGATGGGGCAAGATGAGTGATGCAACCGAATAATAGAAAATTGTTTGTTCAGGGTAAGATTGATCTTTACTTACAGCTAGAATTTTATTTTATTTTCATGTCATGAGGATGGATTTGTAATCGGACTTACACATATGTCGGTCTCTTACACAACTCATACTTTGCAAGAATGATAGTGCTAAGAATTAGTAGAGATCAAACTAATTCATGTGATGGTGCTAAGAAGGGTGTTGATGGAATCTTGCAAGCTCCATTCACTTCATTCACTGTTGATCCGATTTTCATTGGAAGAGACAAAGATGTTTCGGACATAGTTGATCTGATGCTGACAAGACGCACCACTGAACAAACCTTCTTTGTTCTTCCCATTCTCGGGATGGGTGGACTGGGGAAGACAACACTGACCCGAAGAGGCTTCAATCATGAAAGAATTAAGTCCCACTTTGGAAAGCAAATTTGGGTCCATGTTTCTAAGAATTTCGATGTGGAGGTTCTTTTGGAAAAGATACGAAACGAGTTGGGAGACAAAACATATCTCCTTGTTCTTGATGACGTTTGGAATGAAGATATTCAGATGTGGGAAAATTTTGAAAATTCCTTAGCAGGGCTTACTTCTACTAAAGGAAATTTCATCCTTGTTACAACGAGGAGTAAACAAGTTGCTTTGATTGTTCGTACACTTGATGTTCACAACTTGGATGTCTTATCAGATGAAGTTTGTTGGTCCATTATCAAACAAAAAGCTCTGAGTAAAGAAGAAGAAATTCCATTCGCATTTGAGAGCATTGGAAATAATTTGGCAAAAAGATGTCGAGGTTTGCCATTAGCTGCCAATGTAGTCGGAGGACTACTACGTCGTACAGCCACAGATGAGTGGATCTCAACTGCAGAGAATTGGCTTTCAAATCTACAAAATGACGACAATGATATCTCAAAGATCTTGAGATTCAGCTTTGATTATTTGTCTCCACCATCACTCAAAAGATGTTTTGCCTATTGTTCGATTTTCCCGAAAGGGAAGGAGATCAATAAGCAAGAATTGATTGAACTTTGGATGGCACAAGGATTTCTTCATGTTGATCCTGAAAATGGCATGGAGGTTGAGGGCAACAAGTTTTTCCACTTTCTGGTGCGAAATTCCTTGTTACAAGTTGCAAAGAGAGATGAGTTTTCCAACATAACACATTGTAGCATGCACGATCTTTTGCATGATCTAGCATGCATTGCTTCAAAAGGCATCTATCAAGTTCAATATATCGGTGATGAGAATAGTGCTGGAGATAAATCAAGTTCCGTCCCTGTTAGAATAGAAGATACGTAGTATATTCCTAGAAATATAGACATATTGGCTTTCCTTATTTATAGAGATTTACATGTTGTACTCTATATATTGTGTATCTTATTGTACAATGTAATTATTCAAAAGTAGTAATACATATTATCACATGGTATCAGCCTAAAATACAGAAACCCAGAAACCCTTGCAGACGTCTCTTCTCCTTGTCGATCATCCATGGCCTCCTTCGACACTTCTCTCTCTCTCTCAACGATGGTGCACATGGTCACCATCAAACTCTCCTCCTCAAATTTCTTATTATGGCACGCTCAGATTCTTCCGTTGCTTTCCAGTCAACAACTCCTCCACTATGTTGATGGCTCTGAAAATCCACCTGCTGCCACTCTCACTGTTGACGGCGTGAGTGAAGTAAATCCAGAGTTTGCGATTTGGTCGCAGCGTGATCAGGTTCTAAAGCTTTTTCTGGTTTCCACCCTGTCTGAGGAGGCGATGTCTCATGTTGTTGGATGTGCTACTTCGCGTGACGTTTGGATCGCGCTCACTGCTGCCTATAGCCATCGATCGAAGGCTCGCGAATTGAGCCTCAAGGATGAACTTTTATCCAGCAAAAGGGATTCCCGTTCTGTTGCCGAATATGGACGGCACTTCAAAGGTATATGTGATCAACTCATGGCTATGGGACGTCCGATTGATGAATCGGACAAGTCACATTGGTTTCTTCGAGGACTTGGTTCCTTGTTTTCCAGTTTCACTACTACCCAATTGGCTCAAGATCCACTTCCTTCCTTCAATGATTTGCTTTCTCGTGCAACTGGTCATGAATTATTTCAAAGGCGTCTTGATGAAACTACTCCTCCTCCTGCTGCATTTATTGCCAATCGGGGTCGAGGTCGATCCTCTTTCCGTGGCCGTGGTTTCCCCAACAGTCGTGGCGGTTATTCGCAAAATAGGGGTCGCGGTCGTGGTCGCCGGTCGTTCACTCCTCGCTGTTTCTTTTGTCGAGAGGAAGATCATGATGTTTTTGACTGTCCCAGACGTTTTGACCGCAATTTTGATCGTCATTCACGTGCTAATGCACCGAATCTTGCCGAAGCTTTTTCAGCTAATTGTAATGTTTCTAATAATGTTGTTTCAGATTGGTTTCTTGATACAGGTGCTTCGGCTCATATGACACCTGACTCATCTCAGTTGGATGCATCTTCCTCTTACTCTGGATCCGACCATGTTGTTGTCGGCAATGGTGAATCTCTACATATTTCTCATACTGGTTTGATTGTTTTGTCACCTACTCTTACACTGATGGATGTTCTTGTCGTTCCTGGCCTAACTAAGAATCTATTATCTGTCAGTAAATTGACCTCTGATTTGCCTGTGCTTGTTATATTTACTCCTTCTCAGTTCACAATTCAGCATCGGGACACAGGTCAAACAATCGCAACAGGGCGACGTGAAGGAGGGTTGTATCGCTTGGACGGTCGTACCCTTGCTCTCACGGCTACATCTCAAAACCGTCCACCAGTCGCCAGTTTTGATCTTTGGCATTCTCGCCTAGGTCATGTTTCTTCTACTGTTATTTCTAGTTTGCGTAGTCTTGGATGTTTACAAACTAGTTCCATCTTGCCATCGCCAAATTTATGCTCATCATGTCAGTTGGCGAAAAGTACTCGTTTACCATTTATTAATAATGACAAACGCTCTTTGCGAGTTTTGGATTTAATTCACTGTGACCTATGGGGTCCTGCACCAGTTTTGTCTACGTCTGGTTACAAATACTATGTTGTTTTCATTGATGATTATTCTCGCTTTACATGGCTATATCCCATGCGTGCCAAGTCGGACTTTTTTGATGTGTTTGTTCAGTTTCAAAAATTTGTGGAGAATCAGTTTACTTGCAAAATTAAGGTTTTTCAGAGTGATAATGGTACTGAATTTACTAATGCTCGGTTGCAATCATTATTTGCTTCTACTGGTGTGCGACATATTATGTCTTGTCCCTATACTCCGGCTCAAAATGGCCGTGCCGAGCGTAAGCATTGTCATATCACAGAAACTGGACTTGCCATGCTTTTTCATTCGTCCGTTCCTATGACGTTTTGGGTCGACGCATTCAGTGCTGCGGTCTATACTATTAACCGCCTACCTTCCACTGTTCTTGGCAACAAATCTCCTTTTGAGGTACTTTATCATTCCATTCCGGATTATACATCATTCCGTGTATTTGGTTGTCGAGTGTTTCCATGTTTACGGGATTATGTTTCTAACAAATTTTCTGCACGAAGCTCACCTTGCATATTTTTGGGATATAGTCCTCAACACAAAGGTTTTCGTTGCTATGATCCATCATCTACTCGCATCTACATAACTCGTCATGCCCGTTTTGATGAATTATTTCTTCCATATGCAAAGAGCTCTGTGTCTCAATCTTCGAATGATCTTGTCATGACAGAATATCATGACACACTGCCCTTACGGCTGCAACTTCCACCATCATCTCAGTCTACAGTTTCTCTTCCGCCGGGCTCACCTACAAACAGTCCATGTCCCTTATGTGATGATTCTGGTGACTCTATTAATCAACCTCCTGTTTTGGCTCCTCCAACACAAACACCGCCTACACCTCCTGCTTCTCCACCACTGGCATCCCCACAACCAGCTCCTGCTCATCAACGCACTCACACTATGCGTACCCGAGCTCAGTCGGGCATATTCAAGCCCCGATATCGTGCCGACATAGCCCTTACTACTTCACACCCTCTATACTGTGCCCTTACTGCCGCTTCTGAACCAAAGGGCGTAAAAACTGCTATGAAGTTGCCACAATGGATTAGTGCTATGAATGACGAAATGTGTGCTCTTCGTTCTAACCAGACTTGGGATCTTGTCCCTTGCCCGCCAGACACTAACGTTGTCGGCTCCAAATGGGTTTATCGAACCAAATTTCTTGCCGATGGCTCTATTGATCGTCATAAAGCACGGCTTGTGGCTCAGGGTTTCTCTCAACTTCCTGGGTTTGACTTCACACATACTTTCAGTCCCGTGGTTAAAGCTACCACTGTTCGGGTTATTCTTGCCCTTGCCGTCATGAATTCTTGGCCATTACATCAGTTGGATGTTAAGAACGCATTCTTGAATGGCTATCTTGATAAACCAGTGTATATGAAGCAACCACCCGGTTTTGTTGATCCCACCAAGCCAAATCATGTCTGTCGCTTGAAGAAGGCTCTTTATGGTCTCAGACAAGCACCTCTTGCTTGGTATCAAAGGTTTCGAACTTTTCTTCTTCATCATGGCTTCACTTGCAGTAACTCTGACACCTCCCTCTTTATTTTTCAAAAAGGGACTGTTCTTCTTTATCTCCTTGTTTATGTGGACGACATTGTCCTCACAGGAAATAATGCAGTGGCTCTTACATCTCTTTTGGCAAGTATTCGCAAAGAGTTCGCCATCACTGATTTAGGGCGATTGGGATATTTTCTCGGTCTAGAGGTGTCTTATCCTTCATCTGGCTTATTTCTGAGTCAATCCAAGTATGCACGAGATATCCTTATCCGAGCTAACTTGCTACACTCGAAACCTGTTGCGACTCCTTTGGCACCGAAGGTGACTTTTCGAACCGATGGCCCGGCATTTGACAATCCCACTTTATATAGGTCTTTGGTGGGTGCTTTGCAGTACCTAACCATCACTAGACCGGATCTTGCATATAGTGTCAATACAGTCAGTCAATTCCAACAACGACCCACCATTCATCACTTCCAGGCGGTTAAACGTATTCTACGGTATGTTAAAGGAACTCTTGATTTTGGTCTTTCCTTTACCTCTTCATCGAGGCATTTACTTGGATATTCTGATGCCGATTGGGCCCGCTGTCTGGACACGCGCCGCTCCACCTATGGCTATTCTATCTTCTTGGGTGATAACCTTGTCTCGTGGAGCGCCAAGAAGCAACCGACTGTATCACGCTCTAGCTGCGAATCTGAATATCGCGCCATGGCCAATACCGCTGCCGAAATGGTATGGTTGACTCATCTTCTCACCGAGCTAAAGGCATTACCGTCTACCACACCTGTGTTGCTCAGTGATAATCGAAGTGCTTTATTCCTCACTCAGAATCCGGTTTCCCACAAGCGTGCTAAGCACATTGACATTGATTACCACTTTGTACGTGAACTTGTGGAAAGTTGTAAGCTCAAAACACAGTTTGTGCCTTCATCTTTTCAGTTGGCGGATGTTTTTACAAAGAGTTTGTCTCGGCCGTTATTTGAGTTCTTCAGATCCAAGCTACGCGTTTGTCGCAATCCCACGCTTCGCTTGCGGGGGGGTGTTAGAATAGAAGATACGTAGTATATTCCTAGAAATATAGACATATTGGCTTTCCTTATTTATAGAGATTTACATGTTGTACTCTATATATTGTGTATCTTATTGTACAATGTAATTATTCAAAAGTAGTAATACATATTATCACAGTCCCAAAAGAACGGCGGCGTACGTTGTTCGTCAAAGCTGAAGTGCTTTCTGATACCATATTCCTAAATTTCAAAAGTCTGCATAGTTTAACATTGATGGTCAAGTTTCTTGAGGAGTTGCCAAGTTCAATCAACGAGCTAATACATTTGCTATATCTTAATATTGCCCCAACAATGATTCAGAAGTTGCCGGACTCTATTGGTGATCTCTATCAATTGCAAACACTAAGAGCAGACAATTATAAGATGAGCAAGCTTCCAAGTACCATGCAGTACATGATCAACTTAAGGCATCTTCATCTTTGGCACGGTACAAAATTGCCTCCGAATGTTGGAAGCTTAACTTGTCTTCAAACACTAGAATATTATAACGTGGGCATGGAAGAGGGCAACAGAATTGGAGAGCTTGGAAAATTGAAAGACCTCCAAGGTGAATTGCATATTTCAAATCTTGAAAAGGTGCGGGATCGAAAAGACGCTGAGAGTAGGGTTGTAAACGAATCGAATCGAATCGAATACCATGATATTCTATTCGTATTCTTTTAACTATTCGAATATTCGTATTCTTATTCTTTTATTATTCGAATAACAAATAAAATTCTTATTCGATTCTTTTAACATATTCGAATATTCTCGAATATATTCGAATATTCGTATTCGAAAATTTTAAACTTAAAATTTCAACAAACAAAAATCAAATATATATTTTTTCCCAAATTAATATGCCTACATAGTACTTAAATAAATAATAAAATTCATCAACTCAAGTTCAATAATTCATTAACCAAATTAACATTCAAGATTCGAAATACATAAATATAAATTCATTGTCAAATCATCGAACAAGTACCGAAACAAAAAATCAACTTGCAAATTAACATCCAAGGTTCTAATACATAAACATAATTAAAATTCATAGTCAAATCCATCAAACAAGTATCATAACAAAAATGTTTTTACTTTACAATATATATAACATGTAGTTATGTTTTATGTAATACTAATATGTATTTAGGCATTACTAAATACTAATATAAAAAAACAAAATATCTAATTATTGGTATATATAATTATTCGAATATATTCACGAATACTCGAATCGAATACCATCATATTCTTATTCGTATTCGGATAATATACGAATATAAAAAAATATTCTTATTCGGATTCTTATTTGTATTTTTCGAATTCGAATCACTATATTCGAATTCGAATACCGAATCGAATCAAAAAGATTCGATTCTTTTACAACCCTAGCTGAGAGTGCACATTTAGACGAGAAGTCAAAAATAATCATCTTAGAGTTGGAGTGGAGTATGTCCAGAGAAGGTGAAACAAATGACGAAAATGTGTTGGAAGGTCTCCAACCTCATCCAAATGTGAAGGGGTTAGAGATAATTGGATTCAAAGGTGCAAGATTTCCATCATGGACATTGGATATCGCAGACACGCTTAATAATTTGATGGATGTATCACTGAGGAATTGCAATGAATGTGAGGAATCCCAATGATGGGGCAGTTGCCACATCTGAAATTTCTATCATTGTCATATCTAAGGAAAGTGAAATCTATATGTTCTTCATTCAAGGTCGATAGAAATGTGATGGTGTTTCCGGTGCTTAAACGACTCACATTGTTCAAAATGCCAAAGTTGGTAGAGTGGATGGAAATAGAAATGGGTGAAAATGAGCATCCACTTGAAATAAAGGTATTCCCTTGCCTTGAAGACTTGGATATATATGACTGCAGAGAATTGAGGATGAATCCAAGTCAATTCTCATCCTCAAGTGATAAGGAATTATATCCTGCCTTACACATGTGCGGATCTCTTACACATTTCAAAATTAATGGAGCAGATGAAATGGAATACCTCCCCGATTGGTTTTTTCTCAACAATCAAAATCTCTCAGAATTGATGATATGGAATTGTGACAAGTTGAGAGAGTTACCAGATGGTGTGGAGACCCTCAATTCTCTCAAGGAGTTGGATATATGGGATTGCCCAAATCTGAAGTCAATAGCATATAGAAGAGATGGAGAATCCCAAGGCTTAACATCGCTTGAATCCTTGTCAATTACAGACTGCCCAAATCTCATCACTTTGCCATGTGAAATGATAGAGTCAAGTGCTCCCTCACTCCAGGCTTTGACGTTACAGAATTTGGCAAAGATGCCAAAGATGCCTAAGATGCCTCTTCTCAGAAAACTCCTAATCTGGAATGTTCCCAAACTCATGTCACCCGCCCCTGCTGTTTTCCCCAACTTGCAAGAATTATGGTTGAAGCCAGATGATTCAGATTCAAGTGAAAGTGCAAAGAAGGGTGTTGATGGAATGTTGCAAGCTGCATCCCATTCACTTACTTTCTTATCTTTAAGAGGGATGGATGATTGGAACTCTCTTCCCCATTCGCTTCAACATCTCAATGCTCTTTCGAACTTAAAATTGGAGAATTTCAGAATAGAAGAATTGCCAGAATGGTTTGGAAACCTCACATCTCTACAAAAGTTATATTTATGTGAATTTAAGAAGTTGAGGAGTGTGGGAATCTTACAATGCCTCAAGAAATTAACTTACTTAGAAATCAGACGATGTCATCCGGAACTAAAGAGGTGGATTGGACAACAAACTGATGATGTCTCTCATATCCCCAGCATAGAGGTTGATGGGCGTCCCTTTCGAGAGGATGGTGTGTGGTAAGTGTAATTATCATTTTCAAATTCACCTGCAACATTATATATATGCATCTGTTTGATTAAAGGATATTTATTAATCTTCCATCTTTTTCATTTCAGGATCTTGGAAACAGACTCTGACTCTTGAAACTTTTGAATTTATGGTAGACTAGATTGAACCAATTTTCCACTTCTTTCTTCATTGAATTATGGCAGCCTTACTGTTTGTTAAATTGCCTGAATCAGAGAATACACCGACACTATTACCTTATTTTAGTCTCTCTTCACTGATCTATCAAGGGAAGGTTGTTAAGGATGAGACAACATTGTACAAGAACTAAGTTGCAGAATTTATGTTTTAATTTCTTCGTCCTGATTATGCTGCATGTCCAAACTAATTTGTTGCTTCAAGCCTTCAACTACTACACCAAATATAAAATCAGAATATGAAGTGAAATATATTAAAGTGAGATGATTAGAGTTGAACAAAATGTGAATACAAATATGTAGTTCATTCTGTATTAAGTTAAATACAAAGAGAAACAATCTCAGAATGCTCATTACCTAAAGATGTATACATACAGATCACATTTAGAATGAATCCATGCATGGACTGATTTTGTGTGTCTGATTTAGCAGAGTAGTCTGGATATGATCAGTCCTTGGAATATTGATTGCTTCGTTCCCTTTACACATGTTTACGACATTAATGTACGTAGTATATTAGAGAGCTATGTCAGTCTTCTTTCCCTGCTATGTCTGATACTCAAGAACAGCTTCACCTGAAATAAGTTAGAAAGACAATGGTGAAGGAATTCTGCACTATATTCAGGTAGTTTAAATGTATTTTCATAACATGAAGAGAAGAGAAGTGCAAAAGTTGTTTGCTTTGGAGGATAAAAGGTAAGATAACGAAACAAGTTTGGTGGCCGAAGTCTAATTAACACGTGTACAGTTCAGATTTATCTGCATATGTAAATGAAGACCAAAGTCGTATTAGAATGTTAAGTTTTAACGCAATGGAATGAATGTATGTGAACGTTGTGCATACAAAAGCATTGAAAACTTAAAAAACGAGTGATATGATGGTAACCAGGCATGCCGGTAATTCAATTGCATGGATGATGCATACTGTAAAGTGTTTGAATCCAATTCAATTAAGATTCTAGAAGCCAACTATTCGATGAGATCTTCGGTAAGGAAATAGTTTAAAAAATAATGATGGATTAGAAATGGTACCATGCATTCTCTTGACAAAGCGTCCAAATTCAACGAGGTTTTGTCTGTCCATGAGAAGAGGGCTAAGCCTGAGATACGTAAAAGAGGAAAAATGCCTCCCGTCAGGATCATTGACGGGCTTTGCCTTCTCCAATAAATAACTATATCCTTCTCTCTCGTTGCATGAAAAAGAATTCTCGCTGGCAACTGATATACCAGCATCCCAAGCAGCATTCAGAACCTACATTGTGGTTAGCAGTTATTATTGAAAACAATGTGTTACAGCCGTTGAAATATAATGAAAAACAATCACACTAGTCCAAGTCATGATTCTTACTTGCCAAAATAATCCCTCAGGATCAGCCGAAGACTCAGAGAAGTCGATATTATGATCTAGCATGCTCATTCCAGAACATGTAAAGCATAGAGCAGCACCATGTTTCTTTAGCATTGCCATAACAGCAGCATAGCCATCATGATTGCTCGAGTTATAGAATCCAGCTGTCAATTCAGCAGCATGACTTGCTGTCTTGTACCACCAATGAATGCTGGACAGCTGCTCAATAATTAAAATACAGCAAAATTTCAAATAGAGAATTATGCATTTGAACAAAGAATCTAGTTTCCTTAGAAATCATAGAAACTCCATATCCAGAAATGAAGTATTTAGGGGTTATATTATTAGCATTAAATAGCACCAGTCTGAGCCATAGTGCTATCTGGACTTTATTAAGTCATGCTTTAAACATCAACAGTCATATGAAAAGAGCTTGCCTTTGCAGCAATGCAGGTTCCTTCAAACGCTAACTTGGCGAGAGAGAGCACTCGATCACAATGGTCGACTAAAACCTGAGAATACCAACGAAGGAAAAACCTGCCGTAATAGCCATCATAATCACCCCCATCACAGAAAAATCCAGTCTCATGTGGTCGTGAATTGTAGGAACCAGTATTTTCCGGTCCTCGAGCCCAAAAGGAGTGTCCCCTCATTTCGGCTGCTTTCCTCAGGCTTTTCGACATATACTGATCATAGCACTGAAAAGAATGAAGCAAGATAGACTACGTCAGATTGAATTATAGACAAAGTTTTCCATAATAAATCTGAAAATGAAGTGTATCTCAACATCTCCAGAAGCATATCCTCTCAACACATTAGCAATGGAGCTCCTTCAGTCTTTCCTTAATCAGTGCCCCCCCACCCACCCCCCATCTCTTTCTCCCACCCAAAAGCGAGAAAAATAAAAATCTTGTTTTGAACCACATAAAAATTAAATGAGGGTATGTTAGGAATATAAGCAAGGGAGCCCTAACTTAACCCAAAACCATGGTCAAAGGTCAAGGGTTGACTCCCACTTATATACCCTTCCACACTTTCATGTGGAACCGATGTGGGATATCGTAACAATCCATCCCCCTTCAAACCGGACGTCCACGGACGGCACACTCCGGGTGGCAACCCACATGACAAGGCCCACTTCCCGGATGGCAACCCCCCTTGGGCCCACATCCGGGGTGGCAACCCCTGGGCCCACCATCGGGTAGCCCCTTTCCGTAGCCCGCCCGAATCCGACAGGTCGGACCAAATTGTTAGGAATATAAGCAAGGGAGCCCTAACTTAACCCAAAACCATGGTCAAAGGTCAAGGGTTGACTCCCACTTATATACCCTTCCACACTTTCATGTGGAACCGATGTGGGATATCGTAACAGGGTATTTCCCAAATGTGATATCATAAATGAATTTAACAATAGATTGATTTACCTGAAATTCACCAATACCAGGGTATCTCCAACCATGCTTCACAGGATTACAAGGGTATCTCAGCTCTCCACACGGACCAAGTCCAACTACAATCATAGATATGACACCGTCTTCAAAAAACTCATCAAATTCAACTCGAAAGCTTCTCATGAAATCAAAGTAGACCTACAACAGTTTTCCAAATTATAAAAACCATGAATTGCTCAAACAGATGATAGCAGTAAATTAGAGCATTGTTCAACAATGAACATTGTAAATATTGAATTTAATGTAGTAATCAAACATAACACAAAGTGGAAATCTTTTCTCAATTAGCTTTATCAAAATGAAGTTTGTGTAGGTCCCAAAAATTATTTATAAACAAGGAAATGAACCTTCGAAACTAGGCCCCTAGAAGTCACCAGTAGTCCAAAGACAAATTCATCATAACTAAAATAGAAAAGCTTGTCTATTCGATAATAACTTCAAACACTCGTCATCTCTAATAAATCACGAATGTAAAGATACAGATAAATGCATGAAGAGGACACCCATGCTCAACAAACATTCTAATGAAAATGGTTACAAACAGAGCCCACATAAACACTGATTATGGTTGATATAAAGTTAATCACCTCTATGGCAGTCCGGCCCCTCAAAACTCGTTCCTTATCAACTCCCCAAGACAAGCATTCTGGATCACGCCTTCCTGCTCTATCTGTGAAAAATATGTCTGGATTGCTTCGACCAATTTCAGCCACCCAGTGAGGCAGGGGAATACACACATCATCCCCAACATTACCTCCACATTCATGGAAGGACATCACAACCTGTTTGTGTGATAAACCGTTACCAGTGTTGGCAGAAGTCCAAAAGAAACAGAAAATCAAATGTGATAGCTGAAAAAACGATATCTGCTTGTTAAAAGTAGAACCATTAGAAGAGGGTATTCAGATATATTTTCTAAAAGTTATTTAATCCAAGATTTGTAATATTAATCCATGAGACTACAGATTTAGTGGAGGCCTTTCTTTGCATTAAACAAGAGTAATAAACTGTCTAACACACTTTCAAAAGTTCAAAAGTTTCTGTATTGAATTGTATATGTGTACTGTGATAGAAGAAACAACACTAGATAGAAGAATGTACAACGACGAACATGATTGAGACGTTACAACTGAATGCTAAGTAGTCAATGGCATGAATAGTCACCTGAAGTTTCATCTTGAGCTCCCTCACAATTTGAAATAACCTCTTGTAGCCATTCCAATTATACTCTTGGGGTGCATCTGCTTCAACTATACCCCACCAGCAATCAACCATAACACCATCAACGTGATTAGATTTCGAGATTTTCAATTGCTTCACCAGGCCATCGGGATCGACAAGCTCACACTTCATATTGATGACACCCAACTGGCACCAAAATGCTTCAGTAAACTACAACTTACTTCTCATGAGCCAAAGTAGTTAAGAAAATGATAACGACCAACCGCAACCAAAATGTATTCGATGTGCTCCAAACATGATGTATATTGACCAAAGAAACAAACCTATAGCATTTTCAAGAGAATATATGCCTTATTATCATAGCAACTAATAACAAGCAAAGTTAAAAATTAGTGAACAAAAACAAAAGTACGATGATATGTCCATGCACAAAACAAATGGACATGATTAAGGATCACTAAACCCAAAATTCAAGGAACTACATTATTCAATCTTGCAAAGAAAATGAATGATGATAATGTTAGTACACTCACCGGCAGCATAACATATACCGGAACATAAGGTGTTCCAGCAAAATCCCGCTCCTGTAATTTCGTTGGCATGTCAACAACCTAGAATAATAGAAAAACCAACCTTAAGGAAAAATTAAAACAATCAAACAAACTGAATGGCACCAAAATAAATGATATAGTAGTTAAATAAATTAGTGTTAATATCAGTGCAATACCCATAATGTGGAAAATATTTACTACGCCTAAGAAAGAAATTATGAGGCAATTCGAACAATCTAAATCTAGAGAAGCAAAAAATCTCACCTGCCTGTTGTCCAGTGAATCGATAGAGCCTCCAAGAAGAGGATCATTTGGTAGTTCTCCATCCCCAATCATAGCTGATGCTTGAGATCTGGCACTGGAGGATGCATCGTAAGGAGATGAAGTGGGCACAAAAATACCTTTCATGTGCCCTGAGTTATAATCAACAGTGCTTCTATAGCCTGGAGAGATGCCTCTCAAGGAAGTAGGAGAAGTTTGCTGTGCTGGAATTTGTGAAGATGACGATGTTACAGCAACATTTGGCACAACAGCTGCAGGTCTAGTACCCTGCCAATATAGAAATTGAAAGCAATAAATTCCCAAGTTACATGCATGTCCATTTCTACTTCCATCAACAAACACACACATACAGCACTTTAGGTGTCAGGTGCAGAATTTATTTGGACTAGGATCTTTGTATTATAATACTGATTCACTGAAAAGTGTCCCAAATTGCACAAGTTACAGCATGCCTAATGAAAACATGTCACAAGTTTTCTGAAATATTGAAGGGATACTTTGTTTAAATTTAGTATTATTGCATAAAAAAGAAATAGAATGTTTTGAAGAATTAAAACCTCAGCATGTAAAATCTTAGGCTTTTTTTTAATTTCATTGTTAACCACAGGGATGTTGAGTTGTAACTTAAAAATGTTTGGCCAACCGAGCGAGGGATCCTAAAAAACATAGATCACCGCTATCATGTGTAACAAGGGTGCATGGAGTAAATTAAAGAATACATGTGACATAGTGAAGAAGTACATATACAAAAGGATATTCATCTACACAAATTTTGATTAAAAAAAAAGGGGGAAATTAACACTGGGAGTGGATCAAGCAAGAATGTTAATCTTCTTCAAACATAAAATCAGACTCCAGAGGCTACAAAAATAATGCACAAGCAGGGTGTTTAGTACCTGCGATCTGGAAGGGAATGTGGTTCCATCAGGAAGAACAACCCAGCCTGCTTCCCTTGCCAAAGCAGCAATAACATCATTAATGTCAGCTCTAACTCTAAGATTGTAGTTACCATGCCTACGAAGCCCAGCCAAAATCTTGGCAGTGATTGCTCTGCGCTGTCGCTCTCGTAGCTTTGTTCTCTCTTTCTCTTCCTGTGGCCTACACCTTCGAGTTCCTCCTCCCTGCGGAGTCGCCTGATCTTGATATTGCTGCTGATGCATAAACCTATTACTACCACTTGTTGACAGAACGCCAACATCCACACCAACTACTGAAGGAGTAACCATGTTCTTTTCTTCATCATCGTCATCATCATCATCTTCCTCCTTCACATCCATTCCCATTTCGTCATCATCATCTTCACTAGTGCCAAATCTCTGCATCTCTCCTGTCATCACTTTTCAGTTCCTTCTTATCTCTTGTTTATCATTTCCTCGACGAAGATTGGTGTTTGCAGTAAGTAATCATCCTCATGAAGGTGCCAGTGCCACCAAAGTAATACCTTCAATCTAGTGTATTTATGTCCATAATCAGGGATATCCTACTAGTCAGCTCAAATCATCTGACAGTAAAAATAGCAAGAAAACAGCGTCAAAATTATCCTTCAATATCGTTATAATGAACACATAAATACTTCAACAGATGAGCTCACTGGCATTTGACTCATTTACTACTCAAATCAAATTTCTGATCTCCTTCCCACTCAAAATCGTGTAACAAAACTGAATAAATTCTAACATTGAAACATTTGCTTCATTAATGTGCTAAATCTTACTGCTAATTAGCAAATCACCACGTATTCTTCCAGTGTAATCTCATACAGATCAATCATCATCAATTAATCTCCACTAAACCACCAAAGTAAACAAACACAGAAACTGATCAATCAAAACAGAGCATAAAAAACAATACATGTACAGTAAAATCCCAATCTTTCAGCTCCAAATCCTTCATAAACAAACAAAATTCAGCTCTTACAACGAACTCAGTCACTCACGCTATCGTTCCACGCTCTGCTTAAATCTCTCACACCGCTCGCGTCCAGATCCAGAAGGCATCTTCGGAAGACAACCACCTCAGTATTCCGACGAGCCAAACTGACCGGAGACAACGAAATCGGCGAAAACGCCGGAAATTTCGGAAAAAACGGCAGCTGAAAGAGACTCTACACGACGGCGGGGGATTCCACGGCGGCGGCGCGGCGGAGGAGAGAGAAAAGGGGGCGGAGGGTCTCACACGAGGCAAGCGTGTAGGAGTTGGCACGCGTTTTATCTTCGGACGTGCGGTTCACACGCATTGCACGGTGACAATGTGTGGGGCCCACTTAACTGGTGGGGCCCTTTTAGTTATAGGGTTTCTTTCTTTCTTCATAATAATAATTATATTATAAAATCTATTTTGTAATTTATTTTTTTGGGGAAATATTTGTAGGCAAAAAAATTGTGACAGCCAATAATTTGTTACAAATAATAACAATATAATTCATGCAATATGTGTGTTTCTTTTTTGGGTATTTAGGCAAAATAAGTGTGTATAGTAACACTCTTTATATTTTTCTTTTATCAAAAAAAAAAAAGAATCAAAAAAATATTTCTCTTTTATCATGCAATAAGTGTGTGGTTTTACTTTATTTTAATGTGTTAATTGTAAGAAAAAAACACAATATTTATTCGAATTGTCGTTTTAATCAAACTTTTCATTATGGTTCAAAATAACATAACCTTATATATTTAATATGTTTTTCGACTAACATAGTAAAAGAGATACTGATTATCTATCAAAATACAGTATTTCACCCAAGTATTTTAATCATTTTTTGTCTCTCCCTGCTCCCCTCTATCATCCTCAAATTTAATAATAAAATATACAAATTTTCGAAAAATAATTTTGGTCGAAAAATATACTAAATATATTAGATTGTGCTATATTGATGAAATAATGAAAATTTTGGTTTAAATGACAATTTTGTTAAAGGTTGTAATTTTCCTAACAATTTACCTATTTTAAATTTTTTATGAATGGAGTGCATTTGATTTGAATTCTTTTTTATAAATATAGAATATTTTGCTTGTTTAATGTGTTTATTTTTAAAATAAATATGGAAAATTTTATAAATTGTAAAAAAAAAAAAAAAAAGGTAATTACCATAACCCCACAAGCCACAAATCAATTGGGTTTTAGTGTAAATCTCTACTTCTCACTTCAAACAGAGTAGAAATCAGTTCCATTCAATAAAGACTCCATTTTTCATGATTAGTAAATCCAGTTTGTTGTAATTATATCTCATTTTAATTAGCTAGTATTTTCTTGATAATCAGAAGGTTCAGATTGTGAGATCCAGAACCCGTTTGCAGTTTTGGTAAGAATTTTGTTTTTTTCTTCTTTTTTTTTTTTTTGCTTGGTTTTTATCTAAAAAGATAGGATTTTTCTATCTATTTATTGATTTGGCTGTAGATTTTGACTGGTTATGGTGTTGATTTAGGGGGATAATAAGGAATTTACTTTATTAATTTGTTGGGTTTTGATGAATTAACAATTTGGAATGAATGCAATTTGAGGTTCTGAAGTAAGTTATACTAACTTCTTGGTGTTCATATTTGTTGTAATTCTTAGCTAATTTGCAGTACTGTTGTGATTCTATTGGGTATACTAGAAAAACTAGGGTTTTGCCCTATTAAATTTTTCTCTTTTCTGGGAATAAATTTGATTATTGGGTTGTTCTGGGAAATGGATTATCGACGAGAAAATGGGTTTTCGAATGGAAATGTGGTGCAAGTTCTTTCTGGGCACCCTGGAAATGGTGACAATGAGAATTGGGGTTCTGGGGTGAGTGATGAGGTTTGGGCCACTGAGGATGATTATGGGATGTGGAATGGTGAAGCTTCTGGTGAGACGAATCCGAATTCGAGTTATGAGGGAAGGATGTCCCAATCAGGGAGTGAGCCTCCGAATAAAAGATCGAGGAATTCCCAATCGGGGGATTTGATGTCTTCTAATAGGGCGAAGGCGATTGGGAAGATGTTCTACAAGACTAAGCTGTGTTGCAAATTCCGTGCTGGCACTTGCCCGTATATCAGTAACTGTAATTTTGCACACAGCGTCGAGGAGCTCAGGAAGCCTCCGCCTAATTGGCAAGAGATCGTGGCTGCGCACGAGGAAGATCAGGCAGCGTCTTCTGAGCCGAGGGAGGAGTTTCAGATACCTATTTTAGGGGTTACTGATGAGACACAAAGGTCGTATAAAGGGCGGCATTGCAAGAAGTTTTATACGGAGGAAGGTTGCCCGTATGGTGAGAATTGCACTTTCCTTCACGATGAGCAGTCAAAGGCCCGAGAAAGTGTGGCGATAAGTTTGGGGCCCGGTAGTGGTGGTGGTGGAGGAGGATACGGGAATAATGCTAATGGTTCTGCAACGTTGAAGCCTTCAAATTGGAAGACGAGGATTTGTAATAAGTGGGAGCTTACGGGGTATTGCCCCTTTGGTAGCAAGTGCCATTTTGCTCATGGAGCTGCAGGTATAAATTCTTGTTAGTTTTGTGAATGCCTTCTTGAAGTTTCAGCTTTAGGTTTTATAAGTTCCATTCCTTGTCGCACGTAAAAGTTTTTTACTCCGTTTTAGTTTCAAGTCAATGACGCAATATATATACTCTAGTTTGAGGTTTCTTACTTGACAATCTTGTAGATAGCTATCATTAAAGAACTTATACCATTTTAATGGCATGACATTTAAACATGTGGTAACAAGAATCTATAGTCATCTTATGAACCACCTCAGTCACCATCGAGTTTTGTTTTTTGCTCGATATTGGTGTGAAAGGTAAATCAGGGTTCCAAGAAATAAATCAGTGGTCAATTTCAAGATCTGTATAATAAAAAAATCATCAAGAAATTTGGTTGGACAAGTGTAGAACTTGGTGAAGTTGCGTCTTTTTAGATAGATCTAATCGATGTAGTAATTGTCGTTGCCTCATTTCGTCCCTTCACGATGATCATGTTAAGCCAATCCTATCTACATATTCAACCTTTTACCATACATTTGGCATGTATGGATTATAAAGTTCATATATTTCTTGATTTTTTTTCTCACTAGCCTTTGTGTTGGACATATTTTTGCTCCTTGGGCACATAATGTAACCTCTTTATCGTTTTCTTCTTATTAGATTATAATGAGTTCTATATTATTGTAAACGCAAATCTTCCTCATTACAGAACTGCATCAATTCGGTGGATTGGACTCGGAAGTTACAGATTCTACTCCTGATGCCAAGCAAGGGGCAGTTCCTGCTAAAACATCGGTGGATACAATGGTTACTTCCGTTCCTCATTCGGATGGTTATCTTATCGGAGTTCAATCACAAAGGTTGTCCAATGCAACACAGAAGACAGGACCGAGATCTTTGCAAAAATGGAAGGGCCCCGACAAAATTAGCAAGATATACGGTGACTGGATCGATGACCTCTAGTAGACCTAGTATGGCTCCATGCTATCAAGTATGTGTAAGATAGTACTCGGATGTAACCTCTTTTAGACTCTTTTTTCTTCTACCAAATAACCGTATGATTTGTCGTTCAAATCGATTGGTAGTATGTGTTGTAGTATCCATGCCTTGATGTTGTTGTATTAGAGTGTTGTCTGTAAAATATTCAACCTTTTAGGCAAATTTTGGCTTCTTGATTAATGTTGGAAGGATTCTTGTTGTAGGTTTTGAATTCACTTGCTCAATTTCTCTGCATTAGGTTAAAATAGTCTATGTATGAAGAGACATGCTTGTGCTTTTCAATAGTTGGATGGTTTTGTAGATGCTACATTGAGTAAATTATTATAATAAGAGTAGTTTTAGATGAGAGCCACGAATCTTGTCATGTAAGATAAGTTAACTTATAATCCATATTTTTGAAATTCGATTTCTATTTTTTGGAATCGTAAAGCACCACTACATAAGATCTTCTCACGTGAGTTTTGGTATTATGATATATATTGCAATTAGAGATAATTTTAAACTTGGCTTGTAGTGTAGCTTGGGCCACCATTTTATTTTTATTTTTAAAAAAAATTGAAAAAAATAATCCCAATATTGATGAATTTTTTCTTAATAAAAAATACCACCCATTTCAGTTAACCCTATCAATCGCTGGAGATAATATAGAATTTGAATAGCTAGATTTGACTGTTTATTTGTTGGGTTGATTTTTTATCTTAATTAATTAAGTTGTAATTTGTTTTAATAGGCTTAGCAGGAGTGGGGAAAATGGAATAAGAAATATTAAAAGACTACAAATTCATGGATTCTATTTGAGCTAAGAGCCCGTGGTTAAATAATTGTTTTGAACATAGTAGGTTATATTGGTCACAAGATTGCAGTATTACTCGTTCGGCAAAAACTTGCGTACCCCGGTGCACCGTATCCCCAAAGATATTATCAGTTTGGTATTAGGTGTATATTCATGAGGTATTATTGGTGTATTCAGATATTATTAGTTTGGTATTAGGTATATATTCATGAGGTATGTATCCCCAAAGATATTATCAGTTTGGTATTAGGTATATATTCATGAGGTATTATTAGTGTATTCAGATATTATTAGTTCAACAAAACTCGCGTGCAACCGTCGCACATGCGACGGAATTCCAGATCACATACTTATAGCTGAAAAAGACATACTTATGAGTGTAAAAGACATACTTTTAAAACTCATGTTTATACCTGTAAAAATATACTTATAAAACACATACTTATAGCTGAAAAACACATACTTATACCTATAAAAGACATACTTGAATTTGGTCGCATGTGAGACAGTCTCACAAGAGACCAACTCTTATTAGTTTGGTATTAGGTATATATTCATGAGGTATTATTGGTGTATTCATAAGGTATTAGTGATATATTCTTGAAGGTATTAGTGGTATACTCATAAGGTATTGGTTACATATTCATAAGGTATTACGTGTCTAATTGAAATATATGTTTTAGTGAAGGTATTAATCAAGAAATATATGTTTTAGTGAAGATATTAATCAAGATATTACTTGTTACATATTAAGGTATTACTCATATTACTTAAAGGTATTACAATAAGTGTTTAGGGGCACGCAAGACTTCGTTCAAGTTTTCCTTTTTATATTGCCTTCTTAAAATATGTTCATGTTTATCAGTTCACATCTAAAAATTGATATGAAGACAAAAGAAAATTTAAAATCACTATACAATGTGGGAGAAATATTTCAAATGGTTTGTTGTAAAAATCAACATGTGGTATTGATTTTTTCACTTTGCAATCTATACCTTTTTTTATCTCATTGCAATTTTAAAGTTCTAGAGTTTATCTGACCAACCTAAGCCATTTTTCCGACATATGTTTTTTTTAACTTTGCAATCCAATTTTTTTTTTTTTTTTGACAATTGCAACCTCCGATTTAGGCTAAAAAAAGTTTAGGTTGCAATCAGATAAAAAAAAAAACAATGTTAGGTTGTACGGTGAAAAAAAAAAATGCATGATCTCCACTTTGCCGGAAAATTTGCAAGTGGACAAATTTTAGAAGAGTAGTTTGCAATCAAAAAAAAAAAAAAAGTAGGTTAGATTGCAAGTTGAGAAACATAGTTTTTTTGCATTTAATCTTTGTTTCAAAAGTTGAGACTCAAAGAGAGAAAGAATTAAGATCCCCAGTATATATGGAAATAGATAAAAATCAGTTGAAGCTTTCAATTGGGTAAGTCAAAAATCATGAAAAGCAGAGGAGCAAAAGAGTAATTTCTTCATCCTCTTTGTTTCTTCATTCTAAAATATTCTAAAAACACATCTCTACTTTAGTGTACATGTTTCAGTTCCTGCCACCATCACTCTGATCTTCCTTTTCTTCCTCTCTGTTTCTTGTTTCCCTCACTCTGCAAGTAGTGAGAGAAAGCTTCAACTTCAGAACAAGAGAGAGAGAGAGAGAGAGAGAGAGAGAGAGAGAGAGAAATCTCACATAGATACATGGCAGAGAACGCGAAATCGAGCCTTCAGAGATTTGAGGAGGAGCAGAAAGGCCAATGGAAACTGTTCGTCTTCACAAACCTTGGCTGCAAAGGCAAGGAAGAGAGTATATATATATATATGCAAGAAACACGAGAGTATAGTCGAATCAGCTATCCTCGTCCACTGGACCGATATAAGTGAGGTCTGTCCTCCTCACTCTAATGGCTCCCTTCAACAGGTGGGATGCCTTTAAGTTAGAATTATCGGTGCCACTGGTTCCAGCAGAGTTGGCTAGAGGTTGGCCCGATTCAGTTCCCTCCTCCAAAAGAGTCCATGGGTCGATCTCTGTTTCAAGGTCGTGCTGCAACAGCTGAGGCTTGGTTTTTGCAGCTCGACTGGGTAAGACTGGGTTCCGCTGAGATGGGGTTGAATTGTTAGGGCTGCACATGGTGACTCGATTGCTGGGCTGGAGATGAGCGAGAGCTGTAGGCTGTGCGGATGAAGGCTGGCAAGAGTATGAATACCGAAAGGACTGAAAAGGGATCGCCATTGCGGTTCGTATGCGCCACCGGATTGCATCCGGCAATTCCATACGATCTAACTCACTCTGTGTGAATATAACAGTAGACTTCAATAAATTTTATGCCAACAAGAAAAATAAACTAATTGCAGGTTGGTGAATGTCAAACCTGTAGGTTTTCAGCCACTTCACGGTTGAAAGCAGCATGGTCCTTGCTACTTTCCGTGGCCTTCGACTCGGATTTGAATTTCAACCAGCTTGGCTGGTCATGGCTCAGTAACACATGCAGCACTAACAGTAGACAATCAAATACACTTTCACCACAAAGAAGTTCAGCAGCAGCAGAAGTCTCTATAAGAGACGTTACGTCACCCTTTGTTGAAATAATTGTGGGGTTGACATAATGTCTGGTATCTTCATGGACAACCCTGCTTCCAAGGAGGCGTAAAATCACCGATGCAAGTGCATATCTCATATTACGACCTGATGGCTCCCTGAGAAGTATGTCATATGTGATAAGTAAGAAATTTCTCAAAGAACAACCAAATCCTACAATGCCTACACGTAAATTGTAAACATTTATAGCAAGCATGTAACGAAGCACACAAACTCAAATTTGGTTAGTTCTGATGAAACAAATTCACTGAAAAAGCTTCAAGAGAAAAGAACTAACAGATGGAAATAAGTCAAGATATCCATGCACTTATAACGGTTGGTGTCAGTTAAAGTTGAAGCATAGATCAAGATATTTTCAAAGTCAAGGATATAAACATTCTTCTAGCGTTACCAAGATTCAGAACGAGGTGCATAAACTCAAAGGCTATGTTATACAAGAAATGAAGGTAAACTGGCATGGATTCGCAAACAAGTGAGAAGCTAGTTTAGTCAACAAGGATAACATCTGAAAGTACAGGGCAAGACAGATCGTATTCTGAAAACATTACCTGTCGGCACAAATTACAGGGAGTAGTCTGATTAGGAACTGCAACCGCAAAGTCATGGAGGCTCGCAATGCTGCAGGAGAAGGTGGGACCATATCAGCTGCTCCGGCTGATTGTCTGGATATCCCTGGACTACCACTTTTACCACTCTTCCTATTGCTACCTTTTTTGACAGGGCTTCCCATTGCAGGACTGGGAGTCACGGCTTGCTTGCCAACTCCACAAGTCACTGCATTTATTTGTTGCTCGATGTTACTTATCTGCTTGATCATTTCACTTGCAAAAGTATAACGCAAGTCATCAGAACCTTGATCGACGCATGGAAGGATTAGATTAATAAGAGCTCTCTCAGTGACATGCTGCCGATGGATAACAGAGCCTTCCATGTCCAAAATGGTAGATCCTTTTCCTGACTGGCTGAAGTCTGTCCCTTCAACAGCTACCTCTCCTTCTTCAAGGGCACTGCCTTCGGATTTCGTATTATCTCCCTTGTTGATCACTTTATTCATATCAGAATGACACCATCCCCAAGGCTTCCAGTATTGGGGCTTTAGACATAGCTCTTTAAGCTCAGCAGAGATATTTACGATCTTCTGCCTTATCGATTTTTTCCCGTAAAGAACTTCAGCACCTCTGAGCAACCATTTCGCTTGTGACAACATTGAATCCTCAAGCGACTTGCCCAGTAGATGTACAACCTCAGAGAATAAAGGAGCGGCATCTGGCCTGACTAATAACCTGGTGAGAATAATTTGGACAAAGTTGCTCTCACTCTCAGAAGCAGTAATTTTGTCGGGATTAGGCGAGAGGGATCTTATAGCCTCGATCAAGGAGACATCATTTTCCATCTTTTCATTGACGACCTGCTCATTCAGGAGGAGCCTGAGCTCCAACCACTGCCAATGGAATCTCGCAGGTTGCAGGGTATCCAAAACATGTACAAGCTTGCCCATAAGCTTTTTTACGTTTTCCTTGCATTGTCTTTTCAACTCACTCTGTCCAGACACAGAATTCTTGTCATCCTGTTTAACCATTGGTTGTGGCATTTTACAATCTATGAGGGCATCTAGGAAAAGCCTAGAACGGAGAGGAACCAGTGCAGCAGCTTTCAAATTAATATCTGAAACATTATAGTCCAGCATGGATACAAATTCAGAATCAAGGGTATCAGCAGCAATGAGATCATAAAGACCATAACTGTCTCGCAGACAGGTATCACGAAAAGGAAGGTGCTTTATGGCATCATTTATAGTGACAGCCAATAATTGGTACACATGGTGAAAATTTTCACGTACTCCATAGCTTGCATCTAGAATAGGCCTCCATACAACAAATGCAAATATAGAATACGCTGGAGGAAAGACCAAACTCAAAGGTAGCATCCGTTGCATTCTAGATAGAGCTAAAATCGAGGCTTCACCTAAAAGCTCCACAATAAATCCATCAGAAACTGTTCTGCAGTTCCCAACAAGAACCCTAAACCAGTTCAGAGAAACCTCAATCGAATTATCCACCTTTGAACTCCCCAGAGAACGTGCATTCCCATTCATATTGGATTTCAGACTTCTTGCAAAATGAATCAGATCCAGGCCTTCCTTCAATCTGAAAAGGGTAACCATCCGCTCAAGGTTAGCAACTCCCTGCAGAATTGCCCCAATGACAAGTGCTGAAACAGCAGCCGATATTCTTGCTGCTCTCCCAAGAAACCCTTTGGAGTGGTTTGAAGTTCCATTTGGTAAATTGGCATTAAAATCATGAGACTCAGGAGACATCTGAGTCTGACTTCGAGGAGCCTTTCCTGGGGCAAAAGCTTGCATGAGAGCAGAAGAAGCTTCAGTTGCAAGGGCAACCTCAAAGACCCGTCTTTGACGTTCCCCTAGAGCTTCTTTCAATATGCATAGACAAGTGGTATGAATGTGCAAAATGCGCTGAGCAAAAAGCAATGAACCAGGAGGAACATTTAAATTATAACTGTTGCCAGGTAAATCAGGAATTTTAGCAACAACCTGTCTGACATTATTAACAATTGCAGCAATAGCATACGACACCAATGAAGGATCACCTTCCTGAGCAGCACCACCGGTTTGTCTCATGCAGTCCATCAATCCTAGAACTATTTGCTGGGCTATCTGATAGTTGTCTTCCAACTTCTCGGTGATTGGATTTCTGTTTGTTCCAGGTCCAAAAGACTTTCTATCTTTGCTATAGAAGTGCTGGAAAACTTCATCCACATGTCTCTGAACTATTTCTTTCATGTTCATACCAACTCTTGATAATCGAACACCACTAATCTTTTGACGAAGATAATCATCAGGATCATCAACTCCATTCGGAACACCAAGGGGAAAGCCAAAATCCCCTTCTAAAGATCTGCCAGAATCAAGTTCAGAACTAAGTCTCTTATCACAAGTGGAGTTGAAAGTCTTTTCCCATTCAACCACACTAGCTATACTCCCATACTTCCGAAGCAGGTGACGAGCAAAAAGTAGGGTCGGTGAACTAGAAAGCTTGCCATTAGATGCCAAGACTGCTGCAGCACGATGAATTGCAGCAGACAAGGTCTCAGGAATAAGGTCAGCAGCAATAATTATATTTTCATACCTGATACAGAGCAAGATAAATAAGTAAGATATGTAAGAATGACAATGAGTTAAATTTTCTGGTAATACAACCTATAATTAACAAACTCCAACAGTTATAGATGATGAGACAAGATATTCTACAATGCTTTAGATGAGAAACCTAATTTGTTTCATAAAACATTGGCTGGAGACTACCTTCTATTCACTAAATATTCCCTCCAAGAATAACAATAAAAAAAGTAGAGAAATACCACAAATTCCATTAGTGTTACTAACAAGAGAATTACACAAAAATCTGCATTTCCACTTCTCCAATATGCAAGTGTCCAGTCCTGTATTCCCAAAACTGATCTAGAAAACTACCCAGTTCCCCTTCAATGAGTGAATGAATTCGAAAAGTGCCATAGCTGGTATCAAGACAAAAGGGAGAACAGGGATATGCATAGTCCTCTCTTTTTTGAGCTTACAAACATCTGGAACCAAGGTTCAGATAAAAGGGCAGAGAAGCAAAATTATGATTTATAATTGAGACTTTCAAATCCCTTTCCTATCAAATACATTCTCATCTTAACATTTTCCCCATTTTCTTTTACTATCAAGTAATAAATCACCCACTATTGGCTAAAATGAAAAAACAATACTTCAAACCCCAGTAACTTTCTTGAAACCTAAGCACAACATGAATACAATAAGCTTCTAGAAGTGCACCTATTATTTCGTAACATAAATATTGCTATTATAGACTTCAGAAACAGAGATAACCAATAATCTAGTGGCCATTAAGCAGAGAGCACAAGAGTCGAAAATTAAGAGCATACCTGCGGATACAAGATAAAAGAAATGCCTCCCCTACTTCAAAGGCTTTTTTTTCAGCAATCCTAGGATTAATCAGACTGTTCCTGCTCTGGATAGTAGAACCAGGATTGCTAGGAAGTTTTGGCAATAACCAAAGAAGAAACTTTGTTGCAGAAACCAAATCATCACAAACATCCATTATATACAAAATTGATGACAGTTCATCTTCACCAATTCTCCATTTTGTGGAGCTTCGATCATCAACAGGAGGTAATGGACTACCATATTGGCCAATTTCGGCTGTGAACTTTTCAGCCTCTTCTATAAGCTGTTTTACAACAGATAACAGCCATTCAGCCACAGTCCTCTTCTTGACAACATTCATCTGCTTCAGAAGTTTACCAATTAAAAGAATATTAACAGAGGGTGGTTTTCTGGTCCCACCGACAGATTTTGAGACCTCATCAAAACCAGTTCTATGGTGGAGGCACGCCATCTTACTTTCACACACATGGCTTGTTGATGCTCCCTGACTACCTTCAATTCGAGCATCAACTAATTGTGCAAGACTTTGAGTTTTACGGACAGACTTCTGTCTACCCCTTGATGACTGCTTGGTAGGCTTAGGAGGTGGTTCTGCTCTGAAAGATTCCATATGTTTCAGTCCTTTTCTCACCCACCATGTTTCTTCTTCATCTGCCAAACATGACTGCAAGAATGAGCTCCTTTCTTCACTTAATTTCTGTTTCTTCACCCTTTTGCAGTCTTCACACCCAGATGTTTCTTCACCGACATCTGTTCCACTACCAGCCCCACCAGGATTCTTAATACTCCCTTGGGAGAGATCAATTCCCGTGTCAGTGGAAGATGAAAAAATGGGTAGTAGTAATAGTGCAGAGATTGAAGCCTTCAATTCTTCAAGCTTGATATCTGAGTCAAGATTTGTCATTGATGAATTGGATGTCACCTCTAAGTGCCCCAGCTCAAAAAATGGAGAACCACTTCCAAAACTACGTTGATGCTTATGTTTCTTAGCTGGACCCTTTGCAATACGATTATATTTTCTGTTTCCTGATAGCCCATGAAGCACCAGTCGACGTTCATTTGAGTAAACATTCATTGCCTCCAAAAATATTGGTTCTCGGGCTCCTTCCAAAGCATCACAGATATAGGGAGCAGGCAACTCCTTCAAAAGTTTGTAATGACTCTTCCACCTTTCCAGGTCAACCACAGACTCATTCCCATCCATAACTCCACTTATAACAAGCTGTCTGACATATGCCAGAGGATTAAAAGCACCGAATTTGATCAATTCTCTTATTAGAAACTGTAAACGTTTGAAGCCTTCACTGTTATGCACTTCATGCTGATCAATCCAACATAAAATAATATCATGCAAAGGCCCAGGGCTCTCAAAAATATCTGAAATGCTTTTTCTTCTCCGCTTTGAAGTGTGAAAGTTAGGCAATTTACTCATCGTTAGTTTTAGAAGCCGGATTGCTATGAGTATCTGAGAGAAATCTTTTCTACCTGTGAGCTTCAAACCATGAGGTGCAGTACGTAAATCCCTAAACTCACAAGTTGCCCACTCACATATGAAGAAGATGGAACAAAGTAACGATGATGTCACTGAACCAATATGCTTAAGTGATGTACGTAAACAGGGGCTTACTTCTGCGATCCACTGTTCAGCACAAGCACTGTCCCATGAACTTTCAAAGAGCAACTTGTAAACAAAGCCAATGTCTCCATGCATGAGAGACTGGTCTAACACACGCAAGGCTTTTACTACATTATAGCTGGATTGATTAGGTCTGGCTGCTCTTGAAAGAATCTCAGCACGTTTTTGAATAGATGATACAATATTAAAAAATGATAAGGACTCAGCTTGAACCTCATGATTTTTATCGATAAGAGCACCAGTGACCTCAACTTGGCGATCCTTCCCCTTCCTGGCATCCTTGGCCATTTTTGACAAGAAAGTTCCATCATTTACCAAATGACTTACCACACAAACTGGCAATGGGAAACAATCCAAAGCAACAAAAGTATCTGGTACAGCTAATATTAAATACCGAAGCATCTCAACAACTGCACTTGTGGCATATGCACGCCTAGAATTATCAACAAGATCAAAGCGGCCTGGAGAAGGCTCTTGGATGAATCGAATGGCTATTCTCACCAATGTGTGTACATAGGTTTGAGATAAAACAACAGTTTCTATGACACCATATATGATAGGTAGAAGCAACTGCAGAACACCAAGCAATTCTTTTTCCTACAAAGACAAACAAAACACACATCAAACTCTACATGCACTAATAAATGGACGGGCAAGTCGTAGAACATCTAATACCTGGAGTTGAATTAAAACCCAATCAATAATCATTGAAGGAATGATCAGTCCTTCAGAGTGATGCCAGTGAATAATCCTAACCATATACCACCATTTATTGTAAAGTGAAGGCTCCTCACCATCCATGACAGCTGAAAATGAATCACCTTTTTGCTGTACTAAACCACCTAACTGTGATGACTTGTCTCGCCTTTTCAGAGTAGAATGGGGAATGTTTTTCGTCATAAACTCATCCAAGAGAAGCACCAAGTACTCAATAACATCTTTTGTCCACTGCTGTGATCGTAATATTTGGCTTTTCTCTTGAGACCCGGATGATGAATTAGAAGACGAAGAGCGAACCTGCAAGATTGTATCATGTAACTTTCGATATTTAAGAAAAGTTAAAACTGGCTAAGAAAACTCCTCGTAATTACTTTTTCCTTGGCCATGAATACATACCTGATTAAGATATGTTACTTTAATGAACCATGTTGCTCTCTGTAGGGGAACATTATTTTTAATTAGAACTTCAAACAGAGACTTTCTCCTGTAACCATGAGGAACCTGGTCACTCAATGAACGCAGTCTTTTATGCGGTTGGGATAAACCCTGGAGAGGAGTTTGTAAATATTTTAGCAATCTGGTCCACTTGAACTTTTGGATATAGATGAAAATGAAAGATTACACTAGGAAACATCATATTCTATTCAAGAAAAGCTCTGACAGCAAGAAAATAAATGGCAAATAACATTAGCTTCACAATTCTCCTATAAACCAGAAAACCTATCCATTTACAAAAGCAATAAGATGCTTCAGATTGATTGATGTTACATAATAATTGTGAAGTCCCAGGTTACAGTGTGCAAAATGATAAACAGTACTGGCAGTAACAGGTTTTCTCCATCTTTAATTCTTATATCTGATATTCCCAGGACAGACACCATTGCTAGCTCAGAAACCATCCATCTTTGTCCAGGAAAAACAACTTCAAATAAATAAGCAAGGAACAAGGCCAAAACATCTAACCATATGTACATCATATACTCTTTAGTCTAGTACCCCCCCCCCCCCACACACACACACACACACACAAATAAACTGATACAAAAATGCATATACTAAACGAACTACTGTAATTGATATGCCACAAAAGAACAACTAGAGCAAAAAAAAATCAATCTTGATCATTAAATCAAAGCCCAAGACTCTAGCATATTCAAAATTTGGCAAACAGTTACTATGCCCTTTGGGCACTTCATTCAAATGCATGAGAATACTTCATCATTTTACAGTTGTTCTTTTTACCCCATTTGCATTTACCCCAAAATAGTACTCACAATCCCCATCCTTATTCAAGTCCAATTAGCCTATTCTGGACAAATTCAATCTGTAGCTTCAATCAAAACCAAAGGCCTTGTCTGGTCAAAATATTATGTTTTGTCTCATTATATAATCGTCAAATTGGGGGTTAATAGATCAGATCATAAAATCATTAAATATGCTTGGCAAATTTGGATTTTTGTGTTTACAAGGGCATTTTTTATCCACCTTAATCATTGAATTCAAATGAAATACTGAGCATCCTGTTGCAGTACCAATGCAACCAAGTCTTTCATTTGTTCATCTTCATTCTCAAACATGACTTCTCCTTTATCAGAAGGGCACAATATAGTCTCATTTTCTCTCAAGTACTCCATACACAAACTCAATAATCCAGCCGCATTTGATTCATAGGTGGTATTTGATATGATCAAGACAAGCTTCAATTTGCAAGAATGTTAAAACATACATACAACAGCCTCTATTAGTCTGTATTTTGAAATATGTTTCTTATATTTACCAACTCGCACGATATCCATTCCTCTCATATGGCATTGAATGGAAAAGTATTTGATGACCTAAAGTAGGGATCCATTTGTCAAATCATGTAGCACAATGAGATGAAAGACAAACCTCAATCCATTTTTTACGGAAGTCTTCCCCACAAGGTCTTAGCTCGGGAAAGATACCAGACTTCGTAAGCAGTGTACCAGAAAGTGGCACCCCATAAGCTTGACCAGCCTGCATATGAAGAGTATAATCTAGAATCAATTTCTATTATGTTTGTCAGAATCTAGAATCCAGAGGGCTTTAGAAACTGAACAAATCTGTATTTGTTCCCCAAAAAAAAAGAAAGTGCAACGAATTCTCCATTTATCATTGATGGAATAAAACTTGTTTGTCCTCTTTCGAGGATGGGCAAGAGGAGAATGAATGACCTTTCTTTTTTGGGCACGCGACTCATTAATAGCTCTGTGGCATTTCCTGATTGCCTGTAAAAGAAATTTAAGATGTATTAGCAAGTAAATTTACAAAATATTCTCAAAAAAGGAAAGGAGTGTTTATTAGTAAACTCATAATAGTTAACAACCAACTAGAAATCAGCTTAGTTCATATTATACTGCCCACCTCTTTGCACTTGACAACGATGGGTTTTGTGAAAGCATGAACATGTGATAGCGTAACCTCTCTAGATTCCTGTATAGTTTCTCACACGAAAGAAACATAAGCAGAGATACTAAAGAATACAACAAATGCATAAAACCAAAAATGCTTAAGAGAAATGTAAAACTACCTCAAGTCCTTCAACAGTATCTTTATAACCAGATTGCACATACTCTCGGGTAAGCGTCTCCTCGAGACAATTTGGAGTCTGTGGGTTGAAGTCAGGAGGTCCAAGTCTATTACCGTATGACACAGCATAAGTATGGTGATGGCAATGACATGTCCCAGAAATGAAATTGAGAGTAATCTTAGATGAATGACTGAGAAAAACTTAGATGGATAATGAAGCTAAATCAGCAGAATAGTGTTCTTTATAATGCTCTGACCCCAAAGTTGCTCATTGAGAGAGAAAAAATTTGGCATAATGAGAATAAATCTTTTTTAAACATCTCTTTAAAGTCAGAATGGTTAGAATATAAAAAGAACTAAGTAATGCAACAATTACCTGGAATTCAGGTGTTCCTTTTCACACCTCAATTTGTATGATGATAAATGTGGTGACCGCCTAAGCAGACAAAACAAATGAACTACTTGAGGTTAGATAATTAGACAAGTTTTAAATCATTATATGTAATTCTTGAAAGCTGTAAACAAGGGCTAAAAATAAAACTATGAACATGATAAACTGTATGTCTAGAGGGAGAAAAGTAACATCAATAAATGTATAGCTCGCCAAACCTAAATAGAAGTATTAGATCGGATATGGAAACTTAACTATACCATACTGAAACTCAAATCAATCATTAAATGTTATGTTTAGACTGGAAAACCTAATAAAAGGTGTTTTATTCAATAGTTAGTAGATCAATCCTACTTCAACAACATAATTCGTCTAATGAATATAAACTCTATTTTTATAATACAAATGCCTCCTCCACCCAAAGACAACCACTTTATCCAGTATACAAAGTGTAAGCCTCATTTTCCATCCAATTAGTCCTCTCTCAAATAAGCTGAGTGTAAGACACTCAAAAAGTCAATTAAAAAACTTCAGATGCATCAATCTCTCTAATAGCAACCAAACAAGGAAAATTTGCATCACTCTTTTTTTTTTCTTTTTTATGCTTATTTGAATTAGGCCATTTCTATACTTGTAAATGTCACTTTCATTTCTGAAAATGGCAATAACTGTTGAAACAATAAACCTAAGAAATTGAGTCTGAATTCATTAAGTAAATAACTTTACTTGAGTTGAGCAGAAAATTATCATTGCTAAGCAATATTATCAATAGATTCTAGAAAAGCTGATTTTTTTTAAATCAGTAGAATAATAATAAACAAGCTAAAGCTATTATCCAAAGTTCAACTAGGTTTACTTTAGCCCTACAGCAGATCATGTGAATCCATCAGTGCACATGCACATGCAAGAGAAAAATTTGTGATATACAATAAATACCAAGGTTGTAAGATCACATTTTTTACTACAAGGGGACAGACCATAAGATTGTAAATCAAATCTTAAATCATTAGATTCTATAAACCTTGTAATAACATAGAACGATACACACACACACGCACATAAGTATATATAAATTCATAAACATTAACTTATGATTAAGTATAAGTGTGAGTGTGTAGACATTATATGATTAAGTGTAACGATATAAGTGTTTTGTACCTGTATTCAAGAAAATTTATCAGACAAACTAAAAGAATAACTTTATAATATGTATACACATATATGATTAAATTTCAAACGTGGATGATTGGAATTCAGAATGTGGAAACATCTAACTCTAAGTTCTAGTCTTAACAATCACAGAACAATTTTAAAATTTTTTTTTACTTATATATGTAATAAATATAGTTTTTTAGTGGTTAGAGGATTGGCAATTTGGTTGTCTCTAAGTTTCCAACCATATCTTAAGTTCAAGCCTTAATGCATAACCTTTTTTTTTTTCCTTTTTTGGTGAATAGTTTATTCATGGAATCATGAATGCAAAGGATTTTACCGATCTTATGGGTTCACTGGCAATTTTAAATCAATCTTATGACACTTCGCTCTTGTATATGTGTCGAATCATTAGGTGGGTAAAAAAGCATAAACTCGTAGAATCCGACAATCTGACTCACAAGTTTAACAACCATGATAAACACAGCACCTAATACCTTGAGTTCAGTGAGAAATTAGGCGCCACAGCAGGTGATTCAGCACGGGACGTTTCCCTTGCATGTATCCCACCAACAGCACCGTTATTGACTGCACCGGTGCAGCTTCCAGCATGATACCTTTGCATGATCTCTTCCGACAATCATCTGCATAATGCCACCAGCATCGAACTGCAACAGAAAAATACACTGGACAATATGTTATGCTTCTTCAGAAAATTGATACAATCCATCATACAGATGTCAGAAAATGCTAAGGGAGGTTAGATCAAGTAAGACCACTAGAACTTGGCAGACAAAAATGTAAAACATATCCATGGCAGTACTAGCTCAATCATTTTTCAATAACAACTAATCCTTTACTCATTATGTAGCATCAGCTACATGGATCACTTCACCTTGTGTAAAAGTTCAAACACATGATCTTGTTTATATCTAAGTATAATTCCCATCTTTTAATATTTTCTTTCCAATTCCTTTTAGGTCTTCTAATTCCCCTTTTAACTTGAGATTGTGATTCTCTATTTTCTATATTTTATCTCAATCATCTGATAAACTAGACAAAAGTATGGTTGCAATTATCAACTGGTGCATAAGCACAAGACATAGAATCACAATTTTCACTGCTTAGAGTCTGATGAATGATTTATCTAGATGAACAAAGCATGCTGAAATGTAAACCAAGTCATTCAACTTTACGTGGATGGATTAAAGCATGCTAGCATGGTAACCAAGTCATTCAACTTTACGTAGATGAACTAGAGGATGCTGGCATGGTAGCCAAGCCATTCAACTTTACGTAGAAGAATTAAAGCATGCTAGCATGGGAACTAAATCATTCAACCTTACGTTGATCAGACAAACTATGCTGACATTCAAACAATGTCATTCAATTTTCTAGATTCAGCTAGTACTCCAGTTTGAGTTCAGATTTAGTAAAGAAACAACAGAATAATCTGTTTCTACAGTGGACAAGGAGATAATATCTACAAACAGTTGAGGTCACGTTAAGCTGTTAATTCAACAAATTCATTCCTACATTTCTTGCCTGCCACCAAAAAAAAAAAAAACAGCAACGTTGATTACTTCAACCACCAATTCATCATCTCAATTATTCAAAAGAACTAGATTAAATGGAGAAACCATTCATTACAATTCTTACACTGCCCAAGAAAATATTCAAAAGCTTCCCAGCAGCAGCTCAATCACTTCATCAACCAAAATGGCTTGATTCCACTCAATCAACACTAACCCAAACCAGCAAAATGCAAATGAGCAACGCACTAAAAAAAATTAACAAATTAATGACAACTTAAAGAGTATTAAACAGATAAAAATCAGCAGAGTACCTGAGCAACAATGACAGAAATCCCAGATTAGTCCAATCACTATCGGCCAGGAATTGAGATTGCGAAGTTTCAGCACTTCAAAATTTGAACTGAGGTCCAAATGAGCAAAAGCTAGGGTTTTGAGCTCAAATCAAACTGGCAAATTAAACGGAAACATGAAAATTCAGTTCAGGAAAAAAAAACACAACAAAACAGAGCTTTCTGCGAGATTAGGGATTCGAAAATCGAGTAAAAGGGATCAAATTCAGATGAATTATGGAGTGACGTTGCTTCAAGAAATTCTTTCTGTTTATGTCGATGTATGTCTATGTCAGATATAGAAAGAGAAACAGTTGAGTGTGTGTGTGTGTGAGAGAGAGAGAGAGAGATTTTAGAGAGAGAAAGAGAGGGCTGAGATTTGGGGGGGGGGGGGGGGGGGGGGGGGGGGGGGTGGGTGGTTTGACTCTACAGTGAGCTGACGATGGAATTATGACAATCAATGTTTTTTTCCTTTTCCTTTTTTGGTGAAGAAATTGGAAATTTTGAATTAATATAAATATTTAGTTTATTGGTCTCAAAAAGATAGTTGACTTTGATTTTTGAAAAAAATAAAATTCCTTTCACAATATTTATCATTCAAGAAATCATTTAAATGTTTATATATAATTATATATAATTAGGTATATATTATTAACAAAAAATTATGATGAGTAATGTACAGTAGTAAATAAAAGGTTAATATTTTATCTTACTATATCTCAATGACTTTACATAATTTTATCATAAATTAAGGATAATTGGATAAGAATGCCCCTATATAATTATAAAAAACTTAAATGATAATATATCTGTAATTTGTTCTTTTTAAAGAAAAATAATTAATAAGTTTCTTTTATTTCGTTTTTACCTTTTTGGTCAATTAATACATTTTTCTTGGTCAATGAATTTATGTAACCCCTTCCGAAATCTATCGATTTATAATATGTAGTTTGAATGTCAAGTAAACAACGTATCGAAATGGTATGTTAATACAACTAATCCGACTAAAATCGAAAGATTTTAAAATTATAGAACAAAATAAGTAAAAAAGTTGATAGATAAATGACTGCTTTTTAGAAGGTGGAGTTATGAACAATATATGTGTGTATATGTTGCATAGATTGATGACAGGTACAATTCAAGGAAACGTTGATGTTCATGTCGTTAGAGTTGGCCACCGAAGGTGAAGAAGTGTACACCTTGAAAAATTAGATGGAGGCATATGAGTTATTTTCGATGAGGCTTTACGAAGTGGTGGTCAAAAAAATATAGTCTAGTTTACAAAATAAATTATAATATTATAAATGTAGAAAAAGATCATACAAGCTCTTCTATTTAATCAAAAAAGTCATCATTCATTCATCAATGTTTAAGCAAAACACTTTGATTCACTAATCCATAAAACACTACAAAACTGTATATTTTGTATATTTGAATCTTCACTGTTACAAGTCAAAAAAAAAAAAAAATCCTTCTTTCTTCATATTCCTTCAAAATTATCAATAATGAGGTTTCAGTTTAATACTATCCATAGCAAAACTGGGATCAACCACTGTGATAATCTCACTCTTGTTCATCTTCTGAAAGTATGATCAAACAAATGGGGGGTTTTGGCTTCAACCAATCAAACAGCAAGATTGTACGTAGCAGAAGGAAGTGCAAGACGAAGTCCATCAAGTTCGGGTTTTGCAATTATTTGACAGCCCAAACGAGACCTAAAGAAGACCGTCGCACATCAGTAGTCATGGAACATAAAATCAAGAACTCGGTTATAAATATCAAGCATGCAACGTACGTGTTTGTGAGGCCAAATGCAAGATCTAACATGTCATTTTCCTCATCAGTTGGATCTGGTAATTTATTGTAATGGTCTACATCCTGGCAAGAGAGTTGAAAAGTTAATTATGTAGGATGATCTTCATAGCTGTCAGAATCAGGGGAAGGCAAAGGATCAACGTGGAAAGGAACGGGTGTTTTGAACAGTAACTTACCATGACTATAACATGACACGTGGAACAAGCGAGTGAACCTTCACATGCTCCTACGAATAAAGATTAAACAACATTAAAAAAGTTGCATGAATTGATAACTCGATCAAAAGAAGCCTTTATATTCACCTTCAAGATCTATATCATTGTCATTTGCAGCTTCTAACATCGAGAATCCCTCGGGGACTTTGACATGCATCTCTGCTCCATCCTTGTCAACAAATGTTACATTTATTCTGCAAAGTCCATATGAAGTGTATAGGACAATCAGATATACAATAATAGTCTATGTATTATACCAGCTTTAACCTCAAATATATTATCCATTTCAGATATCTCGTTGTGGGCCTATGATTCTGACCTCAAATTCTTGGCAGTTTTGATAATAGAATGGCATCGGATGCAGGAAGAGTTCAAATTGAGCGTGATATATTAGGGATGATCATGCAAAGACAATCATTAGAAAGCTACTAAGTAACAAGTGTTATTCCCATGCATCGGCCTACTATTTTCAGTTTCACCTATGAAGCGCTGAACATGAAGAGTTATTTGTGTAATGTTAGAGCATGCATAAATTAATAAACTCTTCTTTTCCTTAAATGCAGAGCTTTCGCTGAATTCTCACCCTATTCAGATTATTTTATCTCTCCATCATAATAATTATATTTACGTAGTATATTCATTGAGACTCAACCTTCCTCTTTTAAGGAAAGGAAATGGAGAAACAGCGAATAAACTGTTATAAAAAGATTACCTTTTCGGTTCTTCATCTCCTTCCTCTGAATCAAGTTTAGCTGTTGTGGTGCAAAATAATATGTGCCTCTGAATATCGAAAAATACGAAAATGTTAAAGCTAAACATATATGCAGATCATTACAATAAAAGTAGTGATCCATTTCATGCATGAAACAGAGGAAACACGAACACAACCCAAAAATATAAAAACATAAGTGATGTTTGAGCAATATAGCTATGATAGAGAAAACTTATCTGCATGGGTAGCCCCATTCAATTTGATTACTTTTTTTTAGCACTCCAGGAGAATATAAAAAAAAATGAATTGACGGCCAATTCAACAAATTTTCTTTGCACACTTGTTTTTCATTTTGAGCAAGGCGGATGAAGAAACAATATAACAGATTCTCACGTTTTAATACACAAGCTTATCACACAAAACTATACATGTTGCTCAAGGACTCGGATGAAAAAGAGAAAAGGCCTCAGGCACACCAAGATTCCGTTTTTCTACTTGATGAATTCAGGTGTATCCATGGCGTTCAAATTTCTGGATCAACGGTGTGAAAAGGCCTAGGTAGATTAGAAACTCCTATCATTTTACCTTAATGGTAAGTGTCTGATAGACTGCCTAAACAAAGGTGGCAAAGATAAAATCCCCAACTTTATGGACATTCAGATTTTGCAAGTAGTTTAATACAGTTTATATTGCATGCATATAACTAACCTTGTCTCGTGAATACTGATTATGATCCGTGAAGATTGATGTTCCAGGTGATACAGTAGGAGCTACAGGGTAGAAGAACACAGGCAATTAGAGAACAGTTATTCATGTATAAGAAGCTTTATTTGCGACACATCAGATGAAACTCTTACTTACAACGGAAATCAATGTGAATAAATTACTTTCTTATTTCATTAACATCCAAAACTGAAAAATAATCTGGCATCATATTAGATCACGATTTCAAGAATCCATTCACACCTTTCTTTCACTTTACTCCTCTTCTTTCCATGAGTAAAAACTCTACTCCTCGTATATGTTAAGTAAAGCAGAATAAGTAGCCTACGATTTGTATCAGAATTGCATTAACATGAAAAAGACAAGTATTAACTTAGATGAATCTTAGAAGAGCAGAACAAAAATGGAGTACTTAACCACTTCATAGAAAAAAGTTAACAAGAAACAGAAAGAGATAAATGTAAAACGAAATAAAACTCGTATATTTCCATCTCTAGACCCTTCTACAATATATCATCCAAGCTGCTCTTCCACCACACAATCATGCATCTTATACTATCACACTTCGAAGTCGTATAACAAGGCATAAGAAAAACAAATTCTTTCTCAGGCAATAATGCATTAACATTAGTAGATATATATGAATTTTGCGGTTTATAACAATCACAGCTTAATACACTGCAAATGAATTCAAACTCAATTATCTCATTCACAACAACAAATTTAAATCAGTTTCAAAGTCTAAATTAGAACCAAATGAAAAAACCCAGACCTCTTATTGCACGAATCGTCATTGCACGAGCCCCAAGCCGATAAAACTTAGAAATGAACATAATCCTATAACCTGCAAATTACCCATCAAAATCAACGAGGGATCAATGAGTAAAGCACACAACAAGACTTGATCACTACACTGCATTTTCTGAAGAAAGATGATGAATTCAGCACAATGATCATGAAAACATTAATTGAATTTGCACAACAACAGAATCTTTCACACGCCACTAAATATCAAATTCAGGAAATCGATAATGAAACAAATGGAGATGATAATTCCTTCCAATAGTTAAACCATTAATCTTGAATTTCGTAAAATTGAGGATTTTAATCATCTTCAAACACTTCACCTGAAATCGCCAAAAACTGATTCGAAGGTGTTACCTAGAATAGCAACGGCGTCGTTTTGACAGGGATCGCCATGCTAAGTGGGCCTCAGATTTTAATGGGCCTGGTCCAGGGAGTCCTTTAATTGGGCCTCTTCGCCCATTTTTAAGATTTATTTGTTTTACAATAATTTATGAGTTCAGTCTAGTTGAAGATAGAAATAATATAGATATAATAAAGTATTTATTTAAATAATTTAATTTTTTCAAAAAAATTAACTTAATGGTATAATTATATGTATCAAATAACACACTCTTTCATTTCAAATTAATTTTTTTGATATATTTTGTGTTACTTTTTCAGGGTTGAATGCAAAAAATTTCCTAAAGTAATGATTTTTTTTTTCACATTGAAACCCTTTTTTTCTTCAATTGCGACCTAGATCAATTTTCTGACCATTTTTAGGTTATAAAATTGAAAAACGATTAAATTTAAGTCGATTTTCGTATTTAACTTTTCTTTTTCTTGGATATATAGCTCAAGTATGCAGATTTTGTTTTCCAAGTAAATTTGTATGCAATCATAACTTCATAAAAATTCAATCTTTTTTCATTATCCACAAAGTGATTTGAATTTCAGTCCCCATATTATTCATTGTACTCTTTGTTATTATTATTATTATTTTGTTAGTCAATTAGATTATCATAAATTCACTTATTTGCTCATGACACAGTTTGAAGAATTTTTTTAAGAATGAATTAGACTTCAATCATATATGATTAGAATATGAGACCAATCATTCTTTACAAAAACTTATGTGATATAATTTCATAAATTTATATGTAAATTGTAAAATGTGAGTTATGGAATGAACCTATCTTAGATAAAATAATTTGTGACACGATTGCACTTATTGTATCATTCTTTTGTATTTCTTTTAAATAGTCCTTGAATAAACATCATAAAATGTAACCTTTTTCAACCATATTTTTTGAATATTGCATAAACCAAATTCTACCACGAAAATACATGAGGAATTCATCTTTAACCATGACTACAACTTCCAAAAATGAGCATCAGATCTATAATCTATTTACACACAAATACATGATACTAATATATATTGGGTGCGGTAAATAGATCGTCAATAAAATTTCAGCAAGTGTAGCATCTACAAAACCGAGCACGAACACCATACCCTTTCGAAACAGGGCAGGCAGTCTGAATTCCCAGATGAAATCATCGATGAGCAAACAAGCATGGGCACTAGTCCAGTCTTACGCCTCGCATCTTGCATATGAGGTTGGCCGTTGGAAGGTCGAGCTGGTTGCCTGAATCCGATTTTACGAGGTCCTTGAGCTGATCTGTTGGTGTTGAAAAACATGTGTGGAATGTAGCAAGAACTGGGGGGATTGGCATTGAGAGGGCTGAGAGCACGTTGCTCAAGTATTCGATGTCAACAGATAGCTGTTGGGCTCCTCGATCTGTTATCTTCTGGATGCCACGTAACTGTTCGATGTAAAGAGCTGTAGCTCCCTCTGCAACCTACAAGATGCAGCATGTTAGGTTAGACTGACACGTTGTTCGATTTCAGTGAAATGTAGGCATGGTTGGAATTTTATCGACATGAAGTAAATGTTAGAAATGAATACATTGGATGGATGGATGGACACACTAGATAAAAAGAGAATGATCAATGAGTGCATTAGAAAGAAAGTGGGAAGTTTCAATAAATGGGAAAATCGAACACACTTAAGATGGCATGTACATAGATTGTCCAGTCAACGGGTACACAGTCGAGCATCATGAACTCAAATTAGAAGCGGAATGGCCGAAAAGAACGACTTATGTGTAGGCACACTAGATTTCAGTGGATAGTAAGTAATGGATGCATTAGATAGAAAGTAGAAGTAGCCTTAATAAGTAGTAGATGGCCCAGTTCGGCGAGTAGAAAGCAGAGAATCATTATTTTAAATTGAACAGGGAAGGAGAAGACTTATAGACTTGAAAAGAACATATAAAAAAGATATTGTATATACTTGAATATAAATGAGAACATGTGTCGACTATACATGATGATGGTGAGATATGATCCATATAATCGACCCCAAAAACAATGAATTCGTAGAAAGGAAGAGTGCTTCACAAGATCATATCAGAATGCAATGTATTGGTGAAGGCATATGATACAACATGTACAATTAAAGAGTTAAAACAGTCATAAACGAGCAAAGTTACCTTGAACATCCATTCAGTTGCGAAGAACTGTGCCTCCTCAGCATTCGTCTCACTGTTGGAAATACCATCAGCAAGAGGCTCCAGTTGCTGGGGTAGAGTAAGAAGGTATTCAGCAACATTAGTCACATAAGGCTGAGGATAGGCACTGAAGCTTGGAAGGGTGTAAGCACTTGGCTCTTCAACTGAAGACCATACGGGCAAATGCGACAAATCATTGAAGTGTTGTCTAACTTTCAATATGAGTACGTCATAAACTAACTCATTGACTGCCTCTGCAAAAGCTGACACTCTTTGAGAAGCCAGTGGAAGGGCATGAAATCGGGGATCTTTTGACTGCAACCACCAAGAGAAACTTGTTAAGGGTTACATGAATGAAGGTATCCTTTGACCGCAAGAAGTACTGTATTACGTGTTGCATGCTTTCTTTCTGAATGGATAGGTCTAGAAATTCTTCTTAATATTTGAAAGTCACTACCGAAAGTTAAATGCTTTAACATCAATTCCGGTTGGATAATGCAGGAGACATTATAAATGAAAAGGGAAAAAAAAAGTTGATGTCCTCAAACATTCATTCATGTTAGCGATGCTGATACCTGTTCAAGGAGATTAAAAAGTTTCCGAGCCTTTTCAGGGACATCAACAAGACGGAGAGCTGCAAAATCCACGGAAGCTTTTCCTGCAGTTGTCAATCCCCCACTTCCATCATTGTCATCCAAATGTGATTGGTTTTGATCCAGACTTGAACCGTATGCAGAAAGAGACAGATTAGTGCTCAATCGAGCTAGTGTAGACTTCAATGAAGCTTCAAAAACTGAAATTCGGCTTGACAAACAATCCGCAACAGTGAGAATCTGTAAAGCACCCTGGACAAAAGACCACTCCTCCTCATTTGACATGAAATCAGCTTTACGTGTATGTGAAGCTGTTTCTTTCCTGTCTGATCCACTGTCTTTCTTTCCTCCAGTATTATGCATCATCACATCTACCCCACATACTGCTCTCAGTGCTTTCAGATTTCCCTGAAGGGTGGTGATGTATTGCAATGTTACATCATCAAGTGCTAGGATTAGTTCATCTAACTCAGAACCACCAGTAAAGCTAATGCATCTCTCAGTGGCAGCTTCAAGAAGTAAAATCACTAGTGGGATCGACTCTTCCATTCTTCTGACTGTTTCACTGAGCTCAACTCCCTGAACCCCTATAATACGAGTACTAACTCCCCTAAGATCAAGACCTGCTATACCACCAGACAGCACACCCCGCTCCATTTGCCCATACCTACATTAGGAATTAAATATTAGACTATAATCATTTATGATAAATAACTAGTCTTCCAGAGTAAACAAATTCTATTTGATTAGAGAATTCTACTGAAAAGATCGACATATTTTGATCTTCACCCGAAAAAATTCTCTTACAGCTCAAAAGTCTACCAAATAGAATTGAGAAAACAAGGGCAAATAAACAATTGAGACACAAACAATGCATGGGAGAATTGTCATACAGGATAGTATCACTGCAATTTGCAATTTGCAATTAAAACAAAACGTGATTACCTTTGTTTAAAAGTTTCATATGGAAAATAGACTGCCTTCAGTGTATCTAGCAACACTTGCAGATCTGAATCTGAAAACAAATGTTGAATATTTCGAGCAAAACTCCCAGTTAGGTTGTGCAGTTCTATTAGAACCTCCAAATGTTTTGTCTGGATTTTGGCACCTTTAGGCAAATCCCCGGATAAGATGTCTAATATACCTGAAATAGAGGTGAGAAGAATCAAAATGAGTTTGAACGTTTTAGCACAATATTAAGCTCAAAGTAATGCTCAAGAAATACAGGAAGATGTAAGAAGATAACCTTTGGCCAGTGCTTTAGTCTCAGGTATAACGTCACCAGTAGCAAGATTAACACGAGATACAAAACTTGAACTAATGGATGACATAGTCTCAATCAACAATTTTGGAACAAGAGTTTTGTAATCTTCAGGGAAAGCAAGCATACACCTGTAGAGTAATTTTTTCAGAGGAATGAGCATTTTATGAGCATAGGCATTGCCAATAGACTGATTAAGTAAAAAAGTTCTGTAAATTCATTACTCATTACGAATGACCATTTTTTATGAGCATAGGCATGCTAATAGACTGATTAAGTAAAAAAGTTATGTAAATTCAGTACTCAGTACATGCCATCTACACCTTTGAATTATCATATTGTTACACAAGACACGCTTTTGATAAAATAAAAAATTATAAGATTACTATGAATAAAAAATAAAGGATCTTGTTTTATAAATCTCAGATATCAGTTACATAATTAGTAAATAGACCAGATTTGAGGTGTCATTTTAAAATGAATTTTTTTTTACCAAATACATTGTCTCTGTTTATCATAAGAATTTCAGAGAAATTGGATCTTTCATAGACACATGAGCACCACATGCAATAAAGGATTAGAAGGTGAACAAAAAAGGGATCCCACTAGAGCAAAACTGCTAGTTAAAGGTATTGGTGATCCTGCTTTATGTCTTGTGTGTGAGAATGACTCAGAAAATACTTGACTGTTGTTTTACATTGCCATCTCTAAATCACCAGTCACAAAGAAGACTATTTTGATCTGCACATGCTGAACAGTATATGTGGGACAAGTCACGAGGACTTATCAGACAATAAATACAAGGCTCAAATAATGACGCACATTTTTGTGATTTATTATTTCAATGTTCAATCATATAGCAAAACAAAATTAGCATTTAATACTGACTGTTAGAAGACCATTTTGATCTGCAAATGCTGAACAGTATATGTGAGACAAGTCATGATGACTTATCAGACAATAAACACAAGGCTCACATAATGAAGCAAATTTTGGTGACTCATTATTTCAATGTTCGATCATATAGCAAAATAAAATTAGCATTTACTACTGACTGTGAAAAGGGTAAATAAATTAGTCCTTTGAAGAAAACAGTCGCATCACAGATTTAAGTACAATTTAAGAAGCAATATGAGAAACGCAACAAACCATACCACTTCCATTCTTGTTCAAGATAAAGAAGCAACTCATCATAGAAACTTGGCAGCCATCGCGAGAATGATATGACTGGAAAATTAGATTGTGATTCAAAGCTACTTGTGACCTGTTCCACTTCATTCTTCTCATTTGCAAGTTTACTAGATTGTTGCCTTAAGTCAAAATCTTCCCAGAGCTTCTTAATGTGTTTGAGGTGAACTTTCGTATAGTAAGCCTCTAAAGACTTAAATCTCCCAATTCGAATGAGGATTCCTCGCATTTCTTGAGCAACACTAACCTATGAAAGAAGGGAGAAAGAAAATCAATTTCCCAATCAAATTGAAAAATAAAAACACTAGAAACGTATCAAAGAAGCTAGATAACAGAAGAACCATTCACCTTAAAAGATAAATATGGTGATGTAAGCTACCTTTCTGTTGTTCAATGCATCAGTTAAACGAGGCTGAACCATTGAGTCCAATCTATCTTCCAAAACTTCAAGCTGCTTCCTTATATTAGCAAATTCAGCAACCTGATCGATCATCTCAAATTCATGAATCATACTACCTCACGAACTCTAAGGTACGACAAGATACAAAGTTCAAGTGTTGGAAAAGGACCTCTCCAACAGCAGCCAAACAATGTCGCATGTTAGCCAGTGTTTCTGCAGCACGTGGGAGATCACCACTGGCAAATACATCCTCCACAGTCGAGCTTAACTGTGTTAATCCAGCTGCATCCTGTTCAACAACAGAAACAACTTGCACTGACCAACTAGAAACAGAGCACTTAGACAGCAGAATTCCAAATGAAGAAATTTAAATCACAATCCAACCTGCAATGTCTCATACGCAGCTTCCATCCTCCGCTTGACTGTATCAATTTTGGCAAGGGCAGTGATTGATTCCGCAGAGGATCCCTCAGCCTACAGAATAATTTAATGTTGGTACTAAAGTTATCGGCATGACTATTTTCAAATTCATTGCCAAACATTTCCAGTCATACTCTAGTACTTAGATAATAAATAAATTCATATCACAGCATTAAAATTTCGAAATCATTAAACAAATTGCTCCTATGTGCATCTTCACAAACTCAATTGGCATCCTCAAATTACTCAACAAATTGAATTTCACCCATCATTGCCTATTTTAAGGTGCACATCTTGTCCAACCTTCATTTAACAGCTTACATCAATCAAATTACTTCTTGCTTCAGTTAACTCAAATCCAAACTCATGAAAATCATAAATTTTCAGATAAAATAGATTCCGTCTTAATCACTATCATGCAGATATGAAGACCATCAGACAACTGATTTGTGTTTAACCAGACATTTCTCATATCTCTAATTTCCACCTGAAACAATCGAACTACTCTCCATCCAAGCCGACATTTGCAAAACAAATGAATCATAATCAGAACAATTCCATATCTATCCTCAAACTTCGAGCTCAAAGCATAATAAAATGTGACAATTCCAGAACCAGTAACGTAGAAATTACAGCACCTTTTTGAGGAACTGCAGTATATTGGCAACAGATGAGCGGAGCGAAACGGCGTCATCACGGAGGCGGAGGACGTCACGCGAAGCACGGGGGACGCGGAGGAGCGCGGAGGAGCTCTGCTCCTCGAGAGAGGCGGCGATTTCCTCCGACACCATCTGCAGCTTCATCTCCAGATCCACCAGATGCTTCTCGATCGGATCCTGCGGGTGCCTCTGCTGAACGGCGCCATTGATCCATTTCTTGGGATCGAACTTCTCCTCGGAGAAGGAGCTGAGATCCACCATCATCTTCGATCACTCTTCCTGTCTCCGATGGATCAAGTTTTGGGGTTTTTACTTCTCAGACAGATTAGCTGCTAAAATCGCGTTTAAAAGGAATATGCCAAACGCGACATATGAACGTTTTGATACATTATATTGGGGTTAAAATCATTTCTTGATCGCAATTATACCCGATTTTACACTTTTTACTTTTGAAATGTTGCATTTTGTCGTATGAATTTTAAATTTAATACATTTTCTAGTAACAAATCATAGTCGCACACGCGTTCTAAATCAACGGCTGGGATTTTGTCTTATACCGTAAAATACATCAAATTAGAAATTTATATGATAAAATACAACATTTTAAAAGTTATATAAAAATGTGTACAATAAGGTACAGTTGGGATGAGAAAATATCTTTAACTCTGTATATTATAATTCAAGAAAAAATCTCAAATAAGTTATTGATATTTTTCCTTGAATATCTATATAATATAGAGAGAATACTTATTCTCAAATAAGTCATTGTAAAATTACAATAGTTATTTCTTATATGAATACTTTAATTTTCTTTTCCAACCTCATGCTTTTCTAATTAAGAAAATGTATTTCAAGAAAATATAAATATATTGTTTCTTTTTTATATGTATGGATGACTTTTTATAAGTCGGACTTTGATTCGAGGTATTCATCATTTCAACTAGTTTTAAAAATTCTATCCATTTAGATCCAATCATAACTATTTTTTCACTGTATTTTCGATTTATTTCATTACTTATGGAGATTGAGTGGCGAGAGCTTGCTTATATGCGATTTTTATTGAATTGCTTATATAGAGATTAAGCGACTCGATAATTATCGAGTTGATCCCCGAGTAAGTCACGGAGTGAATCATCTCATTTACCACCCTAAATTCACACATATAAGCCCAACCAAACATGGCTCAAGGGTTATTTAATAAAACAATTAATTTATCAAAAGAATGCCCATGAAAATAAAGAACAAAAACAAAAGGAGTGGTTGACTTTTAATTAGGACCAATGAAAATGAGGATGCATGGTAGTTAAGGTGTAAATGCATGCATGTGATGGGAGCCGTACGAGACTACCTGAATCTGACCACATTATTAACACAAACTCATATAATTTAAGGAGCAGATAGCCATCTTATCCGTACGGCCTAAATACGGAAATATATTACCGGCTCACTCGGTTGCCGGTTCACTTCTATTACACGCGCACACTTGATTTTTCGGTTTTACCCTTTTATCAATTTTATATTCTACCCAAAATATATAAAAAATTATTACAATATTGAAACAACAATATATTGCGACAAATTAGTAAAGTCATCGTTTTTTAAATAATCGAGAATCATTTATAAAGAAAGACAAGAAAAGAAACTATAATGTTGGTCGTTAAAACCGCAATATGGTCCAAGTGGAAAAGTCTATATTGGGGAAAAAGAATATCGACCTAAGAGAATCTATAGTTTGTCTGTTTAGAAAAACCTTAATACATCATGCCACAAAAATTCAAGAGCCGAGCACCACCATTTGTAATGAAACTGCAACTTCGATAGCTTGTTAGCTACTTGGTTTCCTTCTCTAAAAATATGAGTGATCAGAACCTCCATGGATCATTAATTAAACACAACACAGCCGCCCTTAATTTTGAAAGTACCATGACTGAATACACTTCTTCTGTTGGACAAGGAGGACCACATAATTAGTAAGGTCGTGTTGGAATCATGTATGTTGTATTTGTGTTGGGTTGTATTCTGGTTTTATAGTAAGTCTATTATCAGGTGTTACTTGTAAGAGTTTGATTATCGAAAAATTCAAAAAACTTATTCCGATTATCATCTAATAAAAAATTCCATTGTTCATTAAAATAACATAATCTAAATACATGTGTTCGATGTTTTTTTTTATCTCGATTAGTTTTGGAAAAGAAATGTTGGTGTGTCAGAACACATCAGTTGCCAAATACAACAGTTTCATAAAGTTAAACTTCAAGAATTTTTATTTTATTTTTTCAAAACAAATGCATTTTTTTTTTTTTTTGTCAAAACTGACTAAGGTCAGAAAAGCATAATACATATTTGAGGTTTATATTATTAATTTGATCGATGGTGAAAAGTTTAGTTACAATGACGATTCGAAAAAAAAAATGATTTTTTGGATAATTAATCCAACTTATAAATTGTGGATGTATATTGGGTAACGAATAGTATGGCATCATATGGATGATTTTCTAATTAAATAATTCACTGCATATAAATTAGAGAGTATATGACAATTTATTTTCTAGACATTAATACTTAATCAATAAAAAATAATTTTCAACTCATTTGTCCACTCAGTTTTATAGTAGTTGTACCACTTAGTTGCAAACAATTTTAATAGATCATAATTTTGTTTTTAATTTTTTTTGTCCGCTATCATTAGATGATAAGAGATTTAAAATATTCAATGACTAACACTAGGTAATTAATGTTTTTTTTTTTTTTGCAATTTTACATTATTTAATTATTAATCAATCAAAATTATATTTCATGTATATGAGTAATAAAGTATCTAGTCAAAGTCTTGTGTCATATATAAGAAGATGATGAAAAAGTCCAATATGATTCTATGAACATACTTTTTTAATTGATTAATTGTCTAACTCGTTCAACCCAAAATTATTACCCTAGACATGTAGTTAAAATATCAAATATCACCCAAAATTATATACTACAAGTATGATTTTCTATATTATAAATGGGCTAAGTCCAAAAATACAATCTAAAGTTTAAGAGTTTCTCGAAGTGCGACCTAAATTTTTTTCGAAAACTTTTCTGATGAAATGATGTAACTTGCATGTGACTTTTAAATGATTAAAAATAACATGGATTGTGATTGTGTTTTGTTTGCAACCTTTTTTTTTTTTTTTTTTTTTTTCCAATTTGAAACCTAAATCATTTTAAAATGACAAATTTATCATTCTAAAAATCACATGTTAATGAAAAAATTATAGGAAAAGGTGTTTTAAGTTTGAAGTTGAAGAAATTTATAACTTCAGAATTACAATCAGATAAAAAAAATTAGATTGAAAACAAAAAAAATATTAGATTATAAATTGATTTTTGTATTTATCTTTTGATAAATTAATCAAATCTCAAGAGAGCATGTTGATGTTGAGATTCACCCTTATCAAAACACAAATGAAGTAAAAAAACCTAAATTATTGAGTTTTATCATCCTTCAATCTCATTTTTTAAATCAGATTGCAACCTAAACTATTAAAATTTATCAAATTATAACTCTTGACCTATTTTCTGACGAAAACATGAACACATGACCTGTGCGCTCAAAACATAAAAGTACACCTAAAAATATAAAAAAATTCTTGTAATCTTATAATTTAAGTTGACAATCACATGTATGTTGTGAGTTCGTGTTTTGACAAAAACAATGATTCAAAGATTGCACTCAATAAATTTTAGAAGTTTAGGTTGTAATCTGATAAAAAATAATTATCCAAAAAATGAAAAGTATCAAAATGTTCCATGGTGTTTTGCATTTAACCCTAAAAAAGGGTACCGATTGGCAAAAGCCTCTCGGTGAGACACACGCTCCACCAGGGCGATTGGGAGGTGGTGAGTGAAGGTAAAAGATGAAAACCGGTTTTAACGGTTACAAGACGAAGGAGTTGTTGAAAACAGATAAAATGTGAAATGAAGAAAGCCAAACAGTCCCTTACCAAGTTTTGCCTTTTTTTTTTTTCTTTATTTCCCACATCTTTTGTACATATATATCTCAATTCCCCTGCTTTTTGTCCCCCACTTCTTCGCATCTCACTGCTCATAATTTCCCTAAAAAAAGATTCAAGAAAGAGAGGAAATCCCATTTGACTCTGATCTCAAAGCTGAGATATTTCTTCAGTGGAGAGTTGATGGGGTCGAAGACCGCAGTTCTCTGCAGTTATTTGTGTGCTGTTACTGTGTTTTGGTGCAGTTCCATGGTGTTTGCTGGTGACATAGTTCACCAAGATGATGTTGCTCCCAAGAGGCCTGGCTGTGACAACAATTTCGTCCTGGTTCTCTCTCTCTCTCTCTCTCTCTCTCTCTCTCTCTATTTAAATTGAAAAGGTTGCACCTTTTTGCACTTATTGTCCCTTTTTAGTACCTTTTTCAATTGGATAGTTGGTTTACTAATTGATGGTTTTCTTGATAGTTGAGAGTTGGTTATGATTTTGGCTTTATCAATGGCTAAAGCTACTGTATTTGATGTTTTATTATTATTAATTTTTATATGTTATTGCCATGGGAGTGTTCTTCAAAGTTTAATGTGGCGTAGGATCTGTTTTGTACACTGTTTACTTCCTTGTGTTTTGTATCTTAGATGAATTTTGAAGGTATAGTATATTATGGAGTTAGGTGTTTGAATCTTGGGTTTTGTCTGCTTTCACTATGGCTAAGGAAGTTAGTGGTATTAAGGATGTCGTTCAAAGTTTTGATTTCGAGTGTTATGTGTTAAATTGAGAAAATTAGCAAGCAAAAGGGAATTCTAGGATGAAGGATGAGAAATTGGAAGATATTAAATCCAAGATCCTGCCTGGTTGTGTAGTATTCGATAAGGACATGGATTTGTAGTCTGTCTTAAGATGCTCAAAATCGGAACTTTAGATAGCTACTACTCTTTCAGTTTATAACTTTTAGAAGCTGAAAAGTTCTTGGAATAGAATATGTCATCTTCACAAACTCGTCAAAGAAACATTTTCTTGCATCTTCTAAGAAGATATTGTGTGTATAATGCAACTTATATCTTGACATATAACCAACCGGTATCTCATGTACATGTTTTTTTTTTTTTTTGACTAAAGGTCACAGTTCGTTACTATTTAATAGGTTAAGGTACCAATTTGGATTGATGGTAAAGAAGCAGTACAGTTTGTGGGTGTTGGTGCTCGATTTGGTCCCACCTTGGAATCAAAAGAGAAGCGTGCTAACCAGACTAGAGTTGCTCTTGCGGACCCTCCTGATTGTTGCAGTAAACCAAGGAACAAGGTTTTCTTCGTCTTTTCCTATGGTATTCTTTTAAGGTTGCCAGAAATCTTGGTTTATCATTCACATGTTTTTGCTATTCTATAGTTGACAGGTGAGGCTATTTTGGTCCATCGAGGAAATTGCAGTTTTGTCACCAAAGCAAATGTTGCAGAAGCTGCTGGTGCTTCAGCTCTACTGATTATAAACAACCAGACAGGTTTCTCGTTTTTCTTTTGTGAAATATTGTAAAAGCAATTGTCTTCTTATATAAAGACTTGACCGTTTACCATTATTGTCATGGTAATTAACAAAATTGAACTAGATTTTAATGTCAAGTCATTTCTCAACTGCTAATATAATACCTTTTCGTATGGGGCTAAATTTTCAGAACTCTTCAAGATGGTTTGTGAAACAAACGAGACTGATGTAGATATCGGCATACCTGTTGTCATGCTCCCACAAGATGCTGGTGAAAGCTTGAAAGAAAACATGAGAAATACTTCTCAAGGTAAGCTTCACCATTAAGGCTTTGCTCGTTAAATAATCACCATACTATTTCTATATTGTTAGTATGCACGTCTGTGTTAGTAAGCCTGTGTGCAATCTGTTCATGAGTTTGGGTTTATTGTCAGTTTCGATTCAGATTTACTCTCCAAAACGCCCATTGGTTGATGTAGCAGAAGTGTTTTTATGGCTAATGGCCGTTGGTACCATATTATGTGCATCTTATTGGTCTGCATGGAGTGCTAGAGAAGCAGCTACTGAACAAGACAAGCTCTTCAAGGTAGCACAAACGAGCGGTCACTAATATCCCTCTGCTCGTTGATATTACAGGCAAGACTGGATTCCCTCCTCCAATTGATTGACATTTCATTGTTGACCTAGCAGGATGGTTTGGATGAATACCTCGCCAATGACTCGTACCGTTCCAGTGGCTTTGTCGACATCAATATGATGTCAGCAGTTTTTTTCGTTGTCATTGCCTCATGTTTCTTGCTCATGCTCTACAAATGGATGTCTTACTGGTTCATTGAGGTTCTGGTCGTCGTTTTTTGCCTTGGTGGCGTAGAGGTACAAAGTTGGATTAACTATGGGGATATGTTACTTTTCACTTTTAAATGATTACTGATTCATTCGCCTTCTTGTATAACAGGGTTTGCAAACTTGTCTAGTGGCTTTGTTGTCATGGTATGTATTATGTTCGTTCTTTACATTATACCTATACATTATCTTTGTTTAATTATATATCACAGTTACGGTGTATAGCTCCAAGTGTTTATTACCACTTCTTGAACTAGGATTTTGTAGTAAACATCTTCTTCAAGCAAGATTTCATCTTTCTCCAAGAATAAGTCTAGTTTTCGAATAACTTCAGTTAATTTTATACATTGCTGCAAAAATTGATAATGAAAACTTTGCAAATGATTGTTTTGGTTGCAAATCACTGTGTTTTTTTGCAAATGTCTCAACTGAACACATTTGCTCGAAACGTTTAGATACAAAACTGTCTCAAATTGGGACTATTTTCTCAAAGCATTGACTCATGGTACTCCACTATAGTTTCAGATGGTTCGAACATGCTGCAGATTCATTTGTTAAAGTACCTCTACTGGGAGCCGTGTCATATCTGACACTCGCTGTTTCTCCATTATGCATAGTATTCTCCGTCTTATGGGCAGTGTATCGCAGTGTCTCCTTTGCTTGGATCGGTCAGGATATACTTGTAAGAATTATTTTTCTGTCCTTTTTTTTATTTCTGAATACTGATTAAACTTGGCAAGGAAAAAGAGAGTTTACTGAATAACTTTTCATGAATGATGGTAACAAGAAAGTACTTGAGACGAGCCCGCGGATTTGCTAAACTTTCGTCACCTTTTCTTGAAACATGTTAGCCTATTAAATGTGGATTTGACTTCTAATTCCGTTCCATTTAGAGAATGACATACATTCTTTCAATTCTTGATCTTGTCTGGAAAGGAGCTGTAAAATTCCTCTCTTTTGTTTCTTTATGTCGATACTAATGGTTTGGCTCATCTCCAACTTTATCTTTGTAACAGGGCATTGCATTGATAGTCACCGTTCTCCAGATAGTAAGAGTTCCAAATCTCAAGGTGATTTACTCACATCATATGTTTCATCTACGAATGAGGATTGCGTTCTTGTACGACATATTGATCACACTCCAAACGAAGAGAGCAACATCAGATTATGAATATTAGAACAGCTTGTGCTTTTATATGACTTGATGGCAGTTTTTCTTGCATGCATACTCAGGTGGGAACAGTTTTACTAAGTTGTGCATTCTTGTACGACATTTTCTGGGTGTTTGTCTCCAAATGGTGGTTCCATAAGAGCGTGATGATAGTGGTGAGCGCTACTTTGAATCTTGAAACGAACCAAAACGTAGACATTTTTTACTTAGGTTGTCAATGGATCCAGGCTGTCTTATAACCATGTTGTTTGACTCTTTTCCTGTAGGTGGCTCGTGGTGATGGAAGTGGAGAAGATGGGATTCCCATGCTACTCAAAATCCCTCGAATGTTTGATCCGTGGGGCGGATATAGCATCATCGGATTTGGTGATATTATCATACCAGGACTACTAGTAGCATTTTCTCTAAGGTTTTAATAAGATTCTATTCGACCTTGTATCTTGAAAATGTAATCTCATCGAGCTCGTGTTTTCATTAATTCTTTCTCGTCTCTTGCAGGTACGATTGGCTGTCTAAGAAAAGTCTGAAAGCTGGATACTTCATGTGGGCTATGCTCGCTTATGGTTTAGGTGAGAATGATGTTTTTGTACTTCTAGTCGAACGTGTTAGTGTAAGCCAAACAAAGTAACATCCAACAAGTGTGTTTTCTTCACCCCCTCACCCCTTAAAAGCGACCTAAGTCGAGCTTGCTCACAAGTTACTTTGTATCGACTTGGGAAACCTCTCGATTTTAAAAGTTGCGTCTGAATTTGAGCTTGACAATGCAAACCTAATGGTCTTATCGGCTCGATTCAATTACATCCCTTACCCTTTTTTCATATAGTTTGAATCAGTAAAGGGATTCTTACAACATTAGCAACATTCATTTCATTGCTTCTAAGATGTTAACATGCAATCTTTTGTTAATAGGTCTTCTAGTTACATATGTGGCACTTAACTTAATGGATGGACATGGCCAACCAGCTTTACTTTACATTGTCCCGTTCACGCTAGGTAAACGACGAAGCTCTATTCCCAATCGCTATTTTAGATTCTCTATTTCCGATCGTATTTTAAACTTTTATCTCCAGGCACTCTGATAACGATGGCGAAAAAGAGAGGAGATTTGAAGCATTTATGGACTCGAGGAGAGCCGTATAGACCTTGTCCACATGTTCGACTTCACCAGGACGAACAACATCCAACGACGAGTTGCCGTTGATCATTTACACAGTTTTTATCGAGTTGAGTATAGAAATACCTTATATGTATGTAGATTAGGAGGTAACATTGAGAATGTACTCTTTTAATTGCTTCCAAATTGTGTGTTGTGAGATTGTTGAGCTCAATTTTGCAGTTGTGGAAGAATGTAAACTAATTGAATTAAACATAACACATTAATAAACCCTTTTAAGTTAAATTCATCTATGCTTTGCATGTTTTGCCAATTTTTCTCGAGTTTCAAGACCATTTAAATTTGAAATTAATTCAATATCAAAGTATATCTATCTATCACCTATATAAAAGTATGAATATTTCTTACAAGATATGGATTGCCTATTATATCTTTATTAAAGATTTTATTTAAGGTTATAATAGTAATTTATGATTTTCATATTTAAATAATTTTACAAAAGAATTTCAAATTAAAATCATATAGAGTTCTATTATGAGTAGGACTCTAATTTACAATAAATTTTTTTGAATTTAATTTAATTCAATTTAGATTGTATATCCGTATAAAAATTATTATTTAAGGTTAATAGTATTATAATATTTTTAATTAAAATAATTCATCCTCCACATGTGACGCATGTGCTGATGCTCGTATGAAATAAAAGGCTAAATGCAAAAGGCGACCCGAAGTATAGATTTTTTTCAATTTGCAGTCTAGTCTCCTTTTTTTTTTTTTTTTCTCAAATACAACCTAATCTTCTAAATTTATCTAGTTGTAAATTTTCCAACAAAATAAATATCTAGTGACACGTGTGGGATTTAATTTTTCATTTTATAATCTAAATTTTATTTACTTAATCTAATTTCAACTTAAACTTTGTCTTTTCATCTAATTGCAACTTCAAGTTTCGAAATTTATCTTAAATAATAGGTCGCAAATTTACAGGTAGATTTAATAAAATAAAATTTGGATTGTAAAGTGAAAATTAAATCATTTGCCGAAGAAATAGCCGCAAAAGCGATTAGATTATAATCCGATAACTATAGAATTACCAAAGTGAAAAAAACTATAACTTCAGACTGATTTTTGCTTTTAACCCAAAATAAAAATAACATATATACATGTAATTCTTTTTTCTCGATTTAATATTAAACAATTTCCAAAGGTAAAAAGTTGTGTACCCAATGCACCGTACCCCAAAGATATTATTAGTTTGGTATTAGGTATATATCCATAAGATATTATTGATGCATTCATAAGGTATTATTGATATATTTTTGAAGGTATTAGTGATATACTCATAAGATATTAGTTGCATATTCATAAGATATTACATGTATAATTGAAATATATGTTTTAGTGAAAGTATTATTCAAGGTATTACTTATTACATGTTAAAATATTACTCATATTACTTAAATATATTACAATAAGTGTTTGAGGACACGGTGCCCAGGGGGCACGCAAGACCTACTCATTTTCAAAATGGTACTATCAATTCTTATTAATCTGTAAAATCATACCAATTTTTTTTTCTTTTTATGAGAAATAAATATAATGGGTCTCATAAAAATCAACTATATTTCCACCATTGGTGCATTTTAGCACTAGAGATAAAAAAGAAATAAAGAATCTAGACTTTGCCAACAATCTGCTATCAATTGTTAAAACCTAAAATTAGAAAAACTTCCTCATATATTTACAAGTACATCACAACCCTTTTGGCTGAAGATTTCCCAGCAATATGATCTCCTTTCAAACTCTATCAAAGAGGGCGAAAAAGAACAGAAAAATAAAAAACAAACGAGCAATAGCCACGACTACCTGCGCTAACGAGTCTACCAGTAGAACCCTACAATTCGTCAACACTTTAAAACGAAGGAAAGAAAGAGAGATGACAAAATTGGCTTTTGTATCGGCATCTGATCCAAACATTCTTTCCCTTATTGTCGTTGGGTAAACATGCATGGAGTAAACTCAGAACATCAAAATCGAACCTCTAATATGTCAAAAGAATTTACCATTGAAGCTTGAATGTGAATCCACATTGATGTACATCTCAAGTTGGAGCCCAGCATTGTTACAAACACACTGGTTGGACAAAATGACCAAAAGATCCTTGTGGCCAGTCTCTATACGAAGACACGCTAAATTCTTGATCATTTCTGCTGCTGATCGAGGCCTGTGAATGGGGGAGAAAAATTAGTATATTATGAAAAAAATATCATGGCACTTTAAAAACCAAATCATGCTTTTAGTAGAATTCATGAAATGGCTTGGATCGGTATTAATCTGGATACGGAAAAATCATTCTATTAGATCGAAAATATATAAAACATGAAATTTGACTAGAGGTTTGATTACACTGTTCTTCACTCTAGAAAGCAGTGTCACAAGGAAAAGGCATAGAATCTGTTCGTAGAAGATTACACTTGGAACAAAAGGAAAAATGGAAACAAAAGAATCGGACATACTCGTAAATACCCTCAAGGAACCATTTCCATTAGTGGCCAATTGCAACGGTCTTCTGTCTTGACCCAGAAACAGAATCTCTTGCATTCTTTCAGGCCAACCTGAGTTTAGTCGTCTGGCAAAATCTTCCACTTCCCTGATATCAAATAAGAGAAATAATGGCATAAGAATATCGTAATTAAACAGGAAAATGAGCCCAAAAAAAATCATGTTTCTCGATGTAGAACATTTAATTTTGATCGGCTGACAAATGTAATAAACCATCAACTCATACTAGTGCCCCTCTGTGTATTAGTATGGTTTAACTTAATCATTTATAGTTCTTACAGGCAGTATAGAAACTAACAATAATAGATTATCATTTAAGTTTTGAAACATTCACAGATATGAAGACGAGCTATGTACTTTTGGATTCTTTATAGAGCTAACTCAAGATCTGTTTCTGTAACTGGGCTAGTCAAAAAGCATTGAGCTCACCTATCAATCTTTGCTTTCAATACGGGGTCAATATCATCAAAGTCATCTTCCGCAGGGGCAGTTTTGTCATCTGCAATCTCCAGCAACTTTGTAGCCTTACAGAGTTCAGGCAGATTGCCATTAAATGTAGGTTTATCACACACAGAATCAAGGTCATTTGATTCCTGCACCATAAAAGGACGTTAATCCAAATACCACAAGCATTCATAAAATCATGCCCACATTGCATGCCCTCTTCAATGGCAGGTGAAAGCAAACATATGCTATTAATAAGCAGCAGGACCACCAATGGCTGATATTTCATTAAAGCCACTAAATAGACAATAATATACAAAAATATAGTAAGGAATACCTCATGTTGTTGTGCAGCATATCCAGAAGAAGAGCTGCTGTTTGGAGGAGCAGTCTTAGGATTATCTTTTCTCTTCCGATTCTTCTTTTTGTGTTTAGAAGTTGTAGTCGCCTTAGAATCTGCAAACCCATCTGTGAATAAAATGGTCCAACTCCGAACGATAAAATAAGGGAAGAGAGGCAAGTAGATAGAAATTACAAGGATAAATCATCTAAAAGAAAACCCTTTTGCATTCTAAAACAAGCCCAAAGATATTGTGTCATAGTTATTTCAGATCAATCATATAACCTTCCTGTTCTGAATATACCATGATACACACTTGATACACAAACAACAAACAGACAACTACAGATTGTCGTAATGAGCGTGTCAAAGAGAAGTCATAATCAAGCCAGGAAAAAAACTTCTTCAACTTTATGCTATGAGCATCTTTCTAGCATATCCCATATTCAAGTACTCAGGAAAGTCAAAAAATGGAACAAAACCTACCTTCATTGCCTCCATTAATAAATGACAAAAGATCATCCACTGAACGATCATCTGCTTGATCCTCTTCGACTTCAATATTCTACAGAATCCATTGAAAGGCAGAGTCAGACTCTCAACTTGAACATGCAGCATATCATAGGGGTAACCATTTTTAATCAGTTTATTCAATATTCTACAGAACCCACTGAAAGCCAATGAATCTGGGTTTGCACATACCACCAATTTTTATATTGGTGAATAAACATTTTCAAGCAGTTTGCTGAAGTTGAAAATTATTGCTAGCTAGAGCTTCTATAGAAACCTAATTGAATAATTCGAAGATCATAGAATAGCACAGGAAACAGTTTCCAAAGATCACCTTTAATCTCTCTCTTTCTTTTAATTCTTTCCTCTTTCTAGCATACAATCTATTCAAAAGGCGAATTCTTGGATCATCCATGGTGTTTTTGATAGGCTCTAACTTTTCTTCCTGTATCAGTAACATAACAAAACTTTAGTAAGAAAACACAGGAACAAAGGTTTCAATGAAATGACACAACACCTCTGTAAGATCATCAGGCAGATGAAATATCTCTCGAATTTCTTCTGGAGACTTTCCTTCAATAACTCGTGCAAGTGCACGGCTAGTGAGATCAACCAGTGGCTTAAGTTGCAGGCTATCAGCAGCAGAAGTCAATTCGCAAAGCCTTTTTGTACCCAAACGGACAAACCTCTCATCAAAGGACTTTCTCTCCTGCATAAGAGTATAGCAAAGATTAGTACCATTCACTATGTCCTTGGATCTGAAATGCCCCAAAAAACTACTTCCCCAGTGGTAACTTGATGAGTAAGAAGAATAAAAGGAAGCTCATAAGAATGCAGCATTGTCTGATAACCTTGTTAGAGCGTCCTGGAACTTGATGAAATCGACAGTAGTCAAGAATTAGGCTCAGCATAGGAGAATTGACCCGTGAAGGTAGGGAGATAGGGTATTTCTTAGAAGATCCCATGCCTGAATGTATTTCACGACATATGAATGGACAGAACATGGCAACCTCTTGCTCAACTTGTTGTATTGAATCATCAGAGGTTTGAAGCCACACATAAGCCTTGAGAATCTGACAACACAGCAAGAATAACAACAAACCAAAGTGAGGAACGACTAAGAAAAGATAAAGCAGAACCTCTCCCTCGATTCATAAACAAGGGCCAATGTTAAAAGATTTCAACTGGTGAGACAACGAAAAAAAGAAAAAAGAAAAAGGAAAACCACTACACCGTTACATGGGTCTCACACAAGCATGCACAAACTATTGAATAATGCAGAGGGCAAACTAATGCAATCATTATTCTATGACAAAAGGTAGAACAGATCTGTGACACCGTTTGCAATGTGGACATACTTAAATGAATCACATGAGATACAAAGATCCATAATCTTCCAGGCTTTGCTTTCACCAGATATTTGCTTTGGACTTTAAGGGTAACCTCAGCTACTTGCTATCTAATATCAAGAGGTTCTGGCATTTTACATGTAAACACCCATACTATGCAAACAATGACCACATCTATAAATCAGGGGCATATAGATCAGCATGTTCTACTATCCCTGTTGTCATCGCTTTTGTCTAGTCTCCATATAACTTTACCATGCCTGATGCCTTAAACATTCAGGTTTCTCTTTGCTGGGACATTCTTGTTCACTTCCAAAGGTTATTATTTATATACAAGGCAAGTCCTCTTCACCTCTAAAAAGAATGTAAGGATTCAGTACCTCTAATTTTGATGAAGCCTAAGATAATTTCTAAACAAATGTCTCTTTTTATGTTGTTTTCAACTCTACCCTCCATTCTCTTATATTATCAAAAATATCAAGCTTTTATTTGTGCTGTGTGAGAAATGTTAGATCCCAACGGAGGGAAGAAAGGCAACATATGCTACCAAAATATTCAGAAATGAGAATATACACAGATAAGAAGATGCCTGAAATCAACAAGCAGTCATGTAGAGGGTACCTCGGGTTTTATAATTTCACTATCAGCTTCTATCATTGTACTGAATCTTGATACAGGGGGTCCAAGAAAACAGTTTCACGAGTATAAACCTGCAACAAAGAAAAAAGGGCATACAAATTATGGAACTGCCCTAATATAACAAGAAAAGATTACAGTCAAGCCAGCATTCATTTGTTCACAAGATCATGAAACCATAAACAGATTGTAGGACAATACAGTAATATGTCTAACTAGAAATCAGGCTGTTGCACTTAGTTGTTCATCTAAAGAGAACTCATATATTCTATTAAGTAGGAAAAACACCCAGTTTTTGGTCCTGTATCCAGTCAAATCACAACCAATTTGGGATAACAGGTGCAACATCTAATAACCGTAAACTAAGACATCTTTCACTTTACTTCTTTTTGAATTGGAGAGGATATAAATCAAGACACTCTAATTATGGACTCGTGTGATATAGTTTTGAAGATAAAAGCTAATAACTGCCTCTTGCATGAACTGAAATTCTCTTTCTCAGTCGACAAGCTCTGGAGAAACTACTAACTTTTGACCAATGTTTAACTGGAATCAATTTTTCAAGTCCCAAAATTCACTTTTCTTAGGGTGCCATGGGCAAACCTCAAGAAAACTGTTCAGTTTCCAGCTGATCTTTTGATGACCACTTGAACAAACTACAAAGTAAAGCATGAACTTGATATGTTAACAAGGCTTCAATCGGTTTTTGTTTTCGTTGAAACTCAAGCTTGTATAACAATTGTTCAGTTCCCAACTGGTCTTTGGAAGACTACTACAACATAGTAAAGCACGAATTCCTATTAGCAAAGCTTCAATCTTACCCAAACCAAAACAACCATGACTCCTCCTAACATTTTCTCAAACTCACAACAACAAAGAAACCACATCAACAACATCATCAGTGCAAATCCCAAGCATCCAAAACCAACCTAGAACCAAGAAATGCCGATTCAGAAAAGCCCTAATCCCTAATCTCAGCCCAAACACTGCCCAATCAAACCCCAAACTAAAAATTCCCCCAAAGCAAACAAGACACAATCACCAGCAAAACAAGAACAGCTGTACACCACACAATTACAGCCTTCAAACACCAAACTAAACTAAATACACCAAACAAACCAGTTTCGCCATAAATCAAACTGAAGAAACAGCAACAATTTAACAGAACAAAAACCAAACTTTTGACTCGCTGCTCGCTCAGCACAAATGTAAGAGGCTTCGCACCTGCAGATAACACGGTTTCGCGTGGCGGAGCTTTGAATATGGAAATGGCGGTTGTCGGCGAAAGCCGTAAAACAGATAAATGTGACGCCAAATAGACAGTAAATGAGTGAGAATAAAAATATGAATTATGTATACATACACACGTATATGTATATATCACTGTGTGTATCTGTGTGAGAGAGAGAGAGGAAGAGAGAGAAGGGATTTTAGGGTGAAATCCGCTAACATAGTGTAGTCAAGACACTTGTTTTAAGGTTAAGGAGAAAGGTGGCTTTCAACTTTTGGACAGCCAAAAATAAAACCTTTAAAATGTCTTAATTGAAAGGCCTATTGTAAAAATAAATATCAACTTTTTCAAAATTATAAATTTATTCCCACTTTTTTAATAACAGGAAGAAAATCATGATTTTTATTCACTACCCTAATTTATGTTATATTTATATTTTTCGAGTTCACGTGCACGATAAACATGTCACGTCGGATAACCTATAATTAAAAAAAAATCAAATACCACATTTCCACCAATTGCAATTTAATCCTAAATTTTTATATAATTAGCAAAGAAAACCACAATAGCAAAATTGCATTTTAATCATAACTTTTTATACAATTAGGCAATTTGAATTTATTGAAAAGTGGGGTAAATTTACAATTTTTGAAAAAGTTTTTATTTTTTATTTTTTGCGATTACACCTAATTGAAAAGCACAAAAACTTACACGAGATGGTGTTGCAAATAATTTTCATGAGATATATTTTTTTATTCATTAATCCAACCTATTTCCATAAACTTATATGTGAATTGTGCAATGTAGGTTGTGAATCTCACATAAAATGATTCGTGAGACGGTCGCACATAATGCTTACTCTATTATACAAAAAGTTGCATAAGATTGTCTCATGAATAATTTTTGTGAGACGGATCATTTTTACCCACTAAATCAACCAATTTCCACAAATTTTTAGATTAATTAAGAAGTGTGGGTTACGGGTTAACCCGTCACTTTGAAATGAATATGTGAAACGGGTTCATATAAAACTTATTCACAATTATAGCCGACATGGACAAATTGGTAGAATATGTTTGTTTTTGTTGCAAATTATTGGTAACTAAAACTGCTAAACAAGGTTAATCCTTTTTTTTTCCCATCTATATTTAAATATTTTCATCAAATTTGAAATTGCAATTTCATAAAAGTTGGACACTACATAAATAACAAGTGCCATTATGATGTAACATTATATATCTAAATAATTGTATCAATAAAATAATATATTATAGTCTTTAGAAAATAATATTATGTGTTTTTCTTATTAAATATTTGTAAAATTTTTATAAATACATATTTTTGTAGCTTAAATAAAATATATTCTGAAAATCGTAATGTACATTTTAACTTCGATTCTCAAGTCTCTATAAAAAATGATAATAATAATTAAAATGGCAAGTAAAAGTTTAGGTAGTGAGCAATTGATGTAGGCCCAATTGACTGATATGTAGGCCCAATTGACTGAGTAGGCCCAATAAGATGATTAAGCTCAGCCCAAAAATGGATATTTTTGGCAAAGTTTTGGGCCTATAGAATCATGATAAACCCTAGTAAAATTTATCATGGCCCAATTAGAAATATTCCAATTAGCTATATATATATATATATAAATCATGATTAAGATATTAATAATTTTAATTTATAAATATGAAATAATAAATAATTTTATTTCTAGTGAAAATCGAAGGGGAATTTTTTTTCATTTCTACTTTGAAGGGGTAATTGTTACTATATAGATAAATATAGATATTATTATTTTACATTCATTATGAATAAATTACTAACACTTGAAATGTATTTACTCATGCATCACACGGATACCAACTAAGATGGAAATGTCATTGAAAACATTATAATTTTTATAAATTAACGTTTTCTTATTAAACTTAAAATATTTATATTATTTGATGGTTTGTCACACGAGTAATAAATTAGTCGAAATCTCCAATAAAACTTTTTTTTTTCTATCCAGCATTTTTATATCAAAATCAAAATATATATAGTAAAGTTTAAATGTCCATACATCACGTGAGACTTGTATTATTTTTATAATACTACAAATATGTAAAACAAAATTTAAAATTTTTAATAAGTGGGCTTATAAGGCCAACAATTGTGGTCTAATTAGCTAGGCAGGATTCTTATGCCACTTGGACACATTAACGTGTCACAAATCTAAAACAACTATTAATTTAAAATCACAATATTTAAAGGGATGAGATCATTATACATTAACAATGACATGTCTAGTGGTAACATTATTTTCTGATTAGGTCAGGTCAATAAGGGAAGTTGGATTGGGTCGACTTGACTCAAATTAATTGTTATCTGTGAAATCCCCTCACATGAATTTTTTATAATAATTTTAGTTTTTGTGTCTTAGTTTGATAAACAATTGTTTTTTGGCTAGTTACTATTTTTTTAGTTAGTATTATTCTTATTGTAGAAGTATTATCATAAATGGTAGCTATCATACCAACTGCATGCAATTAGATAAAGTAGGTGAATATTAATGATTTACATAATTTTATGAGCCAAAATTCAGTTAATGCTCATCTCAAACTTTGGTTAGTTGTGGTTGGTGGGAAGTAGTCATAACTATACTCTTTTTAGATTTAAAAAGTTGCTACAATTTTGCATTTTAGGTTTTGATCAATTATAGTTCATCAACTCATGTTATATATATATATATATATACACATTTCTATAATGTTTCTTTAACTTTATTTTTCCCTATATCAATCTAATTTTAATTGAAAAATCCAATCTCCAACGCTAATCCTCGATGGGACAGATCGGATGTCTTAACATTAAAATATTGGTTGTATGATAAAAACAAATGGATTTAGGTGTCGCTAAATAGAAGATAAGTATTTCACATCATCACAATCTTTCTGCTAAATCGATCTAAAAACTTATTTTCCCATCAGACAATCGATATTCCAATTTAAAACATTAATGATATAAATACAGAACCAAAATTGTAGGATGAAAATTGAGAATTTCATCATAATTCACATTGAAAAAACACACATCTAAATAAATTGATATCACTAGTTCAAGCATGTGCTATAGAATTAAATGCCCTTCATTTGATTCAATTATATGACCCCATTTCTAGTTTGACATATGACAACTAATGTTGCCTATATTGTAAAAATGACTTCTACTTTAGACCAATAATGCAATAGCATTTATTCATATTATAATATAGACTAATCATAACTTTAACTTTGATATTATGAAAGAAAATTATGAGAATAAAATTAATGTTCAATAAATTAACTTTCATTAATGATGTGATGTTGGGATAAAAGTGATAATAATTTATTTATTAAAGCTCCAACATATGTCAATAAGATCAAAAGGTTATTTCCATTCTTATATGTTACATATATATTACTAATATAATATGAAATGTTGCATTAATGTAATTTTTGCTGATAAAAACTAGTTATTTATATTAGCTCACCCACATTTTTACAAGTTCATCTCTAATAATTTGCTAGTAAGATCCATGTATCCCAAATATATTTTAATCTTAATTAAAAAAATTTATGTTCAGAACTATCCAAAATGTATATGTTGAACTAATTTATTATTACTAGTCTTATAATCATTTCAATTAAGTTTTCAAGTATATGATACTTATAATTGTGAACTTGTATTAAATTATTATAAAAATATAGTTTGTGATATACTATATTAATGCAACATTTCAATTAGTCTTTTGTTTTTCAATTATCATCATACATCTCTTTATATATATTATTATAATAAATTAAAAATATTAAGTAAATTAAATTAAAAAAATAAAACTTTTGAATGGAAAATTGGATTAACAAGAAGGTGGAACATGTCATTTTTTGTTATATATATATCTTTATTATAAATCAAAGATTAGATAAAAATTATTGATTTATCCATTTTACAAAACAAGATTTGTGTGATGATTCCATAATTTTTATTTTTGAATAGTTTGATATAATACATAAACTATACAGATTTTAAAGTTGAAACTTTAAATCGTAGTAGCATTCGATCCATTAATAGTCTTTTTCTCAAATCGCAAAAACTCATATGAGACGGTCTCACGGATAGTTTCCGTGAGACGGATCCTTATTACCCATGAATTGAATCCATATCCACAAACTTTCATATGAATTTTTAAGTGTGGGTTATGGGTTGACCTGTCTCACGAAAAAAGATCCGTGAGACGGTCTAACACCAGACTTTCTCTTCTCAAATTCACTACAAACCTTTTTGTTTTTTGTTTTTTAATTCTAAGAACTTAGCAATAAATGATTTTTATGTGTCCCATTCGATTCAGTCAAACATTACATCACTAATGATATATGTCATGATATATCTATGCCTATATTTTTCAAAATTGACAAATTAACCGAACCAATAATAAATAAAATTTTTGGCTGATTGGATTAGTTTTAAATATTGTTATATCTATCCTAAAATATGTGTCGTTTTAGCAAGTAAAATTTATTTCAAACTAAGTGTTATTTTCTTTCAAAACATATTAATGTACATTAATATACTAAAGATATGTCGATTTACTCATACCAAATTTAATGTTTTTAATAAAGGAAAAAACTCAATCAACTAAACTTATATATGAATAGATTAAACTTTTTGTCATATTCCTTAATTTGTGTGTAAGAGATTAAAACGACACTTATTTTAGAGCTGGTTTTGTATATAAATGAGACATAATTCTACTTATATGAGTTTTAAACTAACAAATTAATTTCATTTTTTCAAACTTCAAAACGAGAGTTTTTATCTTTCATATCCACATTAATAATTAACATATCTTTTAAACCTTGACTCTACTTTTGTGGGTTTTAAAGTGACAAATTCTATTTTTTCAGACCTCAAATAAAATGTGTTTATCTATCACACCCCATATTAATAATTACATATCTTTCAATATAAAATCAATGGATTTCAATTTTTTCAGATCTCAAACTATTTTTTTTAGTAGTTTTTGTGTGGGACCGTCTCACAGATTTTTTTTCGTGAGACGGGTTAACTCACAACTCACACTTAGTAATTCATATGGAATATGTGGATATGAGTTCAATTCATGGGTAATAAGGATCCGTCTCACGAAAATTATCCGTGAGACCGTCTCACATGAGTTTTTGTGTTTTTTTTTTATCTTGCATGCTCCAAATTAATAACAAGTTGAGTTTTAAATGATCAAAATTGCCTCATAAAAAGGGATTCTTGAATTTGATCACCAATATCTACAAATAATTGCGTGTGTGTGTGGGTTGGCAAAGTGTTGATCAACTAGGGTTGAGTGGGGCACCTAAGTGTGACAATCACCATACATTTAGGAAATAAGATTGAGTGTGGCAAGAAAATAAAACTATAAAATTGACTTCTAAATATATTGGCAATTAATTAATTATTTATGTAAAAGTAGAGGATTTCTTCTCCAAGTGAGCAATGGATTTCTTGTATGACCCTCTTTCTTTATGAGGAAAAATACTTTAAAAAATAAAACAAGAACTTTACTATATCAAATTAAATGTAGTGTATGTGACAATAAATTTTGGCCACCAAACAATGCAGCCTTTTTATTAAATAATAAATTGAGAAGAGAACTTTGGTCCACTAACTTATCTTCTTGAAATAGTTGATGCATATGAAAAACACATTCATTATAAATTGATGAAACAACTCTAGGTCATCTTTTAGCTTTATTTAAAACCTTTTTACATAAAAATATGTAGAGCTATATTAAAATGGTTACGAATATGTTGATGTAAAAATATAAATAATATTATATAGAGGTAAGAGTAATATATGTGTATAAATTGTGTTGAAATTAGATTACGTAAATGTATGAAATTTGTACGTAAATGTAGAACTAATATAACATAAGTGTTTGATTAATATAACACAATAGGCAAAAACTTGCGTACCCCCGGTGCACCGTACCCCCAAATGTATTATTAGTTTGATATTAGTTATATACCTATGAGGTATTATTGATGTATTCCTAAGGTATCAGTGGTATATCCTTGAATGTATTGGTGATATACTCATAAGGTATTAGTTGCATATTCATAAGGTATTACGTGTATAACTGAAACATATGTTTTAGTGAATGTATTTTTCAAGGTATTATTTGTTACACGTTAAGGTATTAATCATATTACTTAAAGGTATTACAATAAATATTTGGGGCACGGTGCCTTGGGGGTACGCAAGACCAACTCAACACAATAATATTATAATATAGTACTACGTCCGTAAAAAAACAAGCGTTGTTTTAGCAAGTAAATTTTATCCCAAAATAAATGTATTTTTCAAATTTCAAGGTATATTTACATACAATCTGTCAAATATACCTCATTTACTCCTACCACATTCAATGTATACAAAATGATCATTGAGAAAAACTTCCACGCTGATAATAATTAAATAAGGGTAAATTTCTCTTTTTATCAATTTTACTAGTTTATGTGAAAACCTCTAAAACGACAAGTTAGGCAAATAAGAAAAAGAAAGAAGATGTGGATCAAAATCGATGAGAGTGTATGTGCACCAGATACACATGAAACTTTCTCTACTGAGGAAAAGAAAATAAACAATAATTTTGAGATAAATATTGAAAAAGGAAAAAAGTGATGAAATCTAACTCTCATTAATTACAGTTAAAATCGAATAAATTCAAAACCACCGAACGAGGGGCAAATACGTCATTTCACAACCCCTCCCATCCTCATTTAAAACGCCACCTTCCCTCCCCAACAAACACACACACACACACACACTCATTAATATACATGCATACATAGAGAGTCCACACACACACTGACACACACACACACAATGGCTAAAACCGCCGCCGGCGCCGCGGCGAGGTTCCCGTCGATCGAGAAATGCGACATCTCAGGCGAGAACCGCCACTCTATCGCGGCGGACCTCGACGGAACTCTGCTGATTTCCCGCTCCTCCTTCCCCTACTTCATGCTCGTCGCGATCGAAGCCGGCAGCCTTCTCCGCGGCCTGATTCTACTCCTCGCCTTCCCGCTCATCGCCATCGCGTACATCTTTGTCTCCGAAGCCCTCGCGATTCAGATGCTGATCTACATCTCCTTCTCCGGAATCAAGGTGCGCGACATCGAGCTCGCGGCGCGCGCTGTGCTGCCGAGATTCTATGCGAGCGATGTGCGAGCTGAGAGTTTCAGCGTTTTCGAGAAGTGTAAGAGGAAAGTGATAATCACGGCGAATCCGACGATAATGGTGGAGCCGTTCGTGAAAGAGTATTTGGGCGGAGATAAGGTGATCGGGACGGAGATCGAGGTGGATCCGAAGACGAAGAAGGCGACGGGGTACGTGAAGAAACCGGGGGTTTTGGTGGGGAAATGGAAGAAATTGGGGGTTCTGAAGGAGTTCGGAGATGAGCGACCAGATATTGGTATTGGAGATCGAGAATCTGATCACGATTTCATGTCAATTTGCAAGGTTAGTCTTCCTCCTTGTGTTAAATGTTTTCAGCTAAATTCGAGTTTTCTCTTTCGTGTTTGTTACATTTTCAATATGAAATTTATGTGTTAATGCTGTTAATTTGATAAGAAATTTAAGCAAGCAATTATAATATTATCTATGGAAAACTGAATGGATCATTTCTGGCTGTTATGAATTAATGCTTGAGACTGAAGATATGAAACTGATGCAATTTGAGAACATTTGCGATTTTTGTAAAGAATTAACCAATTTCTTCTTCTTCTTCTTGTCTTGATTTAATTTAGTAGGAAAATAAAAAGGAGAATTAAGCTTAGATCTTAGAAAAGCAATTAAGGATGCCTAGAAAGAAATTAATGCTGGAAATTTAATTTAGAAAAAAAAAAATTAGTATATGGATGACTTTGAAAAGTCATAGAATTCATGATGTTGGTAAACAACCTGAACTGCAGAAAATTTTCACGTTAATACACTTTTTAATTAAAAAACTCTGCCTTCAAGAACAAGCTTATTAATTAATGTCGTAGAAATCCACAATCTCATTTTGATTTTGTTAGATTATGAGAAGATCAGATTATGTATTATTTTATTTGTGTTATGTAAGTTGGGTCACTCCTTTTTAATAATGAGTGCTAGAAATTCATAGAATATATCATAAGTAATTTAGTGACGAAACAATGACATAATTATTATACAAGAATTATCTCTTAAGAACTTTAGCAACAAGTGGTTCTATTTTCACGGGAGATGTTTTATTCATAGCTAATTCGGTCAATTAAATTTAGAATCGTAAAACTTTTAAAACCAATATTTTAGAAACTTATACTTAAATGATAATTTGAACCGAATAAATAATTATTCAAACTTGTTTGAAATATAATCGAGTTTGAAAATTTATATTTGAGCTTGTTTGATAAGTAATTAAATCGAGCTTGAACAAGCTTTAGGCGAGCCGAATTCGAGTTGCTTAATATTTTTACACTTATTTTTATCCTTTTATAGTAATCGAGCTCGAGTTCGAGCCTAACTTTGGATTTCATCAAATACAAAAATATGTTCAAACTTGTTTGATATATCAAACGAATCAAGCTCAAATAAAGCTTTTATCACACGACCTTGAATCGAATATCGAATAGTTTATTGATTTTTAGTCCTAGTGGTTAGTGAGAAAATTTCTTGTAGCAGTCAATGATTTACATAAACGTTTTCTTGATTTGGCTTCACACACATGATTTCCTTATATGCAACCCTTTTCATAAACGTGAACTTAATAGTTTGCTATTAACAACTTGCCTTTTATTTTGCTATCTTTTTAGTTTTCAACACTGCATTAAATTTCATCATGTTCTTGTGTATACATGCAACAAATGTAGTGGTTGAGGCTGTGATAATTAATACCCAAAATGGGCCACTGCATTAATCCTTGCAAACTGCCAAGAAAGCCAAGTGGTGGAACAGAACATGTGTCAATCTTGATTCTTAGACTTTATTCTTGCAAAGACTATAAGCTGGCTATTAAATGAATGTTTAAATTGTCAAAGGACAGAGTTTTGTGTAATGGAAGTGGATGGCAGTTGCAACAAACTCTTTTAGGGGTCGTAATTCTTGAACTCTATCTTGCTTTGTGTCGGTTAAATAACTAAAATAATATAGTGGTGATAAATATGAACCCAACATGATTTTTCTTGTGCCCTTGCCAGGAAGAATTAATATGATAACTCTGATCTGTTATTTTCATGTCATGTTTGGATTATGCTGTTGTGTAGTGTGAATCTTGATGGGCCGACAAATATTGAGATGAACAGTAATTGTTCCCTTTTCTTGATTTTAGTGGAGTAATTATTTTCATATATACATATGTTATGCAATGAATGTGGGGAAAGAAGCAGGTTCTTGTTGCTTTCTCCAATTCAATTTGCCTAATTTATGATAATCATAATAGAAATTTATGAACAGGAAGGTTACATGGTGCACCCTAGCAAATCAGCCAAGCCATTGCCACTGGATCGCCTGAAAAGCCGACTGATCTTCCATGACGGCCGTCTAGTCCAGCGCCCGTCTCCCCTCAACGCGCTCATCACCTACATTTGGCTTCCCTTCGGGTTCGCCCTCTCCTTGGTTCGTGTATACTTCAATCTTCCTTTACCCGAGCGTATTGTACGTTACACGTACCCTATGCTCGGGATCAACCTTGTGATCAAGGGCAATCCGCCCCCTCCACCCTCCCCCGGCTCCCCGGGTAACCTATACGTATGCAACCACCGGACCGCCCTCGACCCTATCATCATTGCCATTGCATTAGGCCGGAAACCTTATTGTGTCACCTATAGTGTGAGCAAGCTCTCGAGATTCTTATCTCCTATTCCGGCTATTGCCTTGACACGTGATCGTGAGGCTGATGCCGCCATGATCAAGGCATTGTTGCAGAAGGGCGACCTGGTCGTGTGCCCCGAGGGGACCACGTGCAGGGAGCCCTTTCTATTGAGGTTCAGCGCCCTATTCGCTGAACTAAGTGACCGCATTGTGCCGGTCGCTATGAATTTGAAACAGAACATGTTCCATGGCACGACCGTGCGTGGGGTCAAGTTCTGGGATGCGTATTTCTACTTCATGAACCCTAGGCCGACCTACGAGATCACGTTCCTTGATAGGCTGCCGGAGGAAATGACGTGTAAGGCCGGCGGCAAGTCGTCGATCGAGGTGGCTAACCATGTGCAGAGACTCTTGGCTGACTCACTTGGATTTGAGTGCACTCAGCTGACTAGGAAGGATAAGTACATGTTGCTTGGTGGGAATGATGGGAAGGTGGAATCAATGTATTCTAAGTAATGAAAACAAACATTTACTCAGGGACCATTTGCTAAATAAGTGATGGAAAATTTTAGGTGTTTGTAAGGGTATATTTGGTATCGAATATTGTTTTGTAATGCTCTATGATTGTTGACTTTGTAGCAATATTTGTTGATGGTGTAAAACTTTTATCATGTTATTGATAAATTTGTTGTCTATTATTAATTGATTAATCATATTTCTGGATCTTTTTTATCTGATCTTATCAGATTTTGTATGTTTCAAATAAATGACTATATACGACATTATTTTTTAATTTTTAGTGACATATGCCGATACACTTTTATCTGGATGAAACGATTTACTTAACGATTTTTATTTATATTGGTTGTATATTAACATATCTCATGAAATTAGATAAGTAAATTATTCTTCATTTTATTATCAAAAGCCCTTTTCCTATCCTTATAAATTGGATAATACGATGTTAGTTTTTTAATGAAGGGTATTTGACTTTTCAAGTAAAATGGAAAAATTATTGGTTAGACACAATGATAACTTTTCCTTATTATCTATACATTTTATTATTTCCTCAATTTCCCTGTACAAGTTAATTTACTAAATTAATATATATATATATATATATATCCCCACCAAGTAAATCATTGTAAAATTTTCTAATTTTGTGATTTCTTCTTCTATATCTGTCCTTTTTTTTTTAATAATGTGCATTAATTTGGTTATCGACTTATTAAAATAAAATAAATAAAAATGATATGATCATGAAATTTATGGATAATGAGTTATCAAGCCATTAGGATGGATCATAAATTCTATAACATTGAATTGAAGTCAAACCGCTAAGGTTGGTGACCGAATTTGATGAGCTGTGGTTCATTTCAACTACTTTATTGGCTTATCCACTTTAATTATGTATATTGATACTTTAATTTGTATTTTATCAAATATTACATAAATGTTGTATATTGAGATTAGGGTTAATAGTCAGAAAAATCACGATATTGGTTTCAATTATAATTTTAATCAAAATTTGACTATTGATCAGAATAACATATCCATGTATATGCAATATATTTGCTTAACTAAGATAGTGAAAATTATTGATGTGCAACTTTTCACCTAAACTTTTTAGTCTTTTTTTTTTTTCCTGTCTCCCTCCCTCCCTCAAACTTTGAAAGAAAACACTACTTTTCGAGAATTGGTTTTAGTCGGAAAAACATGTAAATATATAAGGTTATGTCATTTCGACCTATAATGAAAAGTCTAGTTAAAACACAATTTGAGTAAATGTTGTAATTTTTTTCCCCATAAATTAACCTTTGAAATCATAAATAATTGTAAATGTTTTATAAAAAAGATGTAATAATGAAACAGTATTTTAATTTAGCTTTCCATATCTTCCCACCTCTTAACAAAATCCTAAATATCAATGTAGAAATTTAGTTGTAACTTGTACCTACATTACATATTGGTACTTAATTCTAGTAATACTAATATGAAATTAATGAAATTTATATCATTATTATTTATTTGATAAGAATGTTATGTTATTTATCGGATACTCCCTCCGTCCCTTGCTATTTTGCCTAGGTTGACCCGGCACAGAGCCTAAGAAAAAGCTGTTGAATTTGATTGGATGTGTTATTTTAATATTTTTGAGTGACAGTTTTGTAATTTAAAGGTATAATTTGAGTGCAAATTTTGTAAAATGAAAGAAATGAAGGGGTAAGGGAGTAAAATGTTTTTTACCATTTTTGGGTTGGTAAAATAAGATGGGATAAATAAAAACGGAAAGTAGACAAAATAGAGTGGGACGAAAGGAGTATTGTTTTGTAATTGTGGTAATAGGATTGCAAAAAATTCTCTCTTTTCTTCCAATTTGGGCCACAAGCACAATTAGTAAGTCCAATTTTAATAAACAACATATCAATAATTGGGCCTAAACTCTTTAATTTGCTATCTCAAATTTAGGCCCAATATCAGAGAATAAGTAGGATGACTCATTATTACTTGTTTACTTTAACAATTCTAGAGAGAGAGTGTAGAGAGAGAAGAGATGGTTTTACTGCAAAGCTCTGAGGGAGCAGCTTTCGAGGTGGAGGAAGCGGTATTCATGGAGTTCCGGGCTATCCACGGCGGCGCTCAACATAGCGGCGGCGGTGCGATTCCTCTTTCGCAGGTCAGCGGCGGAACCCTAGCCAAAGTGATCGATTACTGCAAAAAACACGTCGATCATAAGCTTAATCCTTTACCTAATGACGAGATCAATTCCTGGGACAGTAATTTTGTCGATGTCGATGAGGAAATCCTCCTCGATCTCCTCGTGGTACGTTTTCTCTCTCTTAATTCATTCAATCATATGTTTCACAATTCTCTGCAGTATTTTGTGCTTCGATTTATGAATTTGATCTGTTATCTTTTGCATTTATGTTATGCACCAATGATTTGATTTTGGGGCAGAATTTGCGAATTCGTCCTCTAATTATGGCTGCATCGTTTTTTTTTTTTTAATTTAAAAAATTGCAAATTTAGTGCAGAAACTATCAAATTTTTTGCTGGAAACTGGACTAAATTTGAAAAGATAAATAGTTTGATGCACCAAATTTGCAATTTGTGGACTTGATGGATAATTTTGTTTTGCAAGTTTTCGATGAAAATAAGTTGATTTCCTTTTGCTATTAGGTGGCAAATTGCAAAGAAAGTTTACTTGGATAAACCATATCTAATCACATACTTTAGATTTTGTAAAACTCAAAACTCAAAAGCTTGTTTCGAACAATCTCATGAACTCAAAAGCTTGTTTCGAACGATCTCATGAACTCAAAAGCTTGTTTCGAACGATCTCATGAACATAGTGGTCGTGGGAAGTATTCGATATGGATGGATTCGTCTCACGAATAAAGTAAAATCTAATTTGATGTGACTAAAAAACTGCCATATCTTTTTCCCACTTGATGATTTTTTTGATACATTAATCTTGTTCTTTCGAGATACTTATAGGTGTTTTTAGTTTATTTTTTTATTGAGACGAATCTCATTACCCATTAAATATGGGCTACGACCCGTTTCATGTAATTAGATTCATGAGATTCGAAATAAGATTTACTCTATGATCTCTCTTGCTATTCCATTCTTTCAAAAATTTCTTCCCCTTTTTGATAAATTAGGCTTCACATTTTTTATGGGTTTACAAGTCGTTTCATGTAATTAGATTCATGAGAGAATCGAAATAAGATTTACTCTATGATCTCTCTTGCTATTCCATTCTTTCAAAAATTTCTTCCCCTTTTTTTATAAATTAGGCTTCACATTTTTTATGGGTTTACGAGTCGTTTCATTTCATGTAATTAGATCCATGAGAGAATCGAAATAAGATTTACTCTATGATCTCTCTTGCTAATCCATTCTTTCAAAATTTTCTTCCCTTTTTTGATAAATAAGGCTTCACATTTTTTATGGGTTTACGAGTCGTTTCATGTAATTAGATCCATGAGAGAATCGAAATAAGATTTACTATGATCTCTCTTGCTAATCCATTCATTCAATTTTTTCTTCCCTTTTTTTTTGATAAATTAGTCTTCACATTTTTTATGGGTCATGAGCCGTTTCATGTAATTAGATCCATGAGAGAACCGAAATATGATTTACTCTATGACCTCTCTTGCTAATCCATTCATTCAATTTTTTCTTCCCTTTTTTGATAAATTAGTCTTCACAATTTTTATGGGTCATGAGCCGTTTAATGTAATTAGATCCATGAGAGAATCGAAATATGATTTACTCTATGAGACCTCTCTTGCTAATCCATTCTTTCAAAATTTTCTTCCCTTTTTCTATAAATTAGGCTTCACATTTTCTGGGAGTGAAGGATTTGTTCAATTTAACATGTCTTTCAATATCGGAGATGATAAAGAGGAAAACTCCCGGCCAACGGAGCAACATCGATCAACTTCGTGCCCTCTTCACCCAAATGCAAATCTTACGCTGAGATTTTCCAAACCAGATCTTTTAGCTTGATGATGCTTTTTCCGATTTCGAAATTAGGTTTTTCAGATAATCTGTTGCTATTTTGGTGTTGTAGTTCATGATCTGGTTCAAATCAATCTAACTTAATTTTTTGAGACTTGGTTACAAACTTGAACATGATTTGATTCCATTATTTTGTAATTGAATCTCAATTAGGTTCAGCTTGATTATTTGTATAAGGGGAAATATCGTTTCTGATCATCTAAGTTTTGAGTTCTGTTTAGTCATTGTTCTATTTTGAAATGGCGTGAGCTTCTTTCAAAATAAACATATTTGAAAATTGTTCGTTGGTTAAAATTGTAAAAAATATGAATGTTTAATATATATTCATTAATATTCGAAGTTGGGATGAAATTACAAATTGAGTAAAGCTTGTGATTTTTACAACAATTAATTCATATGCACGAATTTGACTTTTTTTTTTTTTAAGGTTTTTGTTTTAAGAAAATCTCAATAATTTATGTGCAAAATTTTAACAATCATAATTTAACCAAATACTAAATTTTAACACAATAACTTTTAAATATTGGCAAAAACTTTTATGAGTCAGGTGCATAATGCATCTGACTTGACCGTTCACGCCCCCAAAACGCGTCTCCTACGTGCATACACGCGCTCCCACGCGCTGAAGACATGTCCTGAAGCTCATCCAAAATTCGCTCAAATAGACCAACCTTTGTGTATAGTTAAACCAACCTTTGTGTATAGTTAGACCATCCATGTGTAGGTAGGTCTAACTATATACAAAGGTATGTCTAACATGTATAAAGGTATGCTTAACTATATATAAAGGTATGTCTAACATATACAAAGGTATGTTTAAGTACACATAAAGGTATGTCTAACACAACGTAAAGGTATGTTTAACATAACGTAGTGGTATGTGTCAAAATTCAAAAATCAAGCCAAAAAAAGACAAGGCATGAAATCTGGGCAGAACTGATATGTTTAACATAGCTTAAAGGTATGTCTAACATAACGTAAAGGTATGTCTAACATATACTATTGGTATGTGATTTTTTTCAAAAATCATGAGCGAAAAAAAAAAAAAAAAAAGAGGGTGCGGTCCCCCTGACCCGGATCCGACCCACGTGCATGGATCTAAGATCCATGCACCTGATTCACAATAAATTTACTCTTAAATATTTAGTAATGGTGTTTGAAGTTCACACCTATGGGTTTAACTAGAACATGGGCCATCGGCCCATCACAGCCCATACCCAGCAACTATATTTGGGCCGACTAACAAGACTTCTATAAGGCCCATCATCAAACATGACGTGGCCTCTTTACAACTAGACGTTGGAAGTTAAATTTGCCCACCAAACTTCCGAAAATACCCTTACGCAATCTCTAAACTACCCCTTAATTCTCCAACAAAATCCGTAATTTCAACTGTAAATAAGGGCACTAATGTACTTTCCACTCGTTCTATAAGCAGGCACGAATAGACCGCCACGTGTCGCTCTCACAGCCCTCGTTATAATTTCCCGCTAATAAAAAAAATGAAAAATGAAAAATGAAAAATGAAAACTTTCAGCTGAAATTCTGTATGAAGAACAATGGCTCCAGAATCCAGATATTATCCACTTTTAGAGAGAGAGAAAGGGAACACGTTCTAGTGAGAGAAAGTCTGCAATTTGATAGTTTTATACTCAACCTATAGAATATTGTTTCTGTATCTATAGTAGAAATATGAGAGGATAAACGGATTTTTTTGTGCGAAGGAGGATTTTCCGGTGGCAATGGCATTCAGCGCCGTCGTTTCGCACCGGAATTTTGGCTCTTTCGTCGGTTCTGGTAATTTTTTTCGGTTAACTTGGAAACACTCTGTTGAGCTTACTATTTTGCCCGATTTAAAATTGTAAAATGTATTAAGCAATTGATACTTCAGAATTTCTAAATGTAGGCTTATGATTTGTTTGTGTTGTTGCATTTTGAAATTTGGAATGTGGAAAGATTTTTCGTGCATTTTTGGGAGGTATTAAGCTGCTAATGTAAGCTAGTGTATTAGATTGGGGAGCATTGATGAAAGAGTGTTTCGAATCGTGTAATGATGCCGTGGAATGAGGATTGGATGGACTTTTTGTGTTGGGATGTTACATTGTTGTGACAAGAATGTGTTAACTTTTGGCACAATTGAAGAACATGCAATAATTGTGGCCGGGAAATAGAGAATTGACAATCTCAATTTGAGCTAGGATTGATGTATAGTTCCTTGGTGTAGCCCTTTTATGTTTTATGATGTATGGTATTGCGTTGTGAAACCAGTAGTTGTTGATGCATGTAGTGCATGGAAAAAAATTAAATACCAAAACATATGCTTTATGCTTGAAAAGCTCACGTTCATATACTGATGTGATATGTGCTGTAACTTCTTAGATGATTATAGCTTTTATGACCTGTAGGGACCGATTTAAACTATTTGGTTTATTTGTTGTTTTCCATTTGATAGTCTTTGTAATAGATGTTCCATTGTTTTTGCTTTCATCGACAGGACGAGTATATCATGGAGAAACTGCCTCATATCATCAAAGATGTGGCCAATTGAGTGTTGCTGCTGTGCAGTATGAGAATAAGAAAATGTTTTGGAACAAGCTCTATCATCCGAGGGCAAGCTTATCATTTGACCATATATTTCACTCTTCCCTTTATGCTAGAGGTCAGCCAAACAGAGAAAACCCCAGATTAAATGCAACATCTCATGTTAAAGTAGATCCTCTTCCCTTGACCCCCAACCAAATTAGTAAGAAAATTAGGTCGAGTTCAAGAAAAAAGATCCGCGGAGTGTACAAATGCTTCCATTCATCAGCTTACTCCGATGCCAGTTGGATGCAAGCAAGGAACTTGGATAACTTTGGTTTTATTGATGGCCAGAAGCTGCTGTCAAAGCATTCAACAGCAATGAGGACCCGAGCTGAATTCAAATCTGAAGGGCATGATGTAACAGGGACTGAGTTGGATGCTCTAGTATCATCCAAGGATGCAAGTGAATCCGGTTTACTTGAAGCTGTTGAGCTAGCAAAACCATGGTGGAAGCAGTTTCCAAAGCGCTGGGGGATGGTGCTTCTTTGTTTTGCTGCATTTCTATTGTGCAACATGGACCGTGTAATGTTCATCACTTGTAACTTTATATGGATTTGCTTTACTTGTTTCTGTGATCCTTTCCACTTAATTCCACAATTTCCCTTATTCAAATTATATCAGTAGTAATCATTGTTTTTTGCATCCAACTTTCTAATACTATCCAATTGAAATCATATATTTGCTTTCTACTTTGACAAATATATTCTCTTTATTACAGGTGAATATGAGTATAGCTATACTCCCAATGTCAAAGGAATTCAACTGGAACAGTGCTACTGTTGGCTTAATCCAGTCTTCTTTCTTCTGGGGTTATCTGCTCACCCAGGTTTTGCTCATGTTTAGAAAGGCTTTAGTTATCTCCACTTGAATACAAACATCTGAACTAGCCTCATGTAGCGTATGACTGGCAAAAGCATATACTATTATAACTATTCCATCACTTAGAATTTGCTTAATCTTTTTCTATGAATATATGTTGGTTTTGTACGACTCACAATTGACTTCTCTAGTGAAATTGTACTTGAGGTCAGAAGTCAACATACACGGTATTCCTAAATATATATACTACTATCAGTAAGAAACAAGTGGTACCAGCATTACAGTCTTAAATTGCAAAATGTTTTAAAGTATGCCATTGTTGATCATGTGATACTGCTCTATATACCAACTTTTTTTTTTTATATTTTACAAAAGATATGATAAAATTTTATCAACACCTCTGTTTAACTTTTAGCTATCGTAGCCAGTGTCTTTTTCTATATATGTTTAGAATTTTGAAATTTTCTCATCCGCGTAAATGAGTAACAAGCTAAGATTAAGCTATCACTTGGAGTCACTTCTATTGTGTTTATTTTTTTTGCCTTTGGTTAAGATTCTTCATATTTGCTCTTTGGATAGATTGTCGGAGGCATATGGGCTGATAGAATTGGTGGGAAGCTAGTACTCGGTTTTGGAGTAGTTTGGTGGTCTGCTGCAACAATTTTGACACCAATTGCAGCAAGAGTTGGGCTGCCTTTCTTACTAGTCGTGCGAGCATTTATGGGAATCGGAGAGGTTAGATACTTGTGCACTTGTGTGGACTTACTAGAGATTATGTGCTTTTGTGAGTCCAATGCAATAATATTGAAAATGTATAACTTCTTTATAAGCACAAATATACACAGTCATACGTGTTATGTTCATTGGTGCTGCATTAATCTTCTTGTGTGGTATGCAGAAATCTGTGTCTTGGATTGGTACCTCACTCATTAGGAAATATTAGAGAATTTGATACTTCAGTGTTCTGATATCCTATCTATTTATTTACTTTCACAGATGTTCTGCTCTATTTTTCAATTTCAAAAGATCACCATGAACATTGAGACCACATCTGCTAGTGACGAAGTTATACACATTTTTAACTTATTAACACTCTTGAACTGCAATCCATGCATCTATATTGTGGGCTACAGTTCATGTGGGCTACAGTTCTTGCTCTTGCCTTGTTTTGAGAGGCCATAGTTTGTTTACATATGCTGATGTTGTTGACATGCTATGGATTTATTTCAACGAACTGTTTCTCATAGCTTCAAAAAGCTAATGGTTAAAATTGATTTGATGTTTAAAGTTATGATGCATGTACGTTTTCCATATCTGATAAAGATGCATATGCCTTATTCTCACTTATTTGTACTAAATGTTACAATATATCATATTTCCTGAAAATTCTGGAACCACATCTACCATACTATATATTTCGAGTAGTAAGTAGCTGTTATGTAAGGAAGTTCAGTGAGTAATATTATCTAAGTTATTGGACAATGCCAGTTTTTCGGTATTATCTAAATTATTGTCTGCTTTCTCCAAGTTCTGTTTCTATACTTCAAATTGCAAAATTATGCGAACATAATGTGTTGAGACATGATTTTTAACATCTAAAGACGTGTATTTTTTCAATCAGGGTGTAGCAATGCCTGCTATGAATAATTTGTTATCAAAATGGGTCCCTATCTCTGAGAGAAGTAGATCTCTTGCATTTGTCTACAGTGGAATGTATCTTGGTTCAGTTACTGGTTTGGCATTTTCTCCTGCATTGATCCACAAATTCGGGTGGCCATCTGTTTTCTATTCTTTTGGATCTCTTGGAAGTATCTGGTTTGCACTTTGGTTGAGCAAAGTAAGTTCCTACTTCTTTCTGAAACAATTTTTGCAATGAGAACGGCAGACGACTGGATTTGCACAAGTGGAACCTGAACTAGCCTATGCAACTAAATCCCAGTCCTTAATATTCTAAAATTAGTGGCGCATGTTGTCTTTTACAGTTATTTTTAAGAATCCTTTACTTTCGCCTTTTCTAGGCACACAGCTCGCCTAAAGAAGATCCTAATATAAGTGCGGAGGAAAAAAAGTTGATCATGGGTGGCAACATTCCCAGAGAACCTGTCACCAGTATTCCGTGGAAGAAAATTCTATCAAAGGCCCCTGTATGGGCTCTCATTATATCCCATTTCTGCCATAATTGGGGGACATTTATTCTGTTAACATGGATGCCTACTTACTATAACCAGGTAATCTTAGCCATTGAATGATATAAAAGTGAGAAGATATTTTCTTCTCCATTGCAATCTGAAGACCTCATCAGAGTTGCTGATTATTTTTCCTGCTTGTTGCAACTAATCTTATAGGTTTTGAATTTCAACCTCACTGAATCCGGATTACTCTGTGTGCTTCCATGGCTCACCATGGCCGTGTTTGCTAATATAGGTGGTTGGGTTGCAGACACCCTTGTGAGCAGAGGTTTCTCAATTACATCAGTTCGTAAGGCAAGCATTTCCTTCTTTGTTTATAGCATTTTTGGTTTCTATCCACACACTTATATGCAGTCAAACCAGAAATTGACTTTTCAATTCTTTATAATCACAGATAATGCAGTCGATCGGGTTCCTAGGGCCCGCTTTTTTCCTGACACAGCTTAGTAATGTAAAGACACCTGCTATAGCAGTGTTATGCATGTCTTGCAGTCAGGTATGAGTAATTTTATGAATGTACTAGGATAATTTCTCTCAAGATTAAAAAAGGCTGAAAATAATGCACACGGTTTTTCCCTAGGGGTTGGATGCATTCTCCCAGTCTGGGCTATACTCCAACCACCAAGATATCGGGCCTCGTTATGCTGTGAGCTGTTCTCATCTTATTACCGAAAATGTTAATATGTAGAATCTTCTCAAGCATTGAACTGATTGTTCAAACACTCGTATTGTCGTTCCATTTTAGGGAGTACTATTAGGACTATCTAACACGGCTGGTGTACTTGCGGGTGTCTTTGGGACTGCTGCAACTGGATACATACTTCAAAACGGTACGACTAAACTGAATATATCTTCAACTTTTTCCATTATTTTCTTTCCATTCAACATTATGAACACCGTGGTTTGATTCTTGACCCTTTTTACAGGTTCTTGGAATGATGTGTTCAAAGTGGCTGTTGCATTGTACCTCTTGGGCACACTAGTATGGAACTTCTTTTCCACTGGAGAGAAAATTCTGGACTAGATATTGAGAGAGAGAGAGAGAGAGGGAACATCTGAAGTCACATAACAGGAAAACGAAGGAGCTGATCGAATCAAACGACATTGTTCTCGTTTATCAACTTCTCGAGTTCTACCGAGCTGCTCGAGATAACTAAGGGAGTTGGTCTGAGGTTAGTAAAACTTGTGATGTTCACAACCTAATTTTATGCTAAGATAGCAAAAAAGAGTGGTTATTTTTCTTGGCAGTGTAACTTGAAAGGCTTATAGTAGATAAAATCTATCAAAGAAGACCTCAAATGATTCAATGTATTTTCTTGCTAGATCATAATCATGTATTTCAACATTAGTAGTATGAATGAAACTTAGTAGTAATTTCAGTTTCCATGTGCAATGTAGACATTTTGATGTCTCATATATTTTTGAAATTGGATCCTTTATTTTATACATCATCACTAGTGTAACATCCAAATACACTTTTTTTTTGCCCCAACTTTTGACTAATTTGATTAATATATAATATGTATTTCATTTTTCAACAATCAATATATGGTTGTAAAAATTTCATAGGAAAGTTCTAATATATATTCATCCCCTATTGTATGGGTTTATCTTTTAATTTGTCTGTGTGTATTACTCTAAATGAAATTATATAATCAATACTTTTGAAAAGAATATAATCAACAACTAGTACATTTGTGGAATGAATATAAAATTTGACACAAATAGAAAATAAAAGATTCTTTGATGATAATGGTAATATGTTTTTTTTTTCTTTTTCCGTGAAAATAATAATATCAATGAGTCCAATTTGGCTTTTGACCACATTAAGTAGCCATATTGCTACATGAAAATGCATGTACCAAATATATATTATTTTTTAATAAATCAAGAAATTGTGAAAAATAAAAAGAATTTGTAGAGTGTGGATAATTGCAGGGGTAGTAAAAAGTCCAAAAGACAAATCATGATAGTTTATAGCTGAATTATATTAGATTGAAAGAAAATCTTTTATTCAAAAAGTTCATTGAAATTAAAATTGACTAGTACCCAATAATTTCACTATTGAATTAATATGTCTAGAAGTCAAGTTGAATTTTAATTTCTAAGACATTAATATGTCTAAGACATTTGTCAAGAATAAATACAAGTCAAATTATCGATAATTATTTACTGTGGATTTTTTTTTTTTTTTTTGGTCTTCTAAAAAGGTTAATAATTTATTTATCCTCCTTTTATATCATTGCCCTAAAATTAAAACACTTTTGATTTAAGTCTCATCACTAACAATATTACGTGAAAAGTGTATTAATTCGCCAATAAAAAATGACAAGATGTTTACATATTTTAGAAATAAAATTTTGTTGTAAAAATAAATAGAAATAAACCGAAAAAATTATTAAAGCAAAATAGAGCAATTAAATCTTACTTTTTGTCTCATTTTATTCTTAGAATTTATATAATATTTGTATAAATATATATATTAGATGTGTATAACTTCAAGATCCGACCTTAGCTCAGTTGGTAGAGCGGAGGACTGTAGTTTGTTTGCTGAAATCCTTAGGTCGCTGGTTCGAATCCGGCAGGTCGGAATGTTATTTTCCATACTTTATTAATTTTGGAAAATAAAAAATTACCAGAATATATGCATTTCCTATTCAGTTTTGTTAATTTTAAGGGTAAATAAAAATAAACACTAATTTTTTGAACATGTTTGGATTTTTTTGGGGGCTCTAATTCTAAATGCAGTAATCATTCAAATGCAATTTTATACATCAATATTTAACTTATACAATTTGGAATTCATTTCAGCTATTAGAGTTCCTAAAACCCGAATCTTGAATTGAAATAAATTTTAAATCGAGTGTTTTTAATATTACAATCAAAAGAAATCCTGAGTTCATATATTTTTTTAATGTAATTAACTTTTATGTGCAAATTCATGTGGAATTGAAAAGGAGACAAGATAAACATAATATACAACATTGGATTCAACAGTTAAGAAGCTATGGATCTGCTGGTCCTGCCATTTGCTCGTCGTCAGATTTCTCGTCTTCGCTGAGCTCCTCGTCACTTGATTTCTCGTCTGGGACATCCCCGACGTCTTCTGGTTTGGCGTACTTTTGACAGTATTCTGGATGATGAACATTATGATATTCATAAGAATGAAAGTAAAAGATGAAACATAGAAATGCAGAGTTTATGATTACTGTTTATTGAAATTGATGTCATTAGTTATGCCGTTTTCGATTAGGGTTAGCACAATAAGGAAATATTGGACAAACATCGTAAAGATGGATCCTTTTTCCCTTATGTTATCATGTTTGTCTCATGGGATTTGAAATGAATGGATATCGTATCCACTCAAATTACGGAAGATTCAGACTCCACTCACATTGCTCAAAAATTAGTTCAAATGAAAGTGATGTGTTTGAAATTCGTATAATCTAAACATCATCGATGGATTTACTGCTATGAATTTCAAATCCATTCACATCTGTCCATAAGGACACAGACTTAGGGGGTTTTGGTGGGGCGAGCAGAGCTGGGTAGTCAGACCTGAACAATCTAGTCGAGCTTTCAAGCAGCTCGAGTAGCTCTTGACCTCAACAATACCCATTGATATATAAGGTTTGCAAATCTTATAGAGTTCAGGATAACTAAGACGAGATCGAGGTCATTGGATTTACAATTGGATCGAGGTTGATCAAAGTCTATTTTCAAGAATTAAGTTTATCAGACGAGCCATCGAGTCAAGTACGAGGCCGACACTATATCAGCTCGAATACACCAAAGGGAGTAAGATTACTTCGTGTTTTAGCTACTTTTGGATATTGGGTATTTAGAATATCTTATGTCCTAATTTCACCATTTTCTCTCCTAAAACCAGAAATATTAAGCCTAGAGTTTTAAGTTTCATCGGTTCAGTTGACAGTTTCAAATGCACCATTAACGGAACGTGCCATTTTCCATCACAAGAAAGTAGACGCAAGAATCAGAAAGGTGCATATATATAAAGCAAAGTGTAAGTTAAAATTCAATAGATTCACTATAGAAGATAAACATTGCTCCCCTCATAGTTCAATGGTCAAAAGTCACAACTATTTGAACTCTGTAATTGCTTGTGTTATGATTGGGCACAATTTTGAAAAACCGAGTATAAATTAGATGTCACCTAGCAATCTAAAAATGAACATAACGAGGCGAATCTTCAAGAAAAAGCACGATACTATATAGTTTCTAAGGCCACCCAGCCCCTTCTGTTTAGTTTCATACCTTTATACACTTACTGCAACGAAACTTCCATTTCAAGATTCTATAAGACATTTGCAATTTTCAGAAGACAGAAAAGCTTTCATTACCTTTAACTCTTTGCTCGTAAGCAGCTCGATCACGCATCATTAAAGCTGCAGCCTCTCCATTCAAAGGGTCAGATGGATTGGGATACAACAGAAGTTGTGGCAGAAATACCTCAAAAACATTCACCAGATCTGCAAAGACATTCGTTAAAGAAAGAACTCACTATCGACAAAACAATATGGCAAATGAATAACCACACGAAGTCCATTACCAAACATGGGACTCCAAGTTTGGTTGATAACATCCAAACACACCGAACCCGACCTGGATTTTCATCACCAAAACAAGACTCAATTTTGATGCATATAATATCTCATTCATTACATATTGTGTGATTCAACTGAAATTCAAAGATGGATCACTCACATCTCATCCACATTGGGATGATACATCTTGTTGATAAATCCTATCGACGGAGATTTATACGGGTATGCATCAGGAAGCTCCACCAGTATTTTCCATACGCCGCCTTGGTAAGGGCCTAGACATTCCATTGAGGAAATTTAACAAACAGTTGGAAGAGAATTTGATCAAACTTCAAGAAAATGAAACATCTTTTTGCAAGGATTCATCTCAACTTCTTCAAAACTATCTCAAACTAATCAAAGTTACCTAAAAAGCCACAACAATATTTAGTCAACTCCAACACTAAAGACTCCTTTTTTATAGCAATTGAAAAGGTAAAGAAACTTCAAATGTAACCAATTAAACTCCTTTCCAATTCATCTTCAAGAACTCATACACATAATCATCAACCAAACAAGATAAAAAGCACAACCTAGTCAACACAAACTAGTTAAAAATGGATCTAATAGAAACCCAGAAATCAAACATCCCCAAAAGGCTAAAACAATCTTCATCTAAGACAAACAAATCAAACATTGAGAAAAAAAGTTGGGAGATTTACTATCACTTGGTCCATGAAAATGCACATAAAACTTGTGCATGCCATCATTGATTGTCTCCACCTTGTAATCACTCATCATCCTATTACAACAAAGCAAAAATTCCCATTAATAACAATTAAAAAAGCTACAGCTTTATGCAAAAAAAAAAAAAACTTCAAAAAAAACTTTAATCCAAAAGAAAAAGGAAATAAACTAAGCTAAAAAAGAAAAAGGGCAAGGTTTTCAAGAATTTACAATTTCATTAAGTCCATCTCACGCCTCTTGCTTGGGGAAGACATCTTGAAACTCTGCAATTTGCTCTGAAAAAATCTGGGTTTATTCAATTTTCCTTTTTGGGTGACTTTTTTCCCTTAGATTTTGAGGAAAGAAGGGATGAAGAGAAAGAAATCAAGAATTTATTAGTTACTTGTTCAACTGTTAGAAGCAAAGTTTAGAACTTGAATGAATAAATGGAGAAAAATAAGGGGATGTGTCAGAAGCTAACATTTATTATGGTAGCCACCTCTCTCTCTCTTCTCTTCTCTCTCTCCTCTATCTATATATACACACACGTACATGTATATCATATGATATATAATATAAAAGAGAAGACAAAAAAATTCACTTCACACGTTTCATAACTATACGGTACGAATCTTTTTTATCCAATAATGAAGTTTATTTTCACATATTTATATAAGAATTGTAATACATAAATTATGAATTGATATGTCTCTTATAAAATGATTCGTGTTCAAGTATATGTATGTGGTGTTTTAAAATGCTTTCTATTTTGATGAATCCTCTTTCCAACTATAAAAGATATCCCTTTGCTGCTCTTTGCAATATACTGCAGGTGGGTCCCACTTGATTTAAACTAATACATAATTAGATGAATTAATTGTTTGGTAGGACAAAAAAAGTTGATTTAGGTATTGACCAATAAATAAATAGGATCACTAATTATTGAAGTGATTATATATATATATATATAATTTTTATTAGATGCAAGGACTTGTCACCATGTTGTATTCATTAACTTGATTGAGTTAATTAATTTATTCTATGTTATATGTTTTCCATCTCTTACATATGAAATAAAAATCAAATAAAAAAGAAGTAAATTTTGCATGTAGTTTAAAACCAACAAATTTAAATATGTTGTTTACTTTTTACAAAAAAACAATAAATACTAAATTTACCAACAAATTATGACACATATACTTTTTTTAATAAAAAAAAAACTACATGAATTTATCACATTCTTATTTAGACATTGATTTTATGTATTACTTATATATTTCATAAATGGTGTATTTATATATATGTATGTATTGTGTGAGAGAGAAACATAAGATTAGGTTTATGATTGAGAAATCACAAGATTTCTATTCATATTTTAGTGAAACTTTTCAATATGTGCTTTATCCTATTCTTTAATCAATCAATCAAGTGATAATATAAAGTCATTCAAAGTGGAAGGTATTAATTTTTTTCCCAAAAAAGATAAATTATTATGGGACCCAGATCCAAAATAACACATTTGTTTAAATTTGGACCCAAAATACCACACTATTTTAGTTTTTGACCAAAATAACACATTTATTATAATTTGTGCCAAAAATATCACATTTGACTATTCAAAAAGGTGGGGTCCCTTTCAAAGTCAGTCAAAAAGTGAAAAAGTTGATAAAAAAAAAAAACTTAATTGCATGCCATGAAAACCATGAAAATTTGTTCCACGAAAATGCCACGAAAACCACGAAAAATTGTTCCACGAAAATGCCTCCCACGAAATGTCACGAAAATGCATTTTCGTGGACATTTTCGTGGAGTGCCTAGACTCCCAGCTTTCAGCCTCGATTCTGCCCTCTTACGCTCATAATTGGGCTTCGACTTCTTCATGAAAGTTGTAGCCCTTCAAGTTAGCTATCTGATGCCACTAATTTTAGCCCAATATCAGTTTTGTACACCAAGTTATACCCAATTTACTCAAGTCCTGTCAAGACGAAAATCAGGACATTCTTGCACGACTTTCAACTTTTTGTACTATTATGCTCTCTTGAAGGCAGAATTGATGAAAACTTCCAACATGAAAGTTGTCTTATCTTTCTAACAAGACAAGAAACATTGAATTTTGACTTCTAGAGCTCGATATATGATTTTTCTCTCATAACTGCGCTTTATCGACTCCCTATCTCGACTCCAACTTGGCGTTAAATTCCATTGGTCTTTCATTGTGAAATGTGTTTCCACCAAAATGGGAAGTGTATTTGAATTAAAAGTAAATAATAACTAAAAAAAGGAATCCACTTTATTACACACGACAAAAAAAAAATCTATTTTAGGGTACAAATAGTACTTTGAAAGTACATCCTTTAGTCACATCATGTCATTGTTGTCATAACACTAAAGGATAATTTGTGGTATTTTGGTCACAAAATATAAGGACGGTGGTATTTTGGTCAACTCTTATAATTTTATGGTATTTTGGATAAAATTTAACAAAATGTGTTAAAGTGTGCCATTTTCTCAATTATTATTGTGTATTAAATTAAAAATAGGTACATACAAACATCTCCTTAAGACTTGTACTTTTCTTACAAGTATTTCCTCAAATAGGTATATATTTACAAGCAAATATATTTTACTAAGCTTCTTCATTTTTATCTTTTAAATAAATCAATCATCAAAAGTAGCTTTTATAGTTATCCTATTCTTTTCAAAATATTTTCAGAAGATCAATTCCAAAGCCAAGAAAAATCGCATTTGAGTGAATACTTCTTAGCTAAAATCTACACATTTTAAGTACGTTCCAATGTAAGAAGTTTCTAAGCTATCACAATTTATATGAGATCGTCTCACTGAAAACCCAGACCCGATTTCAAAAGTCAATCTCTATTTTACGGGTCAAACACATCTCACAACAGCCCGGACATTTAAACAATTCATTAACACAAGAGGCTATATACATTGTTCTACAACTTAATCTTTACAATTTACGCATTTGATTGTCTAATAACTTACTTTTCATAAGAGGAAACTTGAAACCAATATGCAGCTCACAATCACTAAGCAGATTACTACAAAGAATGCCGATTTTCACAGACCTAGCAATCCTTTGGCCGCTACCTTCTTTCTTCACGATGTCATCGTACATTCCCTTGGCAATGAATCTGCTCGACCGGGCTGGACTGTGACGGGCCATTTGAACTATTTACAAAGTTCATTGATCTTCGATGAATGAATGTGTATATGAAACAGAAAATGAGCAGATAAAGAATCACACCAATCTTTAGCTATTTACGTTGAAGAGGGATAGATGAAATAGCAACGTTAACCGCGAATTGGGTCGCTCGATGGGCTTTCGTATATCATTTCCTGCAATTTGGAGAGTTAAAACATCAACCTCACTTGCAAAATCAGCAAAAAAAAGAATAGGACTAATGGCCAATAGTTTGTAAATCTTTGCAAGATTTTGCCATTTAGCCACTTTTTTCTTACAATCGTCAATTTAGTCGTGATTTAGTATAGATTACGTGTAATTCAACACATATTGCACTTAATGTACAAATTGACCAAATTTACGTCTAATTTGGTAAAATCTTGCAAAGTTCTAGATTTTCTGTATTTCCTTTTCGGAATTAAATCCTACTCTCTCTGATCCCAATTAAGAGTCGTCTTAAAGTTTTGTCATAGATTAATGAACATAAAAGTTGGACAAATTTACACTTAACTAATAGAGGAATTTATGTTTTCAAAATTGGAAAGAGACTCAAATTAATTACATAAAAAAGATCAATCAAATAAGATTAATCAAATAAGTTTTAGCTAAAGAATTTTGGAATATAGTTGCATAAAAGTTTAAAACAACACTTAGTTGAAAATAAAATTTGACCTCTAAAACCACGTTTAATTTGAATCTTAGGGAGTAAAAGATATGATCACATGCATGAGTCTAATAGGTGTCATTGATATAACAACACTCGACATCAATGTGATTCGAAACCTCAATCACACAACGAGAAAAACGGAAACAAAACCGCAAAATCTTACCTGATCACAAACAGGGCAGGTATCGCTTCGTTCCATCCACTCGAGAATGCAAGAAAGGTGAAAGTGATGTTTACACTTCGTCATTATCTTAGAATTCTCCAAATCATACTCTGCACAACATTGCAAAGAAAATCAGACAAACGACTAGTATTGATACCAACAAAACGGCAAGAATGGAAGGGTACAACCATCTATTCACCTTCAAGACAAGTGGGGCAAACATCCTCTTCCTCTGTTGCTGAAGCAGTAAGTGGACTTGTCTTCAAAAGCTCAAGCTCTGATTTTTTTGGAAGAAAGCCCATCTGAGACGTACATTTAGCTTCTTTGAAATCCATGCGTATATGTTTTTCCAAAACCACATCATAGGGTATAGGTGGAGGAGGGGGTTGATAAGTATCCGGAATAGACATATTCAAATTTAAGCCAAGAAATGACGGATGCTCGTCTGGAGATGGTTGGTACTGCAAGGATAATAGCCATTAAAAGTGAACAACTAGGATTGCTTAATGTTTTACCAATTAGGTGTAAAATAGTAGTACTTTGAATTAGTTATGGAATGGGATGCTCTTCTGAAGCTAGTTAGGCCCGAAGAACTATAGGGCCGCCCGAAACCGCTATGATCAGCCGTTTAATCAGTTCCTCAATCAATAGACGCTTTGAAAGAGAGATTATTTATGAATCAAATAAGATTATTAATCATATTTAAAAGGTGAAATTTGTTGCTTAATAAAGCTTATCTTCGCTCAATACAGTCGATAGGCATCGTAGGTGGCCTATCACCTTCTAAACTATTGATCATATTGCAAAATTAGCAACAAACTTAATATTGAAAATTCAAGAAAAGAATGATCGATGAATGAGATGACTAACATAATAATAGACTGGTGTTCCATGAAGCTGAAGCTTTCTCGAAGAAGAAGAACAACAACCTCCCATTTCACCGAGTCTTCTGCTTAACAACTCCGATTTTGACAAAACACGAAAAGTTCTGCATTGATGAAGAAATAGTGCATAAATAGAAGGATAATGAGTTCAAGAATCAAGAAGCTTAGTTATCCCCAAATGATAAACAGATTTAAAGTTCTCAAGACTGGAAATTAAACCCTCAGAAAATGTTGATTGTGTTAAACCAACTAAAAATTCATAGTTAATAGAACTCACTACCAATGTAAAATCTCTCTCTCTCTCTCTCTCTCTCTCTCTCTCACACACACACACACACACAATTCTTTGCACAAATATGTTACCATTGAAACACACAACATAGCACGGAAAAACCCCAATTTAACTTTGAAGGGAAGTTGCAAAACACAGTTAAGATTTCTCTTCCACAATTTAGCACAACAATAATCAAGAATTTAGCAATAAACATCAGGAATCTAAAAAAACCAACAAAATCCATCTTTCTTCAATTTCAGAGAAAGCCCATGAACACCAAACTCAATTTCAAGAAAAAAATTCAGAAGAACACAAGCATAAATCATAAACACACCAAAAAAAGAAGAAACTTTACCTTTGAAAGAGTTCACTTCAAAATTTCCATTTATTGGCAATAAACTCTTCAAATTTCGAGCTTTCTGCAGGAAAAGGAGGATTTATCAAAGGCAAAAACTTATATAAGTATGACATGATCTAGATATTATATACTACCTCCGTTCCAAAATAAATGACGTTTTAGCTACTAAAATTTATCCCAAAATAATTGTCGTTTCCATATTCCAAAGCATATTTATATGCAATATACCAAATATACCCCTATTTACTCACCTCAAATTAAATGTGTTAAAGAGATAAAAGCACCTCATTAATTAAACTTAAATAGGGGTAGATTGGACTTTTTATCACATTTCTTAATATATGTGCAAATGGCTAAAACGTCATTTATTTTGGGACGGAGGTAGTATTTTTTATAAATGTTATGGTTTCTGATGTTATAAATATATTTTACAGGTATTATATACTCCCTTCGTCCCGTTCTATTTTGCCTACTTTCCATTTTTATTTGTCCCATCTTATTTTGCCAGCCAAAAATGGCAAAGAAAAATTTACTTCCTTATCCCTCCATTTCTTTCATTTTACAACTTTTGCACTCAAAAAGCACACATTAATTACAAAATTGTCACTCAAAAATATTACTACCTCCGTCCCAAAATAAATGACGTTTTAACAACTAAAATTTGTCCCAAAATAATTGTCGTTTTCGTATTCCAAAGCATATTTACATGCAATATACCAAATATGCCCCTATTTACTCATCTCAAATTAAATGTGTTAAAGAGATAAAAATTCCTCATTAATTAAACTTAAATAGGGGTAAATTGGAGTTTTTATCACATTTCTTAATATATGTGCAGAAGGCTAAAACGTCATTTATTTTGGGACGGAGGTAGTAAATAACACATCACATCAAAGTCAAACAGTTTTTTCTTAGGTTCCGTGCTGGTCAAAGTAGGCAAAATAACCTGGGACGGAGGTAGTATATATATATTATATCTATAAAGTATATTTAATGATATTTAATTTGAAATATTATCCACATGGACAGACAGGTGTCACTCTTTATCAAAAGTCAAAAAATAAAATTTAAGAGCAACAACTTATGTACACGTAAACCATTCTTGAGGAGTGGTGGTTAACAATTTTGATTTGCGTTATTAGGCTTTTTGTATATAAACTATTATTATTGTCCCTTTCTCACCCATCAAAATAAGAAATCTCGAGAAATTCTATTTCATTTTTTGTGTTGGATTCATTAAACATTATTAAAATATTATAGTTTTTGTAATTAATTTAAGTGTATGAGATCATGAGATTGAAGATTTTGTTTGCTCAGAAGATGATAACCGAGTTAATTATTTATTTATTCGTGTAATGCAGAAATGGGTAAAACAAAAAACAATTATACAGATAAAGTTCAATCAATTCAATTCAAAAACGTTTTAAAGAAAATGTTATTACTACCTCCGTCCCATGATTTTTAGCCTACTTTGACCTGCACAAATGTTAAGAAAAAACTGTTAACTTTGATTGGATGTGTTATTTTAATATTTTTGAGTGGCAATTTTGTAATTTAAACCAATTTTTTTAGTGCAAAAGTTGTAAAATGAAAGAAATTGAGGGGTAAGAGAGTAAAATTTTCTTTGTCATTTTGGGGCTGGCAAATTTAATTGGAACAAACGAAAATGGCAAGTAGGCTGAAAATAGTGGGACGGAGGGAGTATTATTTTTGAAATGTTGAGTTTAATTGAGCGTCTCTACTTTGATTGAAAACAAACAACTTTGCTAATTATTAAATTATTTTATCAAACTTGAGTTTCAATCAAACCTAAATTTAATTTTTTGAAATGAAATTGTGTAAGTTAATGATCAAATGATCTGAGCTAGCGAATCCAATCAAGGCAAAAACTTGTGTACCCCGGGGGTACGGATCTTAGATCCGTGCCCCCAGATCCGACCCGGCGCGTGGGCAGCCTCCACGCGCGCCCACGCGCCGCCACGCGCGCCCATAGCAAGTCTGGTGTGCGCCCCACACACACCTGATTACCTAGTTGATGATTCAGTGATGGGTATTACACCTATACTCTATTGGTATTACACATATACCCTATAGGTATTACAGAAATATCTTTTATGGTATTACACTGATACCTTAATGGTATTACAGAAATGTCTTTATGGTATTACACTAATACCTTAATGGTATTACAGAAATGTCTTTTATGGTATTACACTGATACCTTAATGGTATTACAGAAATGTCTTTTATGGTATTACACTGATACCTTAATGGTATTACAGAAATGTCTTTATGGTATTACATTAATACCTTAATGGTATTACATTAATTCCACAATTTTTGTTCATCTCTCAACTTCAAATTTGAGTCATGCATACACCATAGAAACTGGAATGAGCTCTTCAATTCCTAGGCTATTTCTATTTCATGTGAACTCAATACAATAATATTAATCAGGGTATTTAAAGTTCTTGCCATGTGAACCCAACTCAACAGCTTCATCTCCATTTGAGCAAGATGCCATCATTCTTCTGAATTCTGCTTTGAATCCAAACGCAATGCGAGCCCAATTCAAGTTACAGCAAGGAAACCAGCAATTCTACTTCCCATTTTTCAATCCTCCATCTCTGAGCAACAAAACCCCAAATTTTTGCAAATCTTATACAAATGGAAATGAACATGATTATATAAAATTAGGAAGAAGAAGAAGAAGAAGAAGCTTCGAAGAAGAAGAAGAAGAAGATCGGATAAGGAGGAGGAGGAAGAAGAGGAGGAAGAAGAAGAAGAGGAGCAGGAGGAGAAGAGGCAGAAGAAGGAGAAGAAGATGAAGAAGAAGATGGAAAAAATAGAGAGAAAAAAAGAAAAAAAAATATATATATATATAATCCGGGTCGGGTTGGGGGCACGGATCCCGTGCCCCGGGTGCACCTAAGTCTCACTCTCCAATCAATGATCGACTACTAAAATACTATTATACCGAAATAAAATACTAAAATACTATTATACCGAAATAAAAAGTTATACCGAAACTTCAATATATCTAAAATATAGTTATATGGAATGAAAATCACATACCTAAATTTTTGGTATATTGGATTGAAAGTGATTGTTTTTTGGATTATTAATATGAAATTAACATATTTATTAATTAATATTAATGTTTTTGGCATTTCGGTATGTAATGAAGCACTGATTTTGAAATTATCATTTTAATATCATACAAAATTTTCAAGATTTTCAATATAGTAAATACACTATTTTAAATATTTTACCCACATCTAGTTACAATAATATGAAATTTGCACCTATTCAACTCATCTCATACAACATACTGTAAAATGAATAAGAAGAAACTAAGTTGGGCTAAAAAGCCCATGTAAGTCCCATTCATACCCCAGACCATGCATTGGGCTTCTAATAGGCCCACTTACTAAAGAAATCGAAATGGGCTAAAAAGCCCATGTAATGCCCATTCATACCCAAATCCTTTTAGGCAGTATTGGGCTTCTAATAGGCACACTTAACTAAAGAAATCGAAATGGGCTAAAAAGCCCATGTAAGTCACATTCATACCCAAATTCGTTTAGGGCATCTCCAATGGTGAAGGTAGAAGGTGACATGGAATTTTCTAATACTTGCATTATTTTACACAATATGATTATCGAGAATAAAGGGGATACAACATCCGATTGGTCAGATGAACCTACTAACTTCGATAATGCTCCACAAGTAATTCAAGGTTCCGTTGGAGCATTCAACGACTACCTCATGAGGAATTCTCAACTGCGTGACAAAGAGAAACATCATCAACTTCGAGTCGACTTGATTGAACATGTATCGACACTAATTAGCTAACTATTTATCTTTCGACAATTGTGTTGTTATTTTGTAAGTTTTATAATGTATTTTTTTATCGTATTGTTTTCATTAATAAGTTTCAATAAATTTAATAATATATTATTCAATTTTATTTGATGATTTACCAAATTAAATAAAATTTTTAATAATAAAAATTAATCTTACCATTTTAAATATTATTAATTTTTATTATTATAAAAAAGAAATAATATATAAAGGTAAATAATATATATATATTGAGTGATTTGATAGTGGGACACATAAATAATTACTTTTTGGGTAGAAGGGTTAGTAAGATATTTGCTTTAAGATAGAAGTTTTTTACTTCGAGGTGACAATGATGTGACGGTGATGTGACACACATATACCTACTTCTTGGATAGAGAATGTTGGAGATGAGACTATACATTGGCTTCAAATAGGCCCACTTAACTAAAGAAATTGAAATGGGCTGAAGCCAAGTAAGTCCCATTCATTACCCAAATTTGTTTACAATACGCTTTGGGCTTCTAATTGGCCCACTTAACTAAAGAAATTGAAATGGGCCGCAAAGCCCATGTAAGTCTAATTCATTACCCACATCCGTTTAGACTATGACGTGGTGCTTCTAATAGGCCCACTTGATTAGGCCCAAAAAAAGAGAAAAATAAAAAAAATGGCTTCGCCCGGACTCGAACCGGAGACCTTCAGTGTGTTAGACTGACGTGATAACCAACTACACCACGAAACCTTCAATGATCAATTCCTTTAAAATATATTAATAAATAATGTCAGAGTTGAAAGTATAATTTTATTTATAATTAGGGCAAAATGAGCTAAATTTATTGCGGATGAGATATGCTCGATTCCAATATCGGAAAATTGTGTAAGGGATAGAGTATTGACAATGTGAATCGAAAGGATTATATTCAGTAAAGTAAGTATACAAAATAGAAATTGATGCTTATGATCCCCAACAAATCAGTCTTCTTTTCACTCGAAAAAAATGGTTGAATTCTTGTGGGGTTTGAACATCCTTTCGTAGATTAAAGTGTTCTGGTGCAGACTTTTCCACGATATCATACCAATCGAGGTAAACCACACCATGTTCCTTTTTCGTCTTTGTGAGTTTTATCTGAACTGTACCGCGCATTCTCTATTTATATGTAATTGGGCTCATGAATAGTGGAAAAAATCAAGATTTACATGGCTTTTTAAACATATGGATATGGATATTAGATCTACTTTATATTGGTATTTATAAATGATACTGATTCAACTATATATTTTTAAGACTCATGTATTACACAACCCTATACTAATTGTATTATAATGTAACTCACATTTGTGATATATCACTAAGTCTTATTACACGACCCTAAGTGTATCTTATTGATACCTCTTTTAGTCTCTTTATTTAGTTAATATCTCATTTTGGTTTTATATTATTTTATGGGCTATTAAGTGTATTTACATAAGCTTGGGGGCTTTCTTGCAAAGTCTGCAGCTTTGACGGAGAGAGAGCAGCAAATGCAATTTCAAGAAATGTATGAGAATCTGGCGATGATGCTTAAACCACACCATTGAACTCTAGCTTGATGCCTTGTTTCCGCTCCTCATTGGACCTCCATTGTCGTCGCAAATATCAGGATCTATCTGCAACTCGTTGATTTCGAGGTTTCACCAAGAAGGGTATGTTTTTCTTCTCAAATGATTGAGTTCTTCCCAAGTTTTCTATCTTTTTTCTGATGTGGAAGGCAATTATTTGATATAAATCTGATATGGGAGCTCAAGCTTGAGGTTTGGGATGAATGGTTAGAATGCGGGTTTCAGCGATTCATCGAGGGTTTGTGGGATTTGAAAATGCATTTAAGGTGTTCGATGAAATTCCTCACAAGAAATTTCTAATTTAATTAGTGTGCAGTATAGTGCATAGTCATTGTATTCTTGTTCATTTATTTTGTATGTTTTGGGAGATTTAGTATGAATGTTTGATGAACTTAACTACGTATCATGAGTAGTAGATTGGTTTGTTGCTTATTTGCATACAATGATATACTTAATAGGTATTTTGTTCAAGAGAATACTTAAATTTAAATATGAGACATCTTTTTTTGCTGTCTCTTGTAAAACATTCTCTAGTTTACTTAAAATGAACATCTCATGTCTCTTACATGAACAAATTTAGAAACATGACGTAATGGGAAGGGCAAGAAAATCATAGTTCTGATTCACCTGTTGTTGAAGTGGATGCTTGTAGAATGAAAAATAGAAACTTAGGTTGTTCTTGGTCTGATTTTAAGTCACGAAATAATTTTTTTGCCCTTTCTATTTTGTGGTGGCTATTTAGATTTATCCTCTTATTTTAGATCATATTTATGTGGGATTCTTAAGAAATCTTTGAGCTTTCGAATTTTGATAATTGATGTTTCCTTTTGTTGTTTGTGAAGTTTTAATTATTTGCCAATGAGAAACCATATTATGTTTAGAGTTGAAGTGGGCGGGGTTAGATTATTGGACCTATCTTGTTTGGTAGAGAAGAGATCAAAGCAGCAGTCTAGCTTGCAGATGTTTGCTTAAAAGAAGGAAAAAGGAAACAGCTCGATTATTAGATGACACAAAAATATAATTATGTTTCTTTATTAATCCCCCATCGTTTTAAATATGCTTTTTGCTTCATTAGTTATGTGTACTTGATTACTTATCAAGTGTGATCACCTGCATTCCTGCATGTTTCTTTTGGTTGTGAAAGTTTAGCATGAATGTGGCTCACTTTTATGATACATTCTATGTAGAATGGATTGACGAATAAATTCTTTGAGAAATAAGTTTATAGGATTATATTATGCGCAAGTACATATTTCTTTCTTTGATTAGAGCGCACAAATTACTAATAATGTGCTATTATTCTCTCAAGTACACATTTTCACTGTAAATCCAAACTGGTTGCAGGGGAAAAAAAATTAGAAATCAATGAGCACTGCTTCCACTTCAAGCGGTGCACGAGCGGCCTTCTCATATTGTGTCCAACAAGTACGAAGTTATGATTATCACCACTATCTTTGCCTCCTTGAACTTCCACCAAACATGCGGAAACCTGCATTCGCCCTCCGAGCTTTCAATGTCGAAACAGCAAGAGCCATGGATGTTGCTTCTAATCCCACAATTGGCCTCATGCGTCTCCTATGGTGGCAAGAAGCCATCGACAAGATCTTCTCCAAAAAGCTGATCGAGCACCCAGTAGCCCAGGCACTTGCTTCCGTGATCTCCGAACACAAGGTCAGCAAAAGTTGGCTGAAACGATCCATTGAAGCCCGAATCAACGACGCCAAACGAGAGGCTACTGATATCCCACAAACTATGGAGGAGTTGGAGAGATATGCTGAAGACACCGTGTCAACCATTTTGTACTCGACGCTGGAAGCCGGTGGAATTAGGTCTACCATGGCTGATCATGCTGCCTCACATATTGGCAAGGCAAGTGGTCTTGTTTTGCTTCTTAAATCTCTGCCATACCATGCCTCCCAAAATCGGCATCTCTCTTATATACCAGCTGAGATTGCAGAAAAACACGGGCTGCTCGTAAATCAGAGTATGGATTCTCGTGAGGCACTATCCAGTGCTGTTTTTGACATGGCGTCTGTTGCGAATGCACATCTGGAAAAAGCCCAGAAATTGGGTGGAACCGTGCCTGGTGAGGCCCGTCGGGTGCTTCTGCCAGCTGTGCCTACACGGGTTATTCTCGACTCCTTGAGACGTGTGCAATTCGACGTGTTTGATCTGAGACTGAGCCGAGGTATTCTAGGAGTTTCTCCTTTGTGGTTCCAGTTGAAACTCAAGTGGCATTCATGGAGAGGAAATTACTGAGTGTTTATTTAAAACTAGGCTTCCCCGCTTAGTATACTGTTGTGTTTCCTTTTTGCATAGAAAATATGAAATAAAAGTTTGAGAAATTTTTCTTGATTTTTAAACTGATTTTTAAAAGCTGTCAATTTTGTCATGTTTCAGCCAATTAGTTGCAATTTATGCAATTTTTTTCAACTTATGACTCACAACTTACAATTTACATATAATTATATGGATATGAGTTTAATTAATGGATAAAAATGATTTGTCACACGAAAATCATCCGTGAGACAGTCTCACATTGTTAATTAAAAAGGGATATTGATCTAACCACAAGATTTACAGACGGGATCTTCTGTTAGATTTGATGTTACACCTCCTTCTACCTCCTTCTGTTAGATTTGATGTTACACCTCATATTTCGTAGCATTAAATATTCGCCACATGTTAAATATCAATGTTAAAATAGATAAAATGCACCAAATGTAACAGTATATGTGCAAGATTCATGCATGTATATTTTTCTACTTATTAGTTATACCTTTTCTTAACTCATGATCTTCTAACCCAAATCTACCATTATTTGTATAATTAGTATCAAGTCATATACAAAATGAATAATAACCTATGTTGGGTTGAAAGGTTTTTTCCCAAAATTTAACTAACAAAATATTGTATAAAAAATCTACTCTTCATTTATTTAAGTGACAACATATGTGATAGCAAAGATTATAATAGCACATCAAAGATTTCATTTTTAGTCACATTAATTAAATATTCATAATAAACTAAAAACAACTAGTTATGAGTAATGAAAGCTCTCACTAGAATTAGAGTCTAATTTAATCAATAAATACCCTATTTAATATGAATTTACAAGCTTATATATATATGCTATGTGTAAATAATGATATAACAAACTCACAAAAACTCCAGTGAAGCAGCCACACCTTGCAACGGACACTCTTATAAAATAGAACGACATACTTATAAATGTAAAAGACATTTTTATAGAACTCATGTTTATACATGTAAAATCATACTTATAATACATATATTTATAGTTAATAAACACATACTTATACCTGTAAAACCTATACTTGAATCTCGACGAACATGAGACGATCTCACAAGAGACGAACTCTAACAAATTATGTATATCTCCAATTATTTCTAAAATGAAATAAACAAGTTGAAAACATTTTTCCATTCCATATGTACTGCACCTTAGTCCTTATTTGACACTATTTTGTTTCAACTTCAATACAGTAAACGTTAAATTTGTTGTATTTATGATATCAAACAAATTCTATACATATATATACACATGACTATATGGCTAGAAGTTGTATATTTCAAAATTATATATAAAAAATATAGATTGAATATAATTCAAATAGAGAAATATTTTTAACCCTAAAATAAAATTGACTAGCCTTTTGTTAACCATCCCTCCCATAAACCCAAGACAAAATGACCAGAATACCCCTCTAACCCACTTTCCAAATTTTCCCAATTTATAAATCATTTATTTAAATGACTTGCCCTCTAAGACTAAAATCCATTTTGCAGAAGAAAAACTGCGAAACCCCCTCTCTTTGGTCCGCCATGGCATTTCCCTACATGGAGGCGGTTGTAGGTATGGTTGCCACCGTATTTTTCTACGTATTTCGACGTTGTATCAGTGTATAAGTGTTGACTTTGATGTGTGTGATTAATTTATTGTTGAATGTTGTGTGTACTGTGAACTGAATGAGTTGGTGGCTTTTTTGCTTGTGCAATGCTATGCGTTTATAGGATTGAGTGATTGATTTATGTTTTTTTTCAGTTTTTGTTTGTTAGGTTATTATTTCCAGTTGTTTTATTGTGCGTTTGTGATTGCGTTTGCCTGATGGGTGTTAGGGTTTTTGAATATGTTGGTATTTTGTTGATTTCTATTGTTAGGTTGTGAAGTTTGAATCGTTTTTCATCTCTGAGTGAGTTTCGGAGTTATTCGTTTAATGTGGAAGTGGAGCATAGTCTGTGTTTGGTTGTTGGAATGGCAAAGAATACATTCGTTGTGTTTTGAATTTTTTTTTGGATGTTATCGATGTATCTACTTATATTCGTGTTTTGTTGCTGGGACGGTGTATGACTAAGCCTTAAATCGTACCGGTATGGGTATGATTTTAGGGGATTTCGCTCAATTCATTGGATATGAAAACATTGAGTGGTTTGAATTGGTTTCGCTTCAAGAGAATGATATTTATATGCTTTCTAGCTTCTCTTTGTGATAAAAAAGTTCGATAAATTCCTTAATCCTTCCAAAAGACAGTGTTTCTGCTGTTTGTGCCTTTGTCAAATACTGTTGTATATTTGTCCGTTGAGACTTTTGATCTTGATTGGGTTTTTTCATGTTCCAGGTTTTATGGTAATGGTTTACATTTTTGAGACATACCTTGATTTGCGGCAGCATGCTGCACTGAAGTTGCCAACCTTACCGAAGCCTTTGCTAGGAGTAATTAGCCAAGAAAAGTTTGAAAAGTCACGTGCTTACAGTCTTGATAAAAGGTTTTGAGCACTCATTTATGTTTCACACAAAAGCTTATGATACCATTGACTATCTGCTCTTTAACTAATCAGTTGTGTTTTGGTTATAAATATTCTATTTCTTCAGCAATTTCCACTTTCTGCACGAATTTGTAACCATACTCATGGACTCTGCGATTCTGTTCTTTGGTATACTACCCTGGTTTTGGAAGGTGGGTCATTTTCTAACCAGCATTAATACTTGCTGTTAACTCAGTTCCTTCATCTTATGTTTTCTTGTTTCTTTAAACTGCAGCGGTCTGGGGAGTTTCTGTTGTACTTTGGCTTCAATGCAGAAAATGAGATTTTACACACACTTGCATTTTTAGCTGGTGTCATGTTTTGGTCACAGGTGAGTATATGAGTTCCAAATATTTATTTCAAGGATTGAGGAAAACTTTTGTTTGGAGTTTAACAGTTTATTTAATCAACATATCTGCCACCACACATTTTTTATCGCGTTTGCTCCACATGTGACCAATGACAAAAAAACAAGTTCTGTCTCCTCATTTTGCCTAACTATTTGGTTTGAAACCCATTTGCAGATAACTGATTTGCCATTTTCTTTATACTCCACATTTGTCATTGAGGCTCGCCATGGTTTCAACAAGGTGTGTTGTTTTTGTGATCATTTGGTCATATATATGTATGTTATAAACTTATAACTATTAGAGCAATATCATCCCTCTGCAATTGCATCTCTTTATCTTATATTTCAGGTCATTGACTCATTTTTCTTTTTACAGCAAACTATATGGTTATTCTTTAGGGACATGATCAAAGGAATGGCCTTAGCTGTAGTGATTGGTCCACCTATTGTAGCTGCTATCATCATGTTAGTTCAGGTACTTATTATCTGCAGTATCCCATGATTATCTGTAAGAGATGATGTAAGTTCTAATAACACTTAGTTTTTACTGTATTAGTAATTCTTATTTTTGTTTTATTTTTTTTATACATCTCCATATACTTTTCACTCTCTTTCTCTGTAGGTTTTTTCATGGAAAGAATATCTCTTTGATGAAATTTGTCAAATATCAATGGACATTAATAAATGTTAAATGTTTGAATGCAGAAAGGAGGTCCTTACCTGGCTATATATCTGTGGGCATTCATGCTTATTGTGTCCCTTGTAATGATGACTATCTACCCAGTTCTGATTGCCCCACTTTTCAACAAGTTCACTCCTGTAAGTAATGAGATAATAATATGTAATGATTTACCATTTTACCATAATAATATTCTGAATAGAATCTAAGATGATAATGTGATACTTCTCTTTCCCAATTTATGTTGTAAACAAGTAGCTTCCGGAGGGAGAACTTCGGAACAAAATTGAGAATCTTGCTGCTTCTCTCAAATTTCCTTTGAAGAAATTGTTTGTCGTTGATGGATCAACAAGGTCAAGCCATAGCAATGTGAGTATACTTTTGTTTTGCATTCCATTTTGTATCCTTGTATTTGTTTTTTTGTTTTTTTTTTCCTTTTAATTTGTAATGAATCGTGGATATCTTTAAAGTTAATCCTCCTTAAATCTTGAATATAAATGATGTCTTAAGTGTAAAGCTGTATTTTATATTGTGAATAATTTGCTCAAAGCTCTTGTATTATTTTCTGTCAAGTCTATGCCATTGGCAACGCATGGTTGTATTTAGCTTTTTGGTATGTGAAGGAAGGGAAGGGCTATCTGTATCCCACTATTTTATACATATTAAATTGTTAAATTAGGATATGAAACTCCTAGGTTTTATGATTTGATTGCCCTAGAGAGAATTGCATATTAAAATATGGTTCAAGAAAGCATTGGTTTTCATGCAGAACTCTGTGATAATGCATAAGCTGTTTTTTCTTGTGTGCAAAAAATCCTATGCTTTCTAATCACTTGGTCCATGCTGTTATTCTGCTACTATTTGAGTTACTTTTCTCCGTCTACTCTCCCTTATTCACTTAGTTTCTTGTGCCAACATTTTTCTGCAGGCTTACATGTATGGATTCTTTAAGAACAAAAGAATTGTACTTTATGACACCTTAATACAACAGGTATGGAGTTCTTATGCAATGCTATACTGATTTCTTTTCCTAGATTCATTTATAAGATGGAATGAAAGTTAGGAAAAAAAAATTGTCACTGCCTTTTTTTGGGTTCTTTTTTTTTTTTTTTTTTTAAGTTTTTCTTTGGTTGGGTGTGGGGGTGGGTGTGTAAACTGTGTACAGTTCCATAGAATTATTGTCAGTTTCTTTTAATATTCCGCTGCTTGAAATTCTATGTAGTGCAAAAATGAGGAAGAAGTCGTTGCTGTTATTGCTCATGAACTGGGTCACTGGAAGCTTAATCATACAATGTATTCCTTCATTGCAGTTCAGGTATGACAGTATAGTTGTTCTAGATGAAGTTGATGTTAATGTACCCTGCATGCCTAATGATGGTGACTAGTCCTATTAACTAATTTAATTGTCTGTGCATCATGTGGTAGTAATATCAGTTTTCTCAAATGTAGAACTTAATCTGGTTTTGCATGATTTAATTGGAAAACATATAAGATCAACTTGATAGTTCTCCTTTTTAAATGTCTGATTTTGAGGGCATTCTGTTTCTTGCTAAACCACTATCTATTTAAACATTGGTAAAGCAGTTGAAATATTGAATGAATATTTGTGTTTTCTCTCTGAATGTGACATGCTGCTTTTGTTTTACTTTTTCTGATATCCTGGTATTTTTCTGGGTCCATTTAACTTTACCTGCTTGACAATATGTATATTGCTTTATTCTTGTCTGTGATTTAGTATTGCTCGGAACAATCATGTGAAACCTCTCTTTTATTTTTTTGAAACGGCTTTAAAGTGTGAAGATATAAACATTACTCCTATTTAGGTTTTCTTTCCTGATGCTTGAAATAGCTCATTTTCTCTCTTATTTTTTTGTGATACATTTAAACTTGCTGCGCGTCAATGCAAAACGTCTCCCAATGTCGATGTTAATTTTTTTTTTTAATGTTTGCCTCTCCTACTTTAAGTTGTGTAAGAATTATCATCTGCTGTTATACCAGTTATATAGTCAAGGGCCTTTTATAATATTTGTCAATTAGTTATGATTTATGCCATTTCTACAGTTCTGGGATCTAATGGAAATATAATCCTCATGCTTAAATGGTTATTGGCAATGCAGATCTTGACACTGTTGCAGTTTGGAGGGTACACTCTTGTGAGGAACTCCAAAGATCTGTTCCAGAGTTTTGGGTTCGATACACAGCCAGTCCTTATCGGGCTTATCATATTTCAGGTATTAAGTTGAATGCTTGTGGCGTACATGTCTTTGGTTGCTGTTTTCTCATCTAAAAATTAAATCAAAGCATATAATGTAGGAATGTCAAGTTCAATAACATAATACAGACACGTCCTCATCTCTTCTCTCTACTTTTTTTTTTAGGTGAAGTTATGATGATTTTTGTCTGCTGATTTTTGAATGATCGTTGTCATTTGATGCATTGGATAGTGTCTGCATGTATATGTAGATAAATATTATTTTCTTATTAGTCCATGGAGATTGTCTGCCACCACTCTCTTTTGCTTCTTATTATACTATGTGTAAGATGATAGAAAAATTTGGTTCTTTAATTGATGCTATAGTCTCCTGCATTCTCTTTATTACAAATAATAGTCATACAACATTGGTCAATGAATGTGTGTTTTTAAACAAATCAAGCAAGCAAGCATATGTTTTCCCAATAATTTTTTTTCTGTTCACTTTTTTTATTACTGGATTGCGAATTTGGGAGCTCATGCTTTTGTAATAATCAGGGCTAATTTGTGTGCCAACTCTATATACCTATTAATTCAGTTTGTGGTTGCAGCATACAGTGATGCCCCTCCACCATATTGTCAGCTTTCTACTTAATCTTGTAAGCCGGGCTTTTGAGTTCCAGGTAACCTGTTTAAAATTTTGGCCTAAATTTGTCGTTAGCATGAAATTCAAGTTTCTTTCAACAAACATAGTCTGATTCTTTGTTCCTTCCAAAAAAGGCTGATGCTTTTGCCAAGAAGCTTGGTTATGCTACACCTCTTCGAGCTGGTCTTATCAAACTGCAGGTGATTCACTTGTTCCAAGAATCCAATTGCACTTGAATGTTTTGTAAAATAGAAGAGAATGTTACACTTATTTCATAGTAATCGCATGCATTTGCTTTTGTACATATCTACTGAAACCTTGTACCTAATAACTTCTTGGCAAATGTGACAGGAGGAGAATCTTTCGGCCATGAACACCGACCCATGGTATTCTGCTTACCACTACTCACATCCACCCCTTGTCGAAAGACTGGCTGCTATTGACGAACTTGATAAAAAGACTGATTAAACCGATACTATGAGGTCAGGCGGTTGGGTATACAATTGGATTAAAAGTTTGTAATCTTGTTTTTTGAACTGCCACGTGGTTTTGGCAGTTGTTCTCTTACGTGTAACACATGTTTAGAAAGGGGGAAATAGCATAATGAAATTCTCATGTGCTGAAGAGTTGGGAAACACCATATGTAAGTCTGCCTTTTCTTCTGTAGATTGTGAGCTTATTAACCTTCCCTTTTCCTTTTATTTTGTATCAAGTTTTCTATCATGTCACTGAAAATTTTCACTGCTGAATTTTTGCTGGTAACTTTTAGGTTATGCATGTTATAGTGGGTAAAACACGATAACTTTGGTGAGACGATTTGACATGTTACAACTGTGAATATGTTCATTATTGTTTTTGGGTTGACCCGTCTCATAATACTTAAATAGGGACACTGAATTTGTTTGGTAATTTGTAATAAGAGGGGCTTTTCTAAAGTTGCACTTAAAGCTACTAAAGGAGGAAGGAATATATTCATCCAATAATTTCACTATTATTTATTTTGCAGGGACATTAGAAAATAAATTTGCTAGAATTTTGTTCCCATCTTATGATATGTTAGGATTTCTTCCACTCTCTTTTGATGCTCCCTTTATTTGGTATTTTTTATCTAATTTGATTTGGTATCTAATAATTTATAAATGGTAGTGTTGGTATAATGCTTTATGATATTTTCATGTTTATATTTTAACAAATTCTCTCTTCCTTATAAGTAGATTCTATTGGGTATTATGTTAGGGTTTTTCTTTGAACAAATTATAAGATGTTTGAGGATTGAGTAGGTCTTACGTGAGACTGTCTCACGAATCTTGCTATCTGAGACGGGTCAACCCATGACCCACCTTTAATAATTCATATATGAATTTATGAAAATGGATTCAACATGTGGGTAACAAGGATCTGTCTCACGAAAACTATCCGTGAGATTATCTCACATGAGTTTTTTTTTTTTCTCTTAGAAGATTCGATATTTATTTTTGATACAAAATTGACATAATAACATATGAACACTTTTTGGAATAATGTTGTTCTGAATCAAGAATTGTTTGACTTTTGACTCAACTTATTTCATTTATGTTCTTAGTAATTAAATTAGGCCTTGTTGCTTTAGTCTTGACAATAAGAGTTGCTTCTAAAGTGGAATAATATAATCCTAAAATAGAAAAAGAGAAGATAAATTTTTTATCAAGTTTTCTATCATGTCACTGAAAATTTTCACTGCTGAATTTTTGCTGGTAACTATTAGGTTATGCATGTTATAGTGGGTAAAACACGATAACTTTGGTGAGACGATTTCACAGTTACAACTGTGAATATGTTCATTATTGTTTTTGGGTTGACCCGTCTCATAATACTTAATTAGGGACACTGAATTTGTTTGGTAATTTTGTAACAAGAGGGGCTTTTCTAAAGTTGCACTTAAAGCTACTAAAGGAGGAAGGAATATATCCATCCAATAATTTCACTATTATTTATTTTGCAGGGACATTAGAAAATAAATTTGCTAGAATTTTGTTCCCATCTTATGATATGTTAGGATTTCTTCCACTCTCTTTAGATGCTCCCTTTATTTGGTATTTTTTATCTAATTTGATTTGGTATCTAATAATTTATAAATGGTAGTGTTGGTATAATGCTTTATGATATTTTCATGTTTATATTTTAACAAATTCTCTCTTCCTTATAAGTAGATTCTATTGGGTATTATGTTAGGGTTTTTCTTTGAACAAATTATAAGATGTCTGAGGATTGAGTAGGTCTTACGTGAGACCGTCTCACGAATCTTGCTATCTGAGACGGATCAACCCATGACCCACGTTTAATAATTCATATATGAATTTATAAAAATGGATTCAACATGTGGGTAATAAGGATTTGTCTCACGAAAACTATCCGTGAGATCGTCTCACATGAGTTTTTTTTTCTCTTAGAAGATTCGATATTTATTTTTGATACAAAATTGACATAATAACTTATGAACACTTTTTGGAATAATGTTGTTCTGAATCAAGAATTGTTTTGACTTTTAACTCAACTTATTTCATTTATGTTCTTAGTAATTAAATTAGGCCTCTTTGCTTTAGTCTTGACAATAAGAGTTGCTTCTAAAGTGGAATAATATTATCCTAAAATAGAAAAAGAGAAGATAATTTTTTTAGACCACTGGTAAACAGTTGGCCACGATGCATCCTCTATGGTGAATAAATTATTGTGATTTTCCAATTTGAAAATCCAATAAATCAGATTTAATTGTTTCATAATAGGGATGGATCTAAAATTTCATTTCAGGGAATAATTTGTTTTCGTATTATAATGGAAAACTATTTTTCGATGTAACAGGAGCCAACACTTATAAAGTACGGATATAAATGAATAATAATATAAGAAATTCTATATAAGAACAAACTTTTTTTTAAAGGAGGTCAAGGGCAAAATCTTAGGTGAAACCATCTCATCATGAGACGAGTATATTTTTAACAGAAAAAGAACATATTTACTGCAAACAACATACTTATAGAATCATGTCCGTATCTACAAAAACATGTTTATAAAACACATGCTTATAGCTGAAAGACATGCGTATACTTGTAAATGACATACTCGAATCTGTTGCATGTGAGACGAGCTAATAAGAGACCAACTCTTCACTAAAATATGCTAATAATGTTAGTCAGTTGCATGCTTGTGTCTATGAAGTTTATGGTTAGAAATATGATCAACAAGTTGACAATTGTCACTATAATTAAAATTCACAATAAATGACTATTTTGTACATTTATGCCTGATAAAATTCAATGAATAATTAATATAATAGCTATCATTTATTTTGCACATTTATATTAATCAGTCTATATTTATGTAATAAATAATAGCTATTAATAACAGAAAAAATAGCTAAAAAGATGTTTGTTCTCTGAAAAAATAATTAAAATGATGTTTGATTGTGTACCAACTAGAATAAACCCTTTTGAAAAGTAACCTAGTTGGTAGCAACCATATATAAAAGCAAATGATCACTACCCAAATTTTCAAAATATTAATAATAGAAAAAGACCACTACAAAAAATTTTAAAAATAGAGATCACTACAAAAAGTTCATATTTCCTTTTTATTAATTTGCAAACAATAACTCTTCACCTAAAAAAGGACAATTACGTTAAAGATTTAATACACTCAATAAAGTGTTTTTAGTAAAATCTTGACACATCCCATTTAGTGCTCTTACTTTCTTTTCACCCTTTTCTTTTACATATATATAAATATATATAGACACATATATACAATATGTATATTTGTATGAATGATATATATTATAATTATAATTTTAACTTCAATTTTTATTAGCATCGTCAACAGTGCGTTAAATTCTTCAGGTTTTAGGATTTTTCATTCCAACAATGTGTTAGCTTATTATGGTAAATCTTTTTCGAATTAATCTTGCATTATAAGTTTTTATCTTTTGTTTTTATGAAATATTATGAAATATAGTAAATTACAAAATTCAAGTCAAATTATAATCATTTTTGCTCTTAGGAGGTGTTTCACTAAACTTATTTTTGGAGCTTATAAGCTCTTGCATCTTCCAAGATGTTTGTAGAACTTATACGATGGTTAACTTAAGTTTAAAATAAGTTGTTGAAGTGTTTGGATAAATAAGATGATGAAGCTTATCAGATGTTAGTAATGATATTTGTGTAATTTCAATTATCAAATTTGAAAGTGTTTTGAAAAATAAGCTCTTAAGTTAAAAATAAGTGGGGATTCCCTAACTTATTAAAAAAAAAAGTTATAAACTCCTTACATCTTTTATGCTCATAAAATAAGATCTCATTTTTAAAAGTTAGTCAAAACACTTTTGAGGAGCTTGTAAGCTCTATACATCTTATAAACTCTTTTAAGGAGCTTATAAGCTTAGCCAAACACACTCTTAGGTAGTCAAACTTTGAAAGTTTATTGTACAAACCACCCACATTTGCGAGTTCACCACATGACCACCAAAATAACATCACCATTGGAATATGCTTAGAATATGTACCGTATAAAATATTCTTCCTCGATGTAAAAAGTGATGCATATTGTTGAAGACAATTGTTAATATTACATGATGTAAAAATCACAATATACATATGAGATGCCAAGTATAAGATTTGAGTGAAGTTTTCTCTTGACTAAATTAGGTTGTGTTCAATATTTCTTTGTAAAGTTATGTTATATGTCAAATTACACCAAGTTAATAAAGGTTGTGAATCAAATTACATATTTAAAAAAGATTGTGGATAAATTGCAAAAATAAAAAAGGCCAAAAAGATTGTGTGTGTAAATACATACATATATATATATCACAAAAACTCACGTGAGACGGTCTCACGGATAGTTTCCGTGAGACGGATCCTTATTACCCATGTGTTGAATTCATTTTCACATATTTCAATATAAATTGTTAAGGATGAGTTATGAGTTGACTCGTCTCACGCAAGAAGATCCGTGAGACGGTCTCACGTAAGACTTACTCTATATATATTATATGAAAGTTAGATAAATTGTATTTAATGTTTGAGTGTAGTGACATAAAATGAGCAAAACTGAAGTAGCTCAAATTCTGTATCCTACCGTTGAGAGTGGGCCCATATAAATAGGCCCAAATTAATTTGTGTTGCCAATTAATTAATAATAGATATATTTACCATCAAAAATAGTAAAATTATTGTCATTTAGTACTTGATTTTGAGATCATAAATTTGTTTAAATTAGATATAGTAACCAAAACAAATAAATTGTTTTCTTGTTTTCAATGTTTTAGAATCCATCAAGATTTTAATAAATAACTAAATGATCAAATACAATTAAATCTCCTTCAATTTCCATTCATAGTAATGAAATAAATTCAAATTTAATATTTGTATGACATGACAAAGTTCAATACAGTGATTTATGTTTTGATAATTCATATAATTATAATTACATTTAATATATTCCACTTAGAATTATGGTATACTTTTATTTATTTGATTTAAAATGATACTAATAATAATAATTTATTATTGTTGTTGATATTTATGAAGTAAATAATTTATTTGATTTACTTTTTCAGTAAATTTTCTTTTATAATTTTACCCAAATAACAAAGCAATATTATGATATATAAATCTATAAAAGTAATAAATGAAGCTACTACTAATTCCCTTTTCCCAACGTTTCAAATATGAGTATTTAATGAGAATTGAATTTCTTAGGCCTGCATATAAAGAAAAAATCAATACAAACAGCTGTATTAATATAATATTAGTTATATTAATAAATTGTTATAATTCTAACCAAAATATAATATTTAATAATAATGTTTAAGACCCTGTCTATAGATATTCATATAATCTGCAGGCTGCAAAATAAAATTTGATTTGTAAAATGGATTTGAGTTTGTGATAATTAATCAATTAATATAAATCATTATCATTAGTGTATATTAAGCTATCATTTAAATATCATTATTGTATAATTTTCTTCACAAACATTAGTAGTAGTAAACATAATATCTAATAAACACTATAACATAATTTAAAGAAAAAAAACTACGAAACTGTAAATTTGAATGATTATTCTGATTACCAATCAGTAAATTTTAACGATATACTTCAAATTAATCAGAACAAGGATGATAGTTGGTCGAGTAGGCCATCCGCCATCCATAGGATCCTGTTACTCGACCAAGCAATAAGGGGAGAGAAAGAACGAACAACCCTAAGTAAATGATGCGGCACAATATTGATGTTGTTGTAACGAGTCTTACAGAGAAAGGAAACCAATCTCCGACATTTTTGTAATTTATTACATTAATTTTATTGTTTGTTATAGTTGAGCTCTAACATATAATCAGATTTTAGATTATTGCATTACCATCCAAATTCATTTACATTGATTTAATATATTATATACATTGATAACATTTAATTAACAATTTGGAATGAGTCTAAACTAATTATTCGAGTAATTTAATTAGATTATATAAAATAATAATAATTTGAAAGAAAGCTGTATTTTAAATATTAAAATATTAAAATAAAAATAGGATTATTTTATAGAAAATGGGAAAAGAAAAAGGCATTTGCTTCTCTTTAGACAGTGAGGATTACACATTCTGACACACACAGTACAGTAAAGATTCTCTCTCTCTCTCTCTCTCTCTCTCTCTCTCTCTGTGATACGAGCTCGCCGGAGAGCACATTCCACCGGCGGGAGCTATTTCCGATCGAATTCGAATACTGCATCTCATCTCTGTTGTGGATAAATCTCAATCCACGCGCCGCCGCCACAGCATTCACGTTCAACCGATACGCACACTCACACACACTGATAGATATATATGAGCTCTGAATTACGCTTAATTTCCGTTCCGATTTCGGTTTGCGTTTCCGGATTTTCAGTTCTCTCACTATCAGGACACTAACAAACACACACACGCACGCACGTACTTGATTTCCGGCGGAGATGTCGGTGTACGATGCGGCGTTTCTGGACACGGAGCTGTCGAAGAAGACCTCGATCTTCGGGCTTCATCTATGGGTGGTGATTGGGATAGTCGTCGGAGCAGTTATTGTGCTCATCCTCTTCCTGTTATCTCTCTGCATCACCGCCTGGCGCCGCGGCGGCCGCGGCAAGGGAAAACTCAATCGCCCGGCGAAGCTCTCCGGACGCACCGAGATGACTCCCGTCGTCTCCAAGGAAATCCAGGAGATCGTCTACGAGTCCTCCGCTTCTGCCGCCGCTGATCACCGTCCGATTCCGCCTCAGGTATAATTCGTTCGAGATCCAAAAATTTTTTGTTTATTATTTTTTATTATAACTGTATTTTTCAACTCTTTTGTTTGTATTTTATATGTAGAATCTTATCTGTATGGTTTATCAGTGTTTGCTTGAGCTAGAGCAAGATATTTGTTGATGAATTGAGCTTATCTTTACTGTGAATTACTATATTGAGGCTTGATTTTTAAACTGTAAAAGCTGGATAGTTTTTTCCTATCCAATTGAGGTGAATCTTGAAACAAGATTTGGTTATGGCCATGATTCAATTGATTGGTATGTGTTAGATTGATCTTCCGTTTATCGAAAGAACATTATTAGAGGATAAATAAACTGCAGCTCATTAATTTATAGCTCAGTTGTAAATATATTAACTGAGATTGAAAATTTAGGGTGTTTATGTTGATTGTTTTTCGTATATTTCCATTTATATCTACCCCATCCCATGGCCGTGTTGCTACGAAGCTCTAAACTGGTTGAGAAATAGTTGTTATCTTTCTACTTTTATTTTTTCAGGCTTTGCCAGAGATACAGATAGATATGGGCAAGGTGGAGCACAGAGTTGTGTTTTCTGATAGGGGAGCATCAAGTGGTGAGAGCAGGGCTACGAGTGGGGCCGACACTGGGTCGTTTGGAGGTAGTGGATCGTTGCCTGAGGTATCACATTTAGGATGGGGAAGGTGGTATACTTTGAGAGAGCTTGAGGCAGCCTCTAATGGATTGTCGGATGAGAATGTGATCGGTGAAGGTGGATATGGTATCGTGTACTATGGAGTATTATCAGACAACACTCGAATTGCCATAAAGAACTTGTTGAATAATAGGTAAGGAAACTCTTCTACTTGTTTTGATTCTTGACATATGTTTCTTTTCAATTCATGTGCTTGTGAATAAGTACTTCCGTTTGTTGGTTGAATTTTTTTGTCATGCATAAGTCCGTTCTGGAGGATACTTTCTTCTATGGTGAATTGTTACAAAGTTGTATCCATTGAGAAAAGGAACTGGGTTACCAAAGATGGTGCTTTTAAGTCTAATAGCAGGAGGTCTTTCATTTGCATGTATATCTGTTATGAAACTTGCTCATTTGCTTCACTATATTATTTCTTTTTTTTTTTTGGTGCAGTTTATTTTCAGTTTTAGTGATTGGTTTTCAGGGAAGTTGTGAATTTTGATTTATTAACCTGAAGAGATCAACATGCATGTTTTGGGCTAAAAATTTAGGGAAAAGCAAATTAGAAATCTGTTTTAGAGCTTTATCCCTTGCTTCTAACTGCAGAAATTAGATTGAAGGATTGGATTTTGACACAAAGTTTTCAAGTGACTTGAAATTTTTAAATCTATCGTGCAATGAACTCATTCATGCAATTGAATGGATTTTTATACAATGTTTTCAAATCCTAGCTCCAATTGCTACCGAATCTTTTTGGCTGGTACTCCGACATATCCGTGCTATCATTTTGTCATATATTAAACTCATGTAATCATGATTCTCAGGGGTCAAGCTGAAAAGGAGTTCAAGGTAGAGGTGGATGCAATTGGGCGTGTGAGACACAAGAATCTCGTTAGGTTGCTTGGCTACTGTGTTGAAGGAGCTTACCGGTATTTATACTTTTCATTTTGCTCCTTTTAATCACTATTCAAGCATCAAAAACTGATCTGCTTTTCGTTTTCATTTCTTTGTTCACATAGGATGCTAGTTTATGAGTATGTGGATAACGGAAATCTGGACCAGTGGCTTCATGGAGATGTGGGAGAAGTCAGCCCGTTGACATGGGATATTCGTGTCAATATAATATTAGGGACTGCAAAGGGGTATGCCAACTGAATTAATCTAGTCTCTAACTACGTGCAGTGCAGGTCTTGATCGTTAGCTTATATCTTGTACTCGTAACTTTGTGGCAGCTTGGCTTATCTACATGAAGGTCTTGAACCAAAGGTGGTTCACCGGGATATCAAGTCCAGCAACATATTGCTTGACCGTCAGTGGCATCCTAAGTTGTCAGATTTCGGGCTCGCCAAACTTTTGAACTCAGAGAGCTCATATGTCACAACACGAGTAATGGGAACATTCGGGTTAGTCCTTTGTTGTTTAAATATAACACTTTTGGGTTGCATTTAGATTGAGGATTTGCAATTAATGAATTTTAAATCCACTGGAATTTACACGAATCATTCAAAGATTTGTTGAAAATTAGAGTAATAGATTTCAAATCCATATCAACTCAAATGCAACCTTGATGTATTTACGTATAGTGGAAATAAGTTGATATTGATGGTTGGCAAGAAATTTAATATCTTTCTTACTTTTGCTAGATATGTTGCTCCAGAATATGCTTGCACTGGTATGCTAAATGAAAAGAGTGATATCTATAGCTTTGGCATATTGATTATGGAGATTATCACCGGAAGGTCTCCCGTTGATTATAGCCGGCCCCAGGGAGAGGTTAGTCTTTTTACTTTTAAAAACAGAAAAATTCTGGAAAAACTGTTGTCGAACGACAAACAATATCATTTACAACTCTCACCAAGAACATAATTTGCAGGTTAATCTAGTCGAATGGTTAAAAACGATGGTTGGAAACAGGAAATCAGAAGAAGTAGTTGATCCTAAACTGCCCGAACGGCCCGTTTCAAAGGCACTAAAACGTCTAATCTTGGTAGCCCTTCGATGTGTTGATCCCGATGCTCAAAAGAGGCCTAAAATGGGTCACATAATACACATGCTGGAATCCGAGGACTTGCTATCTCGCGAAGTATGACTCATAAACGATTTTGATGTTCACATGTTTTCTTTGTAATCTTCGTTCTACTAAAATGTTGGTCAAAATTTCAGGAACGAAGAGTTGTTCGAGAACCTTCTGGTTCTGTTCGAGAAGACAACCATCGGGGCCCCGAGTTGGCTAAGAAACAAAGCAGTGAAGGTATGTCTGATATTAGTGAAGGGGATAGCAGTAGGAACCATCAAATGCCAACTTCATGGAGATAGTATAACGATTGAAATAATTCTAAGTATGAATTTTTTATTTTTGTGTTTATTTATTAATTATACAATTGATTATAAACTGAACTCTTATCTATCACAATTGTTATGTAGAAGTTGCCTAAACTATTAGCATTTGTAAAGTCAGTGATGATTCTTTACTCTTCATAGAAAGAAATGACTGCAGATTTTTTATAGCATCTCTTTTAAAGTTATCCAAATTGAAGCATAGCATTTTGCACCTTTTAAGGCTAACGTTGAGTCTCTTGTTAGACTATCTCACAGATTTTCGTCACATTGCGTTATAATGAGAATATGAATTATCATCAAATGGAGGTTAGAAATATTAAAAGAAGATGAATAATTAGTGATGGAAATAAGAAGAAAAAACGATATGAAAGCAATAACACTATATAAGCAATGCATATATAACCGCTCTCAATTAATGCGAATGAGCTAGCATGAAATGAAGGTTAAAAATATCAAGGAAAAAGAAGAAGAATAAAAATTAATGATGGAAATAAGAGAAAAGGTTAATGAGAAATGGAAGTTTTTTTTCTTAGATATAATGAGATATTACCAATTTTAATTTGATTGTTATCTTGATTATCCAAAAATTCATTGATAAGTAATTGCATTACCAAAAAAAAATCATTTAACATTACAATAGTATAGATTACAAAAAAACATTACAAAAACATTTAACATTTTAGATATAGTATAAATTACAATATGCTCAACAAAAAAATTTGTTTTATTGTATAACAAGCCGCGCTTGTCACGGGTGCACTATTAATATATTTTAAGTTTAAATAGGCATAGATGTGACAATTATCATAAATATCGTAGGTAAATACACACACATCATAACATAAGTTTATAATAATTTTATAATACACACCATCAAATTTAGCTTTAAATGACACAATTTCATTAATACATAATCAATTGTGGAAATATATATATGCACAAAACTTAATTTAACAACACGTAATATAAGAAGTAGAGAGGTATTCACCACAATAAACACAAAAAGTGATGTTTTTCACAAAGTGTTGGAAGAATTGATTCTTCTATTCGAGGGAATAAAAACACAAATTTTAGCATATATTTGAACCAAGAAGAACCAATGCCAAATGCTTAGCATGCTTCTACGACATCAGATTCAGAATAGAGAATTTTCATTCACATTAACAAGTCTTCATTACCATCTAAATCTAACAACTCATTTTGATTCCAAATGGTTTCCTTCCAACGTAGCCAGGTACCTTTTATACACAGCGTTACGATCTTCCCTAAAAATGTGCTCAACTATCAAGCAGTGAAGTTCATAAGCCTCATCCTTGATGCACTTAGCTACATCAGCAGTAACTAGATAACCAGCGTGTGGCACCATTTTAAGTGCAGGCTGGAAGCAAAACAAAACTTTATAATCTTGCAACTAAATAAACGATGCAAAAGCTCAGATACATGTATTGATTTCTTTTCATAGTCATATATAAATAACATAACAAATTAATGCATGTACATGCAATTCTTGGACAATTGAGGATCAAAGAAAGAACAGTCAGATTACAGGCATCTTGACATATCAAGAAGCTCCAATTTCAACAATATCGAAAGGTCATTCTAGTGTTCTAAAGTTGCTCGAGGCCAGGTTTCATTTCACTATCAAACATCTATACATTTTCTAAATCCAAAACTGACTTGACTTTAGTGATATAACTCGCATCTCTAGAAACAGCACCAAATGTTGTACTTAGAGATGTATATATGCACTAAGAGGTTTTCGATGTAACTAAACCAAGATGGTGTAGATATGGATAGAAGATCTTTCTTAGGCTATATTGAGACTAATATGTGAAACTCTTTCTTAGGCTATATTGAGACTAATACTATCAAGAATCAATCAACCACAGTTTTTGTGGTTAACCGTTAATATAATGCAGGTGACATGCTATTAACATATCAAGTGCTTGAATAGTTCCAAATAATCTACACTTATAAAAGAATAGAGAGAGAGAGAGAGAGAGAGAGAGAGAGAGAGAGAGAGAGAGAGAGAGAGAGAGAGAGAGAGAGAACATATTTCTTGATGATATTATACTACCCAAGAACAAGAATACATGAGAGTTTCTTCATAGCAGAAAGTACGGTTTACCAGATTTTATGCACATAATAATAGGTTTTCTAATGATAAATATGAGTTTTTTTGGTTAATTTCCCTCAACCAAACTGAATAAGCAACACGTAGGGCAATCAATTCAAATTTCAGAAGCAGTGTACAAAAGTGAAGGAGACAATACCTTGTCAAGGCACTCAACCTCATTCGCTATAGAAGTAAACACTCGAATTGCAGGCAAAAGCACTGATGGTGGTGCTTCCCTTAAAGTTTAATAAAACAAATCAGAAAACTATAACACAGCTGCTAATATGAAAAAACATGGTTGAATAAACTTTGGGAAACAGGCATACTTACCGAAACAGTTTACCAAGCCTGCAGCATATGCCAGCTTCCATCATAGTAGTTTCAATTCCACGTCCACAACGAGAAATGTATAACAAAGCCCAACATACTTCCTTCAAGACTTCCTCATCGTCCATGAGAATAAGGGAAGCAAGAACTTGAATTGCATGCTCAAGCTACACCAACAAAGAAGTTCATTCTTACGCGAAACAAATACTAAATAGTTTGTGAAGAAAAGATATAATAATGTTTAGCAAGTTTTCATATCATATGCATAATCCGGTTTTCCGTATGTAAATGTTCCAAAAGAGAGGAGAATATAACAAAGATGCATAGTTGAATGAACCTTGCGGATCGGAACTTTAGGTTTTCCCTCAAAAAGATTGGCTAGAGTCCAGGTACCAATCTTTCGGAAAGAGAGTTCGTTATGATCATTTAAGAGAGTCAACAGAGGATGCAATGCTCCAGATTTAAGTACCACATCACGGCACATAGGAGAATCACCAGCAATATTCCCTAAGGCCCAAGTAGCCTGCATGAGTAGCAAACAACCCATGTAAGCTAATAGACCTGAAACATGATGGCCATGGGAAAAAAAAGGCATTGACCTGCTCAAGAATCTCGATTTCAGAAGATTTAAGAAGTTTCACAAGAACAGGGACTGCCCCACAGTCCATCACCATTTTGATGTTATCAGATGTTCCGGAAGTCATATTTTTTAGAACGCAGGCTGCTTCTCGCTGAAAAATAATAACAGAAATCAATTCAACTGAGCTCAACGAGTAAAGCATGGTAAAAAACCTTCACCTGAAGCTGAGGATAGTCATCCCTCTCAAGGAATTCAACAAGACGAGGAACGACTCCTGCTTGTATGACTTGATCGATTAGAGGTTCATCTGATTCTTCTGTGGATAAAGAAGAAACCTCTCTTATAAAAAGAAATATACTAATAATGACTGAACAAAAAAGCAGAAAACACCACCAACTGAAACCACATATAGGAGTTGAGTGGTTGCATTAAGCTGCAGCACGCCATCATCAGACCAAACATCAGACACCTTTGCCGGAAGAGCCTACACAAACCATAGTGAAAATGAATTTGAAATCAACTCTAGTGCAAACATCAGTAGCGTGGAATTGGCTTCAACAATATCTAGAATTCCAAAATCACATCAAAACCACAAAAATACCTTTGCAGCAGAAGGCGATTCTACCACCGGCGTCGACGGAGGCGATCTTATTTCACGGCGTTTCTTCTGCCGAGTGGATAGTTTCTCCTCTTCTACCTCCGCCGCCGACGGTACCCTCTTCCGCTTCAGCCGCGAGCTCCTTCGTTGGGGGGCCATTGCAGTTGCAGATGAGATGATTAGGGTTTTGAATGATTGCAGAAACGAAGACGATTGATTGATTACCAGAATAAATGGATACTACCAAATCAGTTCCAAATTTGAATTTTTGAAATGAAATATCTTAAAGGGTAATTCTATACACACCCCATCAAATACTAAACACACCCCATCTATACACACATTCTTTTTTTTTATTATTTTAAGCATGTGTGTATGGATGGGGTGTGTTTAGTATTGATAGGGTGTGTATAGAATTACCCTAACTTAAATACTTACTACTATTCATTTTTATTCTTTTTTTCTTTTAAAGCTAATTTATGGACTTTATAGTTTAATACTTTATGCATTAATTGTAACTTGATAAATATTCCATGATATCGAAATTAATCTTTATATATATAAAAACACAAACATTTCCTCATATAGTATGTCAATGATTTTCCCGCCTAAAAATCTCATACTATAATTGGAAATAAATAGTATTAATTATGTTTATTTATTCCTTAAAATATTTATATATATTTAGATACACATATAAATACATATATACAATCAATCTATATAAGATCAAATATTACCTTTAAATATCTTTTACTTATATTAGGAAGAAGTAGACTTATACGATTTGGAAAAAAATAGTGTATATATTATATGAAGAAAAAAAGTCCCCGTGGTTCATTGGATTCTTATATATATATTTTTTATTCATCTCAAAATATTTAAGAAAATTAAATAGGGAAGTCAACTACCTATGGAGATTTTCCAATAATATATCCAATTAAAATTTATATCAAATAAAGAAACAACTTAAAATTTTCCAATATTAAATTTTTTATTATCTATCTACATTAAAATTATTGATATATAGATATATTTTCAAATTCAAGAACATAAATGTGTTGAATTGAAAATAATGTGGATCTTTATAAATGTTGACTTTCCATTTGCATCGTACCAATAATTAATTGTGATTCATTTATATTCAACAGTAAATATTTTGCATGCACACAATATATATATATATAATATTTATTGTAAAAGAAAAATCAAAATCTATTATATTTAAGAATTAAGTGAACATGATTTAAGCCACAACTCATGATATTGATTGATATTCATTAATCAATTATCCATATCAAATATTTAGATATGTAATAAATTTGATGATTAATTGAATCTGAATTCAAAATCTGAAACTATTTTATACATCAACAAAACTCGCGTGCAACCGTCGCACATGCGACGGAATTCCAGATCACATACTTATAGCTGAAAAAGACATACTTATGAGTGTGTAAAAGACATACTTTTAAAACTCATGTTTATACCTGTAAAAATATACTTATAAAACACATAATTATAGCTGAAAAACACATACTTATACCTATAAAAGACATACTTGAATTTGGTCGCATGTGAGACAGTCTCACAAGAGACCAACTCTTTATACATGGCAATGTTTCACCTTTAAATACTACTTTTACTTCAAAAAATTTGTGTGATCATTTCAAAATTATAATTTCACATATTGGATATATGAGAAAATGTCATATCATATATTTTAGAAACATTTTTTTCATGGTGTTTTGGTTTGAAGCTCCTATTCAGTATTCACCCTTCTTCATTAAACTGCTACTTCTTCATCTTCTTTATTTTAATATATTTGAGGTGATAATATTTATAGCTAGATTTATGTTTGTTTATATTTTTTTAGAATTATATTGTTGAAAGTCATATAATCATTTCTAAGGTTCTTTTTAAATTCCAATGATCTTTTCATAGTTTGAAAGCATGTTGATGTAGAGAGTATATTGAAATAAATCTAAACATATTATATTTCCGTATATTCTAAATAAAAATACATATTATTGTACTAAAATATTTATTTTTAACCTAAAAGGACATAGTGAGAAACATGTTATATCTATATATATATATAAAAGCAGAATATTCTGCAAAAAATAGTTATAATAAATGTCTCATTTATTAAATATTTCCATTTAAAGAAATTATTAATAACTTTTATTTTAAATTTATTAATAAACAAATACATAAATATTAATATTTAATACATTTAATTTTATATTTATTAATATTTATTGTATAGAAACTTAAAAGAAAAAGTAAATAAATAAATTTATTTATATATTTCTACACTATAATAATAAAAGAAAAATTTGAGATATTTACAGAAATACTATTTTCTCAACAAAAAAGTATCACATCAACAATATTTTTATTTTGTATTTTTTTATTATTTAATCCATTCAATTTATAATATATATTGTATTAGTTTTTTTTATTAATATTAATTAAGTTATTTTTTATTGAATAATTTCTTAGACACCAACAATAGATAATGTTCAAACAATAATTTCAATAATAAATATTAATTTGTTTGGGGATAATTGTATCATATTTAATATAAATATAATTTATAAATAAGTGTAACACTATTAAAGATGTGTATATATACATATATGTATTGAGTAACACTTGTGTGCCCCAGGGGCACGGTGCCCCCAAATTAATTATCATATGGTGTTAAATATATACTCTACAAGTATCATGTATATACTCTTTAGGTATCACATGTATACTCTTATATACATATGATACATGTTGAGTATATTTATAACACCAAAAAAATAACATATATAGAGTATATATATAACACTTGGAGAACATGTATATAACACCTGAATTCGTGCCCCTATATGCCCAGGACCAGGAGTATATAATTTTTTGTCATATGTATATATATATTGTATTTAGTGTGAAATTATATGTCATTCTAAGTATTTTTAAAATTAATATTTGTAAGTGTCTCATCAACAAATTTTTTATTTTGCAATGCATTTTTTACTATTTAATCCATTTGATCTAATAATATAAATATTATATTAATTTATTCTCATTTTATCGATCTTAATTAAATTAATTTTTATTGAAGAATTTATTAAAAAACAACAATAGATATCAAAACAATAATTTCAATAATAAATATTAATTTGCATGGGGATAATTATACCATAATAATATAAATTAATAAATAAATATAACACTATTAAAGATGTGTGTATATACATATATGTATATATAATATGTATTTAGTCTGAATTATATGTCATCTTAAATATTTTTTAAATTATAAATATCTCATAATCAAATAAAATGTTAGTCTTTTACTTTACACTTAGGACTTCGTATATTTTTATATGAGGGTGCATATTTTGAATTTATATGGCTCACCTGATTATTTAAATTATATGTTTAGTTTCTAATTATATTGTCATCATCATGATCGTAGACTACTATTACATTTTGATTCTGTGTTGAGCTTAAATTGTAATGATCAATCATCAATGCCTTGCTATATCAATTAATTTACGTGATGCTTATAAAAGAATAATTATCTGTCATCTTCGATGTTAAGCGATATTAATAAAAAAATTATAATTCAATTTATTTTGAAATAAAATGTTGAAAATACATAATTGACAGTGCTTGCATCAAGTTCCTACGTAAAATTTCTAATTTTATTGTGTAATGTTTCTATATATACATACTCACACACACATGTATTTAATTTTAATAATTGAATTTGATTTTTAATTCATAATTTTTTTTAGTTTTTTTAGTATATTTAATTTAAGTGACTGAAGATATTAATTTGTAATACAGATGATAAAAAAAATGTTTCGACTATCATTGTTGTGTATAAAGAAGTTTTTAAAAAACTTACTAACTTTATAGGTAGAATTTCCAATTTTGATTTGAAGATCATGATCTTGATACTTTTGTTTTTAATATTAATCATAGATTAGTGAATTTGATGTGTATAATATCAATGTATTGTTGTGAATTGAATTATCTTAAGCAAATTTATACTTTCTTAGTTATTAAATATTATATTGTCTTTTATATACTAAAATTACCTACACTATATTATGAACTAATTAATATTTACCAACATTATATCACAAAACGCGCATCGCGCGGGTGCAAGTACTAGTATTTTTTAATATAATGAAAGTATTAGTGAGGACAAATTTCGATCATTTTTTACTTTCTTTTAGCATTCAAAAATATTTAACTCAATTATCATAGTTTGCTAGTAGATTCTAATTAGTTAATGATATTTGAAGATGAGAACAATTATAAAACAATTAAAAGAACACACAAAAACATGGAAGAGGGAATTGAGTTACATGTAAAATTTATAAATTGCACAAAAAAGTAATAAAAAAATAAATTTATCGGGTCATCGGACCGGTCCAAGCCCAACGGGCCAAATTGACCTGAACCCATCCGGCATATCATGCCGGACCAAAAAGTTCCGGCGTTTTTCAGGCCACTCATTTTTAGAGCCCAACCCGACCTAATTTACGGGTTGTTCGGGTCGGGCTCAAATTGTCGGCTCTACCTGCAACTAGGGTTGTAAAATAATCGAATCTTTTTGATTCGATTCGGTATTCGAATTCGAATATAGTGATTCGAATTTGAAAAATATAAATAAGAATTCGAATAAGAATACCTTTTTTATATTCGTATATTATCCTAATACGAATAAGAATATGACGGTATTCGATTCGAGTATTCGCGAATATATTCGAATAATTATATATATTATATAATATATATAGATATAGATATATGTGTGTAAGTTCTTTATATATATATATATATATATATATATATATACTCATAAATGGAATTCCACATATTTATAAGTAATGCCTAAGTATTAGTATTATATAATTACAGTGAAATAATTCCTAAAAATTGATAATAATTCCTAAGTATCTAAAACTTCAAACCCTATCTCTCTCATCTTTCATTCAAGTACTATTTTATTGTTTATTTAAGTACTATGTAGACATATTAATTTGAGGAAAAAAAAATATTTGATTTTTTTTTTGAAATTTTAAGTTTAAAACTTTCGAATACGAATATTCGAATATTCGTATTTATATTCAATTTATATTCGAATATGTTAAACGAATCGAATAAAAATCGCATTTGTTATTCGAATAATAAACAAATACGAATACGAATATTCGAATAGTTAAACGAATATGAATAGAATATCATGGTATTTGATTCGATTCGATTCGTTTACAACCCTACCTGCAACTGGAATTGCACTTTGAGATTTCTTAACCATTTATCGACATCCATGTAAACGAATCAAACCGTTCGTGAACTATTCGCAGCTCGATTCGATAAATATTCATTTGAGTTTGTTTGTTTTCAATTTTAGATTTCCAATCCAAGAAGTGGTAATTTTAGTTTATTAATCTTTTAAAACATTCCTATTTTAAATGATTAAACTGTCTTTATTAATATGTCTTGTCATGCTATTGATATCGGATAATTCACTCATTATTACTGTAAAAGTATAGCATGGACTACTTCAAAAAATGTGGTTTACGATCATTAAATAATTTAGTTTGACATAGAAATATTAAAATAACATTTTCATTTAAGAAAAACAAAAAAAATTCATTTATATGTTGGGCTTCATTTATATGTTTTGTTAAATTATAGTATTTTATTTTCTTTTCTAATAGTGTATTTACATTTTACCTATTCTTCTTTAAAAAAAATTCATTTAAATTGACAATAAAAATAAAAATGATTGTGATCGAACATTATTTTAAAATTTAATGCTCAATTTATATGTTTTTGTTAAATAAAATATTTCATTTTCTTTTCTAATAGTGTATTTACTAGTTATTCAATAAAAAATATGGTTTACAATCAAAAATTACATTAAATAATTTAGTTTCACATAGCAATATTAAACAAACATTTTAACTTAAGAAAAATAAAAAAATAATTGCAAACAAGCATTATTTTAAAATTTGGTTTGTTAAGCTTCATTTATATGTTTTGTTAAATTATAGTATTTTCTTTTCTTTTCTAATAGTGTATTTACCTATTCTTCTTTTAAAAAAATCGTTTACAATTGATAATTACATTTTATAATTTATTTTGACATAACAATATTAAACAAACATTTTAACTTAAAGAAATTAAAATGATTGTGAACGAACATTATTTTAAAATTTCGTGTGAGTACCACATTTTATATGTTTTTGCTAATTTTTAATATTTTATTTTCTCAAACCCGAATTAGAAAAAGATAAAGGTAGCTTCGCTATTAAAAAAAAAGAAAATACTAAAAAACAAACCACTTAGAAAAATTTGTGCAAACGAAAATTTGTGCAAACGAAAATTTATACAACTCATTTTAAAAATTTGTGCAAACGAAAATTAATACAACTCATTTTAAAAATTTGTGCAAACGAAAATTTATACAACTCATTTTAAAAATTTGTGCAAACGAAAATTAATACAACTCATTTTAAAATTTGTGCAAACGAAAATTTATACAACTCATTTTAAAAATTTGTGCAAACGAAAATTAATACAACTCATTTTAAAAATTTGTGCAAACGAAAATTAATACAACTCATTTTAAAAATTTGTGCAAACGAAAATTTATAAAACTCATTTTAAAACTTTGTGCAAACGAAAATTAATACAACTCATTTTAAAAATTTGTGCAAACGAAAATTAATACAACTCATTTTAAAACTTTGTGCAAACGAAAATTAATACAACTCATTTTAAAAATTTGTGCAAACGAAAATTAATACAACTCATTTTAAAAATTTGTGCAAACGAAAATTTATACAACTCATTTTGTAGTGAAGTTTTTATAATTTACTCATATATTGTAAAATATAAAACTTTCAATTATATATAATAATGTAAAACGAGAATTATCAGACAAATATAATCATTTGCTAGTCAGAGTCTTTAGAAATTGGGTAGAAAAAACACAAGCTTATATCTTTTGGGCATTTTTTTTCATTGGTTATGTTTGAGGGCACTTTTTTACTACCTTTTATGAAAAATATGCTAGGTATGGCCATTTCCTCAATATAAATAATTTTCTCTATATAATTTGTTTGTTTATTAATAAATTTAAAATAAAAGTTATTAATGATTTCTTAAAATGTAAATATTTAATAAATGAGACATTTATTGTAACTATTTTTTGCAGAATATTCTGTTTCTATATATATATATATATAGATTTATGGACTTTACAGTTTAACAGTTTATACATTAATTGTAACTTGATAAATATTACGTGGTATTCTATTTATGTAATTTAAATTAATTTTTTTAATATAATGAAACTATTAGTGAGGACAAATTCCGATCATTTTTTACTTTCTTTTAGCATTTAAAAATATTTTAACTCAATTATCATAGTTTGCTAATAGATTCTAATTAGTTCATGATAGTTGAAGATGAGAATAATTATTAAACAATTAAAAGAATATACAAAAACATGGAAGAGGGAATTTGGTTACATGTAAAATTTACAAATTGTACAAAAAAAGTAATAAAAAAATAAATTTATAGGGTCATCGGACCGGTCCAAGCCCAACGGGCCAAATTGACCTGAACCCATCTGGCACATCAGGCCGGACCAAAAAGTTACGGCGTTTTTCGGGCCGCTCATTTTTAAAGCCCAACCCGGCCTAATTTACAGGCTGTTCGGGTCGGACTCAAATTGTCGGCTCTACCTGCAACTGGAATTGCACTTTGAGGTTTCTTAACCATTTATCGCCATCCAGGTAAACAAATCAAGCCGTTTGTGATTTGTTCGCAGCTCGATTCGATAAATATTCATTTGAGTTTGTTTGTTTTCAATTTTAGATTTCCAATCCAAGAACTGGTAATTTTAGTTTATTAATCTTTTAAAACATTCCTATTTTAAATGATTAAACTGCCTTTATTAATATGTCTTGTCATGCTATCGGATAATTCACTCATTATTACTGTAAAAGTATAGCATGGACTACTTCAAAAAATGTGGTTTACGATCATTAAATAATTTAGTTTGACATAGAAATATTAAACTAACATTTTAATTTAAGAAAAACAAAAAAATGATTGTAAACGAAAATTATTTTAAAATTTCGTTTGTTGAGCTTCATTTATATGTTTTGTTAACTTATAGTATTTTATTTTCTTTTATAATAGTGTATTTACATTTTACCTATTCTTCTTTAAAAAAATTCGTTTACAATTGATAATAAAAATAAAAATGATTGTGATCGAACATTATTTTAAAATTTAATGCTCAATTTATATGTTTTTGTTAAATAAAATATTTCATTTTCTTTTCTAATAGTGTATTTACTAGTTATTCAATAAAAAATATGGTTTACAATAAAAAATAACATTAAATAATTTAGTTTCACATAGCAATATTAAACAAACATTTTAACTTAAGAAAAATAAAAAAAAATGATTGCAAACAAGCATTATTTTAAAATTTGGTTTGTTAAGCTTCATTTATATGTTTTGTTAAATTATAGTATTTTCTTTTCTTTTCTAATAGTGTATTTATCTATTCTTCTTTAAAAAAAATCGTTTACAATTGATAATTACATTTTATAATTTATTTTGACATAACAATATTAAACAAACATTTTAACTTAAAGAAATTAAAATGATTGTGACCGAACATTATTTTAAAATTTCGTGTGAGTAGCACATTTTATATGTTTTTGCTAATTTTTAATATTTTATTTTCTCAAACCCGAATTAGAAAAAGATAAAGGTAGCTTCGCTATTAAAAAAAAAAAAGAAAATACTAAAAAACAAACCACTTAGAAAAATTTGTGCAAACGAAAATTTATACAACTCATTTTAAAAATTTGTGCAAACGAAAATTAATACAACTCATTTTAAAAGTTTGTGCAAACGAAATTAATACTACCTCCGTCCCAAAATAAATGACGTTTTAGCCTTTTGCACATATATTAAGAAATGTGATAAAAAATCCAATCTACCCCTATTTAAGTTTAATTAATGAGGAACTTTTATCTCTTTAACACATTTAATTTGAGATGAGTAAATAGGGGTATATTTGGTATATTGCATGTAAATATGCTTTGGAATACGAAAACGACAATTATTTTGGGACAAATTTTAGTTGCTAAAACGTCATTTATTTTGGGACGGAGGTAGTACAACTCATTTTAAAAATTTGTGCAAACGAAAATTAATACAACTCATTTTAAAAATTTGTGCAAATGAAAATTTATACAACTCATTTTAAAAATTTGTGCAAACGAAAATTAATACAACTCATTTTAAAAATTTGTGCAAACGAAAATTTATACAACTCATTTTAAAAATTTGTGCAAACGAAAATTTATACAACTCATTTTAAAAATTTGTGCAAACGAAAATTTATACAACTCATTTTAAAAATTTGTGCAAACGAAAATTTATACTACTACAACTCATTTTAAAAATTTGTGCAAACGAAAATTTATACAACTCATTTTAAAAATTTGTGCAAACGAAAATTTATACAACTCATTTTAAAAATTTGTGCAAACGAAAATTTATACAACTCATTTTGTAGTGAAGTTTTTATAATTTACTCATATATTGTAAAATATAAAACTTTCAATTATATATAATAATGTAAAACGAGAATTATCAGACAAATATAATCATTTGCTAGTCAGAGTCTATAGAAATTGGGTAGAAAAAACACAAGCTTAAAATAATGTTTGTTTGCGATCATTTTTTTTATTTTTTTAGGTAAAAACATTTATCTAGTATTGATATGTCAAATTAAATTATTAAATGTAATTATCGATTGTAAACAAATTTTTTATTGAATAATTAGTAAAGACATATAAATTGAGCTACTCACATGAAATTTCGAAATAATGTTCGTTCACAATCATTTTAATTTTTTTTCTAAGCTAAAATGTTTGTTTAATATTGTTATATCCAAATAAATTATAAAATCAAATTATCAATTTTGAACGACATTTTTTTGAAAGAAGAATAGGTAAATACACTATTAGAAAATAAAACAAAATTATATAATTTAACAAAACATATAAATGAAGCTCTATACATTTAAAATAATGTTCGTTTGTAATTAATTAATTATTTTTTTAAGTTAATATGTTTGTCTAATATTGCTATGTCAAAATAAATTATTAAATGTAATTATTGATTGTAAACGAATTATTTTATTGAATAATTAGTAAATACACTATTAGATTAGAAAATGAAATATTACAAAGTAACAAAAATATATAAATTGAGCTACTCACACCAAATTTTTAAATAATGTTCGTTCACAATCATTTTTATTTTTATTAAGTTAAAATGTTTTCTTAATATTGCTATGTCAAAATAAATTATGAAATTTAATTATCAATTGTAAACGGCATTTTCTTAAGAAGAACAAATAAATACACTATTAGAAAATAAAGTAAAATACAAACGAAATTTTAAAATAATGTTCTTTTGCGATCATTTTGTTTATTTTTTAGGTAAAAACGTTTGTCTAGTATTGATATGTCAAATTAAATTATTAAATATAATTATTGATTGTAAACGAATTTATTTATTGAATAATTAGTAAAGACACTATTAGGATTATAAATTAACAAAAATATATAAAGTGAGCTACTCACACGAAATTTTGAAATAATGTTCGTTCACAATCATTTTAATTTTTTTTCTAAGCTAAAATGTTTGCTTAATATTGCTTTATCAAAATAAATTATAAAATCTTATTATCAATTTTGAACGATATTTTTTAAACAAGAATATGTAAATACACTATTAGAAAATAAAACAAAATTATATAATTTAACAAAACATATAAATGAAGCTCTATACATTTAAAATAATGTTCGTTTGTAATTAATTATTTATTTATTTTGAGTTAAAATGTTTGTCTAATATTGCTATGTCAAACTGAATTATTAAATGTAATTATTGATTGTAAACGAATTATTTTATTGAATAATTAGTAAATACACTATTAGATTAGAAAATGAAATACTACAAAATTAACAAAAACATATTAATTGAGGTACTCAAACGAAATTTTAAAATAATGTTCGTTTGCGATCATTTTTTTAATTTTTTTTGGTAAAACCGTTTGTCTAGTATTGATATGTCAAATTAAATTATTAAATGTAATTATCGATTGTAAATTTTTTTTTTTATTGAATAGTTAGTAAAGACACTATTAGGATTATAAATTAACAAAAACATAAAAATTGAGCTACTCACACGAAATTTTATAATAATGTTCGTTCACAATTATTTTAATTTTTTTTCTAAACTAAAATGTTTGTTTAATATTGTTATATCTAAATAAATTATAAAATCTAATTATCAATTTTGAACGACATTTTTTAAAGAATAATAGGTAAATACACTATTAGAAAATAAAACATAATTGTATAATTTAACAAAACATATAAATGAAGCTCTATACATATAAAATAATGTTCATTTGTAATTAATTATCTATTTATTTTGAGTTAAAATGTTTGTCTAATATTGCTATGTCAAACTAAATTATTAAATGTAATTATTGATTGTAAACGAATTATTTTATTGAATAATTAGTAAATACACTATTAGATTAGAAAATGAAATATTACAAATTAACAAAAATATATAAATTGAGCTACTCACACAAAATTTTTAAATAATGTTCGTTCACAATCATTTTTATTTTTGTTAAGTTAAAATGTTTTCCTAATATTGCTATGTCAAAATAAATTATTAAAGGTAATTATCAATTGTAAACGACATTTTCTTAAGAAGAATAGGTAAATACACTATTAGAAAATAAAGTAAAATACAAACTAAATTTTAAAATAATGTTCGTTTGCGATCATTTTTTTTATTTTTTTTGGTAAAAACGTTTGTGTAGTATTGATATGTCAAATTAAATTATTAAATGTAATTATCGATTGTAAACACATTTTTTTATTGAATAGTTAGTAAAGACACTATTAGGATTATAAATTAACAAAAACATAAAAATTGAGCTACTCACACGAAATTTTAAAATAATGTTCGTTCACAATCATTTTAATTTTTTTTCTAAACTAAAATGTTTGTTTAATATTGTTATATCTAAATAAATTATAAAATCTAATTATCAATTTTGAACGACATTTTTTAAAGAATAATAGGTAAATACACTATTAGAAAATAAAACAAAATTGTATAATTTAACAAAGGATATAAATGAAGCTCTATACATTTAAAATAATGTTCATTTGTAATTAATTATCTATTTATTTTGAGTTAAAATGTTTGTCTAGTATTTATATGTCAAACTAAATTATTAAATGTAATTATCGATTGTAAACGAATTTTTTTATTGAAAAATTAGTAAATACACTATTAGGATTATAAATTAACAAAAGCATATAAATTGAGCTACTCACACTATTATAAAATAATGTTCGTTTGCAATCGTTTTTTTATTTTTCTTAAGTTAAAATATTTGTTTAATATTTCTATGGCAAACTAAATTATTTAATTTAATTTTCAATCGTATACCACATTTTTATTGAATAATTAGCAAATACACTATTAGTTAAGAAAATGAAATATTATAAATTAACAAAAACATATAAATTGAGCATGAAATTTAAAAAAAATGTTCGTTCACAATTCATTTTTTATTTTTTAAAGTTAAAATGTTTGTTTAATATTGCTATGACAAAATAAATTATAAAATGTAATTATCTTATGTAAACGAATTTTTTTAAAGAAGAATAGGTAAATACACTATTAGAAAATAAAATAAAATACTATAATTTAACAAAACATAAAAATGAAGCTCAACAAACGATTTTAAAATAATGTTCATTTGCAATCGTTTTTTAATTTTTCTTAAGTTAAAATGCTTGTTTAATATTTTTATAACAAACTTAATTATTTGATGTAATTTTCAATCGTAAACCACATTTTTATAGAATAATTAGCAAATACACTATTGGAAAAGAAAATGAAATATTATAAATTAACAAAGACATATAAATTGAGCATGAAATTTTAAAATAATGTTCGTTCACAATCTTTTTTTTTTTTTTACAGATAAAATGTTTGTTTAATATTGCTATGACAAAATAAATCATAAAATGTAATTATCAAATTGTAAACGATTTTTTTTAAAGAAGTATAGGTAAATACATTATTATCAAAATGTTCGCTTTTGACCCTCACCGATAAACAGCTCCTGTTATACATTATAATTTTCCACTATAAATAGGAATTTGTAAGAAATAAATTTGCTAATTAAAAGAACATCTGAAACCTTTTTTGCTAATTTTATAATTGTTTTGCTTAAAGATTGCATAACTAATGATATATATATATATATATATATATATATATTTCTGTGTTTAATAGTGAATATTAGAACACTATATATCATATTTGATAACACGATATTCATAATAATACACTCATGGTGATATATATTAATCTACAAACTAAACTAATTCAAGAATCAAAGATAAAGAAAAAATGTAAACTTACAATTCGGAAGTCTTAGTGACATGGTAAGACACTTTACACAGATGTAGACACAATTATCTCATTGGTGAATATCTCAAAATCAATATTACCTTAAATTTGTTTAACTTTTTCCTTCACCCTTTTTGTCTAATTGCAATTCATATCCATCAACAAATAGATAAATAATTCCTCACCCTTTTTTGTGTCATAGAATCCATCAACAAACAGAGAAATTGAAATGATTCCTTCGGATTTTTTTGTTTGACACCCTACGTCAATTAATGCCCCTATATATATATATATATATTATACATTTTGCAATCACATGTCTTATTAGTAATCAATATCCCATTTATTAAACTTCGTTTCAAACTAAAGTTTGTTCTAAAACTATTATTAATTCTATTTTGAGTTGGTTACCAAGAAATTGTCCTAAACTTTTTAATTATGTGTTCTATTTTGCAACCTGCATTTGCTTATTGAATATATGCCCAGTAATTTTTTTAGACTCCATTTCACCTATATGTATACTAGTATAACACCCTTGTAATAAATACACGGTTTAAATAGATTGAACCAATAAATGAATAAACAAATAAATTATATAGGAAAAATTATTTATATTGAGGAAATGGTCATACCTAGCATATTTTTCATATAAGGTAGTAAAAAAATGCCCTCAAACATAACCAATGAAAAAAAAGAGGAAATACCCCAAATACCCAAAAACATATAACATGCATACTTTTTTACCCACCAATATAAACTATTATACCCAACTACCCAACAATATAAATTATTATTCCCAAATACCTAATTTTCAGTTCAAGTACAAAGTACACTTTTCTTTCAATATAAATTACAAAGGTTTACAATTAGGGGTTATAAGGTTTCGATATTTATAAAATTAGGGTTTACAAGGATTTCTAAAGAGTAATAGTATTTGATAATATGAAAAACAGTTAGTTTTAATCTTCGAAAATTACCATTTTCTATTCGTTAAACCCTAAATTTGTACTAATTAACGAATTATAGAATTAGGTTATCGAATCCAACATTATTAATTAAAATTAGGTTAAACCATTTAATACCATACTAGCAGTATACCTTGCGCGATGCGCGGTTTATTATTTATTATGATAAATACGAATATTAATAATATAATAAATTTATTATATTAAAATATTACTCATGAGATCTTATTATTTTGAGATTTAAAAAATTCCCTTATTTTTTTAATGATGATGATGACGACAATGACAACAACGACGACAATAATAAAAACAACAACAACAACAACAACAACAACAACAGCAACAGCAGCAACAACAACAACAACAACAACAACAACAACAACAATAATAATAATAATAATAATAATAATAATAATAATAATAATAATAATAATAATAATAATAATAATAATAATAATAATAATAGTTTTGTGTTTTGTGTGCTTTAATTATAAGTGATTAATTATATTTGTTAATTTATATGTTATATTCATATTTTTGTTCCTTTATATCTTAGAATTATATTTAATAATTTGTAAATAATTTTCTACATTTTTTTAGATGAATTTATTTTACAAACATTGTATTTATTAAAAAACTTAGTTTATATTTAAAAAATTTAGGTTTCAAATTCATTTTACAATTACAAAAATATTTTTTTAGAATTTTGAAACCATTTTAAAATATTTTTCTTATAGTTATATGTATTGCATATATGTTTGAATTTATTTTTAAATATTATTTGTGGATTTTTTTAGATTAACCTCACAACATTATTAGATTATTATTAGTTTTACTTTCAAATTTAATTATTATTTTTAATAATTTTATAATAGTTTTTAAATTTTTAAACATTTTACAGCCCTTCGCAAAATGAAATTTAACTTTTAGACCTATTTTTCACATTTATATATTAAAATTACAGAATTTTCAAATTTTTAAATTTTTGACAATGTTTAAATTTCATTATTTTCAGATTTTTTAATTATATCAGTAAAACATAATCATATAATAATATCATCCAAAATAATTTCCTTTATTTCATTTTACCCCTATATTAAATTAAAATACTACTTATTATATTTAAAATATATATGAAGTTTGTTCTATAAGATTCTTAAAGTTTTTTAACTTTTTTTTTCCACAATTTTTCTATTAGTCAATGGTAAATCAATAATTACCTCAAATTTTACAATTGAGTGACAAATGTGTAAAATTTGCCAATTTTTTTTTTACATATAGTATAGATATAATTTAGTTGTGATAAAAATTAATTAATATCTTGGTTTACTATTAACGATCAAATTGCACAAACACATTTTTATTGGTTACACTACTTTGCATAAAGGGTACAAGTGTCTACATCCTAATGGTAGGGTCTATGTTGCTAGGATTTGCTTTTCATGAATATGAGTTTTCTTATCATACACTTTTTCTCACTTCCAAGCCTGTGTCACCTTCTAATTTTGTTCATTCAACTTTACCTATTCTTCCATCTGCACCCCTACTCTTACCTATTTATAGCTTTTCCAATTCATCTTTATCATCACACTCAAAGCCTAAATCATTTACTGCTTCTCTACATGATCAATGGGTTCTTTACCACGTGAATACTTTCAAATTTTGCAAAAGTAGATGTTACACTCTCACACACAATTGCATGCGAATAAAGTAGACATTGACAACTCATATACACATGCATGTGAATGAAATTGATATACACTTGCATGTAAAATTGAGAAATACTTAACTAAAATAATACAAATGCTTACAAGAAACTTAGCAACGTAAAATGCTTAACATAAATAACATAATTAAAATAGAGAAATTCAAATTACAGTGACTTATAGAAAATAACATAAATTAATACAAACTAATTTGGACATTTGAATTGATAATTTAATGGTTCACGACATTTGATTTTTTTAATTTGGGCGGAGTCAAATGTTAGTTGTTGAATTGACTGGCTCAATTTGTTGTTATAATGAAATGTTAATTTGGGTATTTAGGTTAATTGAATGTTTAATTGCTACGTTGAATTGATTGATTTAATTTGTTGTTATAATGAATTGAATTTGTTAATTGATTGAGTCTAGGTATATTGAATTGAAATTGCTGGCTTGATTGAAATTAACCTCCTATTAAATAAGTCACTATCATTTTTTAAACGAGCCATCAATTGAATAAGCTCCTATTAAATGAGCCATTATCAATTTATAAACAAGTCACATAAAAATGCCTATTAAACGAGCCACTTAGTATGACATTATTAGATTATTATTACTTTTACTTTCAAATTTAATTATTATTTTTAATAATTTTATAATAGTTTTTAAACTTTTAAACATTTTACAACCCTTCGTAAAATGAAATTTAACTTTTAGACCTATTTTTCACATTTATATATTAAAATTACAAAATTTTCAAATTTTTAAAATTTTGACAATGTTTAAATTTCATTATTTTCAATTTTTTTAATTATATCATTAAGACATAATCATATAATAATACCATCCAAAATAATTTTCTCTATTTCATTTTACCCCTATATTAAATTAAAATACTACTTATTATATTTAAAATATATATGAAGCTTGTTCTATAACATTCTCAAAGTTTTTTAATTTTTTTTTCCACAATTTTTCTATTGGTCAATGCAAATCAATAATTATCTCCAATTTTACAATTGAGTGACAAATGTGTAAAATTTGCCAACTTCTTTCTTTTTATATATAGTATAGATATAATTTAGTTGTGATAAAAATTAATTAATATCTTGGTTTACTATTAACGATCAATTTGCACAAATACATTTTTATTGGTTACACTAATTTGCATAAAGGGTACAAGTGTCTACATTCTAATGGTAGGGTCTATGTTGCTAGGATTTGCTTTTCATGAAAATGAGTTTTCTTATCATACACTTTTTTCCACTTCCAAGCCTGTGTCACCTTCTAATTTTGTTTCAAATTGCACAAACACATTTTTATTGGTTACACTACTTTGCATAAAGGGTACAAGTGTCTACATCCTAATGGTAGGGCCTATGTTGCTAGGATTTGCTTTTCATGAATATGAGTTTTCTTATCATACACTTTTTCCCACTTCCAAGCCTGTGTCACCTTCTAATTTTGTTTCAAATTGCACAAACACATTTTTATTGGTTACACTACTTTGCATAAAGGGTACAAGTGTCTGCATCCTAATGGTAGGGTCTATGTTGCTAGGATTTGCTTTTCATGAATATGAGTTTTCTTATCATACACTTTTTCCCACTTCCAAGCCTGTGTCACCTTCTAATTTTGTTCATTCAACTTTACCTATTCTTCCATCTGCACCCCTACTCTTACCTATTTCTAGCTTTTCCAATTCATCTTTATCATCACACTCAAAGCCTAAATCATTTACTTCTTCTCTACATGATCAATGGGTTCTTTACCACGTGAATACTTTCAAATTTTGCAAAAGTAGATGTTACACTCTCACACACAATTGCATGCGAATAAAGTAGATGTTGACAATTCATATACACATGCCTGTGAATGAAATTGATATACACTTGCATGTAAAATTGAGAAATACTTAACTAAAATAATACAGATGCTTACAAGAAACTTAGCAACGTAAAATGCTTAACATAAATAACATAATTAAAATAGAGAAATTCAAATTACATTGACTTATAGAAAATAATATAAATTAATACAAACTAATTTGGACATTTGAATTGATAATTTAGTGGTTCACGACATTTGATTTTTTTAATTTGGGCGGAGTCAATTGTTAGTTGTTGAATTGACTGGCTCAATTTGTTGTTATAATGAATTGTTAATTTGGGTATTTAGGTTAATTGAATGTTTAATAGCTACGTTGAATTGATTGATTTAATTTGTTGTTATAATGAATTGAATTTGTTAATTGATTGAGTCTAGGTATATTGAATTGAAATTGTTGGCTTGATTGAAATTAACCTCCTATTAAATAAGTCACTATCATTTTTTAAACGAGCCATCAATTGAATAAGCTCCTATTAAATGAGCCATTATCAATTTATAAACAAGTCACATAAAAATGCCTATTAAACGAGCCACTTAGTATGACATTATTAGATTATTATTAGTTTTACTTTCAAATTTAATTATTATTTTTAATAATTTAATAACAGTTTTTAAACTTTTAAACATTTTACAGCCCTTCGTAAAATGAAATTTAGCTTTTAGACCTATTTTTCACATTTATATATTAAAATTACAGAATTTTCAAAATTTTAAATTTTTGACAATGTTTAAATTTTATTATTTTCAGATTTTTTAATTATATCATTAAAACACAATCATATAATAATACCATCCAAAATAATTTCCTCTATTTCATTTTACCCCTATATTAAATTAAAATACTACTTATTATAGTTAAAATATATATAAAATTTGTTCTATAAGATTCTCAAAGTTTTTAGTTTTTTTTTTCCACAATTTTTCTATTGGTCAATAGCAAATCAGTAATTATCTCCAATTTTATAATTGAGTGATAAATGTGTGAAATTTGCTAACTTCTTTCTTTTTATATATAGTATAGATATAATTTAGTTGTGACAAAAATTAATTAATATCCTGTTTTACTATTAATGATCAAGTTGCACAAATACATTTTTATTGGTTACACTACTTTACATAAAGGTTACAGGTGTCTGCATCCTAACGGTAGAGTCCATGTTGCTAGGATTTGCTTTTCATTGAGTTTTCTTATCACACTTTTCAAATTTTGAGAATAGAGTAATGAAGGTAAATAACGTCTATCTCTTGAAAGTGTAAATGGGTGGTGAAGTAATGAAGAATAGAGTAATGAAGGTAAATAACGTCTATTTCTTCTGTATAACTAACTCAAAAGGAGAACTCTGCATTTATTTCTCTGCCTGCCATTTATTTCCCTTACTTTCACTTACCTATTTCTAGCTTTTCCAATTCATCTTTATCATCACACTCATTTTCTCCCATCTTCTTCCTTGTTGAGGTTGAGGTTTTCATTTCGAAGAGAATGATGATATCGGTGAGGGACCTGTACCATGTTTGATTTTCTTGGTTTCTGAAGGAGGAATCCATGTTTTCAGAGGTGGTGAATATGGCAATGAGCTTAACATTGGACTCATCCCAAAGGTAAAAAATCCCAACTTTTTTTCACCCATTTAGTTCGATTGACTTATTTTGAGGAAATTAATGATTGTTTTTGGAGCTTCTGATGTAACTGCATTTGTCATTTAGGGAGGATTTCGGTTTCTTTAGTTAGCTTGTTGTGTCGTTTTGCTGTTGAGCTTCATAATGGTGAAGATGTATTTATTAAATAAAATATCAATGATTTGAAATAGAGATAGAGTAGCTGCACAACATGGACAACTGATGTTTTGTCTCCCTAACAAAGTTCAATTTCAAGTCAACAAATCTAATGGGATTTAATACACACTTGCTACACAAAATGCACCTTCTTCATACATTGGACTGACTAACTAATATCATACATCTCCCATGCATATTCATGTCAATCATTGATTACGTTTGCAATTTGCATATGCTTCAAGGCAACTAACCACCATCTTCTCTTCATCAAATAATACACTTCACACAATTCTATATATATAAGCATCATTGTAGCAGCATTCACACAATCTGAACATACAAAACAGATATGGCACAAGAAAAAGTTTCTGAGAGAGTGAAACTGCTGATCTCATTGCTTATTCTGCAGTTATGCTTTGCAGGATTTCACATTGTTTCCAGAGTTGTGCTAAACATTGGTGTTAGCAAAGTTGTGTATCCTGTTTACAGAACTATCATTGCATTATTATTGTTGGGACCCTTTGCCTACTTCATCGAAAAGTTAGTCTTTCTTTGGCTTTCTTGAATGACTAGGAATAAAGATTTTTAATTAATAACCTAAATTCCTAATGTCATTGTTTCTATTTGCAGGAACGATAGACCACCTCTCACATTCTCTTTGTTGGCTCAATTTTTCCTCCTAGCACTAGTGGGGTGAGCTTACTTATCCAAATGAATAACCTTGTTTCTGAGTCTCTAATCCAGATCCTCGACAGTTCTATTATGTGATTTCATCTTTTATTTGAATTTCTAATGCTTCAAAGAGAGACAGAATGTAAAAACTTTATGGGTTCCTTTATTTCTATTTTCACCCACTTTCTCCTGTTTCTATATACAAAATTTACCCAAGATAAACTGTAGAGAGGGTCTATTCTATCTTTTGCTTCATGTAACAATGACTAATGGGATTGTACTATGCAGACCCAACCTTTGCATCAGCAATGCAAAACTCAGTACCTGCAATTACTTTCATCATGTATTGGAGCCTCTATGGTCTCACATGGTCTTTGGTGTGCTTCAAGTAATGTCTTTATACCATTACATCAAACTCAATGATCTAATAACCAAATCTTGACATTTAAGGACTCATCAGTGTTCTGTTTCTTGTAGGTGGCACGTTGAGATGCCTGCGATTGTGGCCAAATCGATCTCAATCTTGTCCGATGCTGGTCTCGGAATGGCCATGTTTAGCCTTGGTAAGATAAATTAAACCTCAATCAACAAGATCATGTTTATACATGTTTCGACTGGAACTCATATTTTTACAATTGGATTTTTCAGGGCTGTTCATGGCTTTGCAGCCAAGAATCATCCCTTGTGGAAAATCAGTCGCTTCCTTCTCCATGGCCGTTCTGTTCCTCACTGGGCCCGCGGTTATGGCTGCTGCTTCTATAGCTGTTGGGCTTCGAGGCATTCTCTTGCATATTGCAATCGTTCAGGTAAATGACAATCCTCGGACAATGCTTATGTTGCAATTTGATGTGTAATGAATTGTGAGACGGGTTTTATTTAGGCAATCGTTCCGTTTGTCTTTGCTAAAGAATACAATGTGCATCCTGATCTCTCTCTGATCTCTCTCCCTATCTCTATAGTTGAATTTTGATACATATTGAAATTATTTTTATCTCTACACATCTATAGATTGCATTATGATAATGATTTATTGTTTGCTTATGAGTTATAACAATTTCGAATTCTTGTTGTTTTGGAAAACAACCCGTAATGCACCAATTGGGATGGCATTGAAGAAAGAGTCAAAAGATGCCATCAATGGCGTGCTTCATGAAGGGGATCCATCAAATAGTTGTCTCTGGTTTGCAGGTATATATTCAATGCCCTTTTTCTCTTTCCATTTGAGTGAAATACAAATAAAAATCAAACCTCACCAAAGGTTTTGATATATGTAGACTGAAATAAAATGGCAAATAGCATAACAGAAACTAAGCAAATAAAGGCACAACATCAACAAGCAAGTAGTATCGACAAGCATTCTAATAAACAACATTAATCAAGGACAATTTGAATATTTAATAGGACAGACAAAATCAAAGCAATAGCAAATTAGAGCTAAGCTCTTCTCCTAAAATATTATCCATTGTAAACGAAATTTTTTATTGAATAATTAGTAAATACACTATTAGATTAGAAAATGAAATATTACAAATTAACAAAAACATATAAATTGAGCTATTCACATGAAATTTTAAAATAATGTTCTTTCACAATCATTTATTATTTTTTTTAAAGTTAAAAAATTAAAAACGAGAATGAATTGATAGCCTAGTCATATAATAATATATTTAAAAAAATGACTATAACCAAATAAATAACATTCTTTTTCATAAATGTCAATCTTAATGAATATGAAATTAAGACAAATTCCCATCTCCATGTTGATCCAACATTACTAAAAAAGAGTTTGAATCAATATCTATTTAAATACAGAAAAGAAAAGCATTGAATTTACATACAATATTACATATATGTCATGCAATTATTTACAAAAAAAAAAAAAAAATTGGGCCTCATGAAACTCAACGTGAATCATTTGAGAGAGTTCTTCTTATTTCATTTGTTTAATCTTCACATAAATAGAATAAAACATGAATATAAAAATAATATATAAACATTGAAAAAATACTTTTACAATACAATACACAAATCGTTACAAAAATAGGGATTTGATGCGGGAAGAAAACACACACTCCTAAACTTAATTTACAAAACAACGTTTATAATTGAGCCTAGAAATATTTTGACATAACAATATTAAGAAAACATTTTGACTATAAAAAAACAATATTAAACAAACATTTTACTTAAAAAAATGATTGCAAACAAACATTATTTTAAAATTTCATTTATATAGAGCTCTCATTTATATGTTTTGTTTTATAGTATTTCACATTATTTTCTGACAGTGTATTCACCTATTCATCTTTAAAAAATTCGTTTACTACTGAAAACTACATTTTATAATTTATTTTGATATAACAATATTAAACAAACATTTTAACTTTAAAAAAATAAAAAATGTTTGTGAACGAACATTATTTAAACATTTTGTGTGAGTAGCTCAGTTTATATGTTTTTGTTAATTTGTAATATTTCATTTTCTAATTTAATAATGTATTTACTAATTATTCAAATTTCATTGACAATCGATAATTACATTTAATAATTTAGTTTGATATAGCAATATTAGACAAACATTTTAACTCAAAAAAAAATCAATTACAAACGAACATTTCTTTAAAACTTCGTTTGTATAGAGCTTCATTTATATGTTTTTCTTAATTTAAAATATTTAATTATTCAATAAAAAAATTCTCTAACTTGATTGCAGATTCATTTGACTAATCATGTAGTCAGAGTCAATTTGAAATTAGGTATAACCGTATAAAAGATAATAAGTTAATATCTTTTGGGTATTTGTTTACATTGTTTCTATATGCGGGTATTTTTTAACCATCTTATAAAGATGTTAGGTTTGGTCATTTCCTCTTCAATTTATATGTTTCGTTAAATTATACTATTTTATTTTATTTTCTAATCTTGTATTTACCTAGTTTTCTTTAAAAAAATGTCGTTTACAATTGATAATTTCATTTTATAATTTATTTTTAAATAGCAATATTAAGCAAACATTTTAACTTAGAAAAAAAGTTAAAATGATTGTGAAAGAAAATTATTTTAAAATTTCCTGTGAGTAGCTCAATTTATATGTTTTTGTTAATTTATAATATTTCATTTTATTTTCTAATAGTGTATTTACTAATTATTCAATAAAAAATTTTGTTTACAATCAATAATTTGCAAAAATGTTAAAACCTCGAACGAAAATTCTACAAAATGTTGGTTCCTCAAATGAATTGAAAAAAAATTTACTTATCAATCTTAATAGTTTAACTATTAGGGTTTAATCTTCATTCATGGATAGAATTTTAAAAAACGAACATTTATAACCCGAACCCAAAGCTAATTACACACATAAACGAACATGTTTAAATAATCGGACGTAGATAAAAAACGTCTTTTTCTCGTGACATGAGTACATGTAAAAAAAATTTGCATGTCTCATTCTCTGTAAACCAAAGGATGAACTGTCCGAAACATGACTCCGTAAACGATTTTCAACATTGATCACCCAAATCCGACAACTTTTCCCTAATATCGTCCAAGACACTATACTAGTATATTAGACGAGTATATTAGGGAAGTCGACACATGTTAATGGATATACTCGTCTTAGTGTCTTGGACGATATTAGAGAAAAGTTGTCGGATTTGGGTGATCAATGTTGTCAATCATTTACGGAGTCACGTTTCGGACAATTCATCATTTGGCTTACAGAGATTGAGACATGCAAATTTTTTTTACATGTACTCATGTCACGAGAAGTTCGTGGGCGAAACACCAATTTGGATGAAAGATGGTTCTTAATTGGTTCAAACTATATCCACCATCCGAAGGTGTATATCATATAGTCCTAAATGTTTCACCTCGTGTGACTGTCGACGTCCTCCGGACCATGTTACAGAATGATGAGTTCCAAAATAATGAGGCTGATTTGATGAAGATTAGTAAGATTCTCATCCTCTACAATATTAGTAAGAGAAGATTGCAACTATTCATGGTATTCTACACCGATGTTGAGATCTACTATTTGTGTATCGGCAGAATACCAGGAATAGTTGCAATCTTTTCTTCATCGGTGTAGATCTCAACAGCCTTGCCAAGGACTGGTCTGTGGATGTATTTTAGAGCAGATTTCGTGCATACAATCTTTATATCAGCAAATCCCTCCAACAGTTCACAAATCTCGGTAATCTTGTATATGTCTTCGGAACCGCACACACCCAATAATACACGGTAACGATTTATGGGATAGCTTGTGGAACCGAGAGATTCTTGAGACATTATTGTAGAAGGGGAAAAATGATATATAAGAATTATGCAGAGTCTCTCTCTCTCCAGATGATGCTTATATATGAAATGCAAGCCACACTTTGTATAATTCTTATATATCATTTTCCTCATTCTACAATAATGTCTCTAGAATCCCTGGTTCCACAGGCTATCCCGTAAATCGTTACCGTGTATTATTAGGTGTGTGGAGTTCCAAAGGCGCATACAAGATTCCCAAGATTTTTTTATTTACGTTCGATTATTTAAACATGTTGATCCTCCAAGCCAACATTTATAATACAAATTAAATATACTCATATTCATTTATGGACTCAAGTTTATAATTAACAATGCATGAAATAATTAAAAAATAATTGACACTCAATATTAAATTTAGAACAAATACTCAAAAATTATGATCATATAAGTAATCAAATAATTTCCTCAGCAACCGTTCCTTTGCGAGGTAGACGCGTGCTATCTTTTAAAAAAACAATTGATTCATGTTTAACTTGTTTAAGATAGCAGTAATGTTGGAACACATATTTTACTTTCATATTTTCCCTAAATTTTAAAAATGTTTCCTCTTCACCCTGTAGAAGAACGACGTTAAATTTGTAAGTATCATTAGATATGTCATAAAAAGAGAGAACTAGAGAAAATACATGAGATTTAAAGCAAAACCTAACTATTTTACTTCCTCCTACAAAAGTTACTCTGCTAGAGCTAGAACCTTTTCCTTCCATGTTCCTGTAAATCCAACTCTATAAAATTGAAGAATACCATGAATAGTTGCAATATTCTCTTCATCGGTGTAGATATCAACAACCTTGCCAAAGACTGGTCTGTGAATGTATTTTAGAGCAGACTTCGTGCATACAATCTTTATATCAGCAAATCCCTCTAATAGTTGACAAATCTCGGTAATCTTGTATATGCCTTCGGAACCGCACACACCCAATAATACACGATAACGATTTACAGGATTGCTTGTGGAACCGAGAGATTCTTGAGACATTATTGTAGAAGAGGAAGAATGATATATAAGAATTATACAGAGTGTCTCTCTCTCTCCAGATGATGCTTATATATGCAATGCAAGCCACACTTTGTATAATTCTTATATATCATTTTCCTCCTTCTACAATAATGTCTCTAGAATCTCTGGTTCCACAGGCTATCCCGTAAATCGTTACCGTGTATTATTGGGTGTGTGCGGTTTCGAAGGCATATACAAGATTACCGAGATTTGTGAACTGTTAGAGGGATTTGCTGATATAAAGATTGTATGCACGAAGTCTGCTCTAAAATACATTCACAGACCAGTCTTTGGCAAGGTTGTTGATATCTACACCGATGAAGAGAAGATTGCAACTATTCATGGTATTCTTCAATTTTATAGAGTTGAATTTACAGGAACATGGAAGGAGAATGTTCTAGCTCTAGCAGAGTAACTTTTGTAGGAGGAAATAAAATAGTTAGGTTTTGCTTTAAATCTCAGGTATTTTCTCTAGTTCTCTCTTTTTATGACATATCTAATGATACTTATAAATTTAATGTCGTTCTTCTACAGGGTGAAGAGGAAACATTTTTAAAAGTTAGGGAAAATATGAAAGTAAAATATGTGTTCCAACATTACTGCTATCTTAAACAAGTTAAACATGAATCACTTGTTTTTTTAAAAGATAGCACGCGTCTACCTCGTAAAAGAACGGTTGCTGAGGTAATTATTTGATTACTTATATGATCATAATTTTTGAGTGTTTGTTCTAAATTTAATATTGAGTGCCAATTATTTTTTAATTATTTCATGCATTGTTAATTATAAACTTGAGTCCATAAATGAATATGAGTATATTTAATTTGTATTATAAATGTTGGCTTGGAGGATCAACATGTTTAAATAACCGAACATAAATAAAAAAATCTTGGGAATCTTGTATGCGCTTTTGGAACTCCACACACCTAATAATACACGGTAACGATTTACGGGATAGCCTGTGGAACCAGGGATTCTAGAGACATTATTGTAGAAGGAGGAAAATGATATATAAGAATTATACAAAGTGTGGCTTGCATTGCATATATAAGCATCATCTGGAGAGAGAGACACTTTGTATAATTCTTATATATCATTTTTCCCCTTCTACAATAATGTCTCAAGAATCTCTCGGTTCCACAAGCTATCCCATAAATCGTTACCGTGTATTATTGGGTGTGTGCGGTTCCGAAGGCATATACAAGATTACCGAGATTTGTGAACTGTTAGAGGGATTTGCTGATATAAAGATTGTATGCACGAAGTCTGCTTTAAAATACATTCACAGACCAGTCTTTGGCAAGGTTGTTGAGATCTACACCGATGAAGAGAAGATTGCAACTATTCATGGTATTCTACACCGATGTTGAGATCTACTATTTATGTATCGGCAGAATACCAGGAATAGTTGCAATCTTTTCTTCATCGGTGTAGATCTCAACAGCCTTGCCAAGGACTGGTCTGTGGATGTATTTTAGAGCAGATTTCGTGCATACAATCTTTATATCAGCAAATCCCTCTAACAGTTCACAAATCTCAATAATCTTGTATATGCCTTCGGAACCGCACACCCAATAATACACGGTAACGATTTATGGGATAGCTTGTGGAACCGAGAGATTCTTGAGACATTATTGTAGAAGGGGGAAAATGATATATAAGAATTATACAGAGTGTCTCTCTCCAGATGATGCATATATATGCAATGCAAGCCACACTTTGTATAATTCTTATATATCATTTTCCTCCTACAATAATGTCTCTAGAATCCCTGGTTCCACAGGCTATCCCGTAAATCGTTACCGTGTATTATTAGGTGTGTGGAGTTCCAAAGGCGCATACAAGATTCCCAAGATTTTTTTATTTACGTTCGATTATTTAAACATGTTGATCCTCCAAGCCAATATTTATAATACAAATTAAATATACTCATATTCATTTATGGACTCAAGTTTATAATTAACAATGCATGAAATAATTAAAAAATAATTGACACTCAAAATTAAATTTAGAACAAACACTCAAAAATTATGATCATATAAGTAATCAAATAATTACCTCAGCAACCGTTCTTTTACGAGGTAGACGCGTGCTATCTTTTAAAAAAACAAGTGATTCATGTTTAACTTGTTTAAGATAGCAATAATGTTGGAACACATATTATTTTCCCTAACTTTTAAAAATGTTTCCTCATCATATGAATTTTTTTCTTACATTTCAAGAATTAATCTTACTAGTTTTGTACCCGTGCGATGTACGGATAAATTTTTATAAAATATAATTATAATATTTTTATTTGAGATTTGGAAAAAAAAAGTATATACAAATGTAATATAATAAAATTAAGTGATTTATATATTATATATTTTAAATATTTAATTGCTGGAGATAATCTCTAGATACGGTAATAAAATAAGATATTGTAATTTTAAACTTAGTTTAAATTTCAAGTACATTATTCAAGATAAAAGAATAATGTTTACATAAAAAAATCACAACATGAAAGCTATGTTCTATATAAGATAGAAATTATAATTCAACTAACTACTTTTAAGCATGTTATCTCTAAAACAAATAAATTCTATGACAAAAATCTCAAAAACATAAAAGAAATACAAAAACAAAATATATGATTAATTTCTAATTATTTCTAACCTAAAAAAAAAAAAACAATCCACCTTGTAATATAAATTTATAGTCTTCTTTATCACTTTTCCATATAAGTTTTCATTCAAGTTTCTTCACGAAATTCATGCATAAAGTAAAAAAACAAAAAACAAAAACTACATTAATAATAATCCATATACAATACCAATAAATAAAACATTCATCTCCAAATATTAATAACGATAGGAACTTTTCGTTAAGAAATGATTGATAAAGTCAAAAAATTATTAATCGTCCATCCAAACTATGATGTAGATCAAATAAAAATCATAACCAAATAAAATAAGAACCAAAAAAGAAAAAAAGAACACAATCCCATGAGCACCATGAAATCAAAAGATTTGTATTGCAAAATTTGAGAAATTAAAGAGAAAGTGTGAGTCAATTCTAAGTTTTTTCTCTCATATTTATATAGCATAATTTGTTCATTAGATATGAAATTAATGCATTTTGTATGACATAAATCTAACTGCTTCCTAATTTATAGATTTTTTTCCCAATTATAATGACTGCAAATAAATGTTCAGTTTCTACTTAATTCCTATATATGAAATCAAATCACATCATTCACAATCAATGGGTTTATTGATAAATCAAAACGTTTTATTATATTACATTATGTTATACATTAAATATTATTTTTATTGAATTTTTTTATTTACAAAATAGAAAATCATGTTCAATACATATATATAGTATAGAAAATCAAGATCAAGATAATATCACAATTTTATTTGTTTGCTCATATTGTATTTTCAATTTTAATAGTGAAATTTAGTAGGAATTTATTTGTATCTTATTTAATGGATGAAAATGATGGCATCAACATCTATTATATTTTTAAAATGACACTTCAAATTATATTAATTTTAAAACAAACCACTATTTTTATATAATCGATGTCAAATTATATTGTTGAAAGTCATATAATCATTTCTAAGGTTCTTTTTTAATTCCAATGATCTTTTCATAGTTTGAAAGCATGTTGATGTAGAGAGTATATTGAAATAAATCTAAACATATTATATTTCCATATATTCTAAATAAAAATACATATTATTGTACTAAAATATTTATTTTTAACCTAAAAGGACATAGTGAGAAACATGTTATATCTATATATATATATAAGCAGAATATTCTGCCAAAAATAGTTATAATAAATGTCTCATTTTTTAAATATTTCCATTTTAAGAAATTATTAATAACTTTTATTTTAAATTTATTAATAAAAAAATACATAAATATTAATATTTAATACATTTAATTTTATATTTATTAATATTTATTGTATAGAAACTTAAAAGAAAAAGTAAATATATAAATTTATTTATATATTTCTACACTATAATAATAAAAGAAAAATTTGAGATATTTACAGAAATACTATTTTCTCAACAAAAAAGTATCACATCAACAATATTTTTATTTTGTATTTTTTTATTATTTAATCCATTCAATTTATAATATATATTGTATTAATTTTTTTTATTAATATTAATTAAGTTGTTTTTTATTGAATAATTTCTTAGACACCAACAATAGATAATGTTCAAACAATAATTTCAATAATAAATATTAATTTGTTTGGGGATAATTGTATCATATTTAATATAAATATAATTTATAAATAAGTGTAACACTATTAAAGATGCGTATATATACATATATGTATTGAGTAACACTTGTGTGCCCCAGGGGCACGGTGCCCCCAAATTAATTATCATATGATGTTAAATATATACTCTACAAGTATCATGTATATACTCTTTAGGTATCACATGTATACTCTTATATACATATGATACATGTAGAGTATATTTATAACACCAAAAAAATAACATATATAGAGTATATATATAACACTTGGAGAACATGTATATAACACCTGAATTCGTGCCCCTATATGCCCCAGGACCAGGAGTATATAATTTTTTGTCATATGTATATATATAATGTATTTAGTGTGAAATTATATGTCATTCTAAGTATTTTTAAAATTAATATTTGTAAGTGTCCCATCAACAAATTTTTTATTTTGCATTTTTTACTATTTAATCCATTTGATCTAATAATATAAATATTATATTAATTTATTCTCATTTTATCGATCTTAATTAAATTAATTTTTATTGAAGAATTTATTAAAAAACAACAATAGATATCAAAACAATAATTTCAATAATAAATATTAATTTGCATGGGGATAATTATACCATAATAATATAAATTAATAAATAAATATAACACTATTAAAGATGTGTGTATATACATATATGTATATATAATATGTATTTAGTCTGAATTATATGTCATCTTAAATATTTTTTAAATTATAAATATCTCATAATCAAATAAAATTTTAGTCTTTTACTTTACACTTAGGACTTCGTATATTTTTATATGAGGGTGCATATTTTGAATTTATATGGCTCACCTGATTATTTAAATTATATGCTTAGTTTCTAATTATATTGTCATCATCATGATCGTAGACTACTATTACATTTTGATTATGTGTTGAGCTTAAATTGTAATGATCAATCATCAATGCCTTGCTATATCAATTAATTTACGTGATGCTTATAAAAGAATAATTATCTGTCATCTTCGATGTTAAGCGATATTAATAAAAAAATTATAATTCAATTTATTTTGAAATAAAAGGTTGAAAATACATAATATTGACAGTGCTTGCATCAAGTTCCTACGTAAAATTTCTAATTTTATTGTGTAATGTTTCTATATATACATACTCACACACATGTATTTAATTTTAATAATTGAATTTGATTTTTAATTCATAATTTTTTTTAGTTTTTTTAGTATATTTAATTTAAGTGACTGAAGATATTAATTTGTAATACAGATGATAAAAAAAATGTTTCGACTATCATTGTTGTGTATAAAGAAGTTTTTAAAAAACTTACTAACTTTATAGGTAGAATTTCCAATTTTGATTTGAAGATCATGATCTTGATACTTTTGTTTTTAATATTAATCATAGATTAGTGAATTTGATGTATATAATATCAATGTATTGTTGTGAATTGAATTATCTTAAGCAAATTTATACTTTCTTAGTTATTAAATATTATATTGTCTTTTATATACTAAAATTACCTACACTATATTATGAACTAATTAATATTTACCAACATTATATCACAAAACGCGCATCGCGCGGGTGCAAGTACTAGTATTTTTTAATATAATGAAAGTATTAGTGAGGACAAATTTCGATCATTTTTTACTTTCTTTTAGCATTCAAAAATATTTAACTCAATTATCATAGTTTGCTAGTAGATTCTAATTAGTTAATGATATTTGAAGATGAGAACAATTATAAAACAATTAAAAGAACACACAAAAACATGGAAGAGGGAATTGAGTTACATGTAAAATTTATAAATTGCACAAAAAAGTAATAAAAAAATAAATTTATCGGGTCATCGGACCGGTCCAAGCCCAACGGGCCAAATTGACCTGAACCCATCCGGCACATCATGCCGGACCAAAAAGTTCCGGTGTTTTTCAGGCCACTCATTTTTAGAGCCCAACCCGACCTAATTTACGGGTTGTTCGGGCCGGGCTCAAATTGTCGGCTCTACCTGCAACTAGGGTTGTAAAATAATCGAATTTTTTTGATTCAATTCGGTATTCGAATTCGAATATAGTGATTCGAATTCGAAAAATATAAATAAGAATCCGAATAAGAATACCTTTTTATATTCGTATATTATCCTAATACGAATAAGAATATGGCGGTATTCGATTCGAGTATTCGCGAATATATTCGAATAATTATATATATTATATAATATATATAGATATAGATATATGTGTGTAAGTTCTTTATATATATATATATATATATACTCATAAATGGAATTCCACATATTTATAAGTAATGCCTAAGTATTAGTATTATATAATTACAGTGAAATAATTCCTAAAAATTGATAATAATTCCTAAGTATCTAAAACTTCAAACCCTATCTCTCTCATCTTTCATTCAAGTACTATTTTATTGTTTATTTAAGTACTATGTAGACATATTAATTTGAGGAAAAAAAAATATTTGATTTTTTTTTTGAAATTTTAAGTTTAAAACTTTCGAATACGAATATTCGAATATTCGTATTTATATTCGATTTATATTCGAATATATTAAACGAATCGAATAAAAATCGCATTTGTTATTCGAATAATAAACAAATACGAATACGAATATTCGAATAGTTAAACGAATATGAATAGAATATCATGGTATTTGATTCGATTCGATTCGTTTACAACCCTACCTGCAACTGGAATTGCACTTTGAGATTTCTTAACCATTTATCGACATCCATGTAAACGAATCAAGCCGTTCGTGAACTATTCGCAGCTCGATTCAATAAATATTCATTTGAGTTTGTTTGTTTTCAATTTTAGATTTCCAATCCAAGAAGTGGTAATTTTAGTTTATTAATCTTTTAAAACATTCCTATTTTAAATGATTAAACTGTCTTTATTAATATGTCTTGTCATGCTATTGATATCGGATAATTCACTCATTATTACTGTAAAAGTATAGCATGGACTACTTCAAAAAATGTGGTTTACGATCATTAAATAATTTAGTTTGACATAGAAATATTAAAATAACATTTTAATTTAAGAAAAACAAAAAAAAATCATTTATATGTTGGGCTTCATTTATATGTTTTGTTAAATTATAGTATTTTATTTTCTTTTCTAATAGTGTATTTACATTTTACCTATTCTTCTTTAAAAAAAATACATTTACAATTGATAATAAAAATAAAAATGATTGTGTTCGAACATTATTTTAAAATTTAATGCTCAATTTATATGTTTTTGTTAAATAAAATATTTCATTTTCTTTTCTAATAGTGTATTTACTAGTTATTCAATAAAAAATATGGTTTGCAAACAAGCATTATTTTAAAATTTGGTTTGTTAAGCTTCATTTATATGTTTTGTTAAATTATAGTATTTTCTTTTCTTTTCTAATAGTGTATTTAACTATTCTTCTGTTAAAAAAATCGTTTACAATTGATAATTACATTTTATAATTTATTTTGACATAACAATATTAAACAAACATTTTAACTTAAAGAAATTAAAATGATTGTGAACGAACATGATTTTAAAATTTCGTGTGAGTACCACATTTTATATGTTTTTGCTAATTTTTAATATTTTATTTTCTCAAACCCGAATTAGAAAAAGATAAAGGTAGCTTCGCTATTAAAAAAAAGGAAATACTAAAAAACAAACCACTTAGAAAAATTTGTGCAAACGAAAATTTGTGCAAACGAAAATTTATACAACTCATTTTAAAAATTTGTGCAAACGAAAATTAATACAACTCATTTTAAAAATTTGTGCAAACGAAAATTAATACAACTCATTTTAAAAATTTGTGCAAACGAAAATTTATACAACTCATTTTAAAAATTTGTGCAAACGAAAATTTATACAACTCATTTTAAAAATTTGTGCAAACGAAAATTAATACAACTCATTTTAAAAATTTGTGCAAACGAAAATTAATACAACTCATTTTAAAAATTTGTGCAAACGAAAATTTATACAACTCATTTTAAAAATTTGTGCAAACGAAAATTTATACAACTCATTTTAAAAATTTGTGCAAACGAAAATTAATACAACTCATTTTAAAAATTTGTGCAAACGAAAATTAATACAACTCATTTTAAAAATTTGTGCAAACGAAAATTTATACAACTCATTTTAAAAATTTGTGCAAACGAAAATTTATACAACTCATTTTAAAAATTTGTGCAAACGAAAATTAATACAACTCATTTTAAAAATTTGTGCAAACGAAAATTAATACAACTCATTTTAAAAATTTGTGCAAACGAAAATTAATACAACTCATTTTAAAAATTTGTGCAAACGAAAATTAATACAACTCATTTTAAAAATTTGTGCAAACGAAAATTTATACAACTCATTTTAAAAATTTGTGCAAACGAAAATTTATACTACCTCCGTCCCAAAATAAATGACGTTTTAGCCTTTTACACATATATTAAGAAATGTGATAAAATGTCCAATCTACCCCTATTTATGTTTAATTAATGAGGTGATTTTATCTCTTTAACACATTTAATTTGAGGTGAGTAAATAGGGGTATATTTGGTATATTGTATCTAAATATGCTTTGGAATACGAAAACGACAATTATTTTGGGACAAATTTTAGTTGCTAAAACGTCATTTATTTTGGGACGGAGGTAGTACAACTCATTTTAAAAATTTGTGCAAACGAAAATTTATACAACTCATTTTGTAGTGAAGTTTTTATAATTTACTCATATATTGTAAAATATAAAACTTTCAATTATATATAATAATGTAAAACGAGAATTATCAGACAAATATAATCATTTGCTAGTCAGAGTCTTTAGAAATTGGGTAGAAAAAACACAAGCTTATATCTTTTGGGCATTTTTTTTCATTGATTATGTTTGAGGGCACTTTTTTACTACCTTATATGAAAAATATGCTAGGTATGGCCATTTCCTCAATATAAATAATTTTCTCTATATAATTTGTTTGATTTATTCATTTATTGGTTCAATCTATTTAAACCCGAGTATAGGTGTGAAATGGAGTCTAAAAAAATTATTAGGCATACATTCAATAAGCAAATGCAGGTTGCAAAATAGTATAAATAATTAAAAAGTTTAGGACAATTTCTTGGTAATCAACTCAAAATATAATTAATAATAGTTTTAGAACTAACTTTATTTTGAAATGAAGTTTAAAAAACGGGATACTGATTATTAATAAGACATGTCATTGCAAAATGTATAATATATATATATATATATAGGCATTAATTGATGTAGGGTGTCAAACAAAAAAAACTGAAGGAAACAAAAAAAGCTGAAGGAATCATTTTAATTTCTCTGCTTCTTGATGGATTCTATGATACAAAAAAAAGGTGGGGAATTATTTCTCTGTTTGTTGATGGATATGAATTGATGGTATGTTACACAAAAAAGGGTAAAGGAAAAAGTTAAACAAATTTAAGGTAATATTGATTTTGAGATATTGACTGTGTCTACATCTGTGTAAAGTGTCTTACCCTGTTGTAGGTAAGACTTATGAATTGTAAGTTTTATATTTTTTCTTGTGATTTTGTTTATCTTTGATTCTTGAATTAGTTTAGTTTGTAGATTAATATATATCACCATGAGTGTATTATTATGAATATCATGTTATCAAATATGATATATAGTGTTCTAATATTCATTTTTAAACATATATATATATATATATCATTAGTTATGCAATCTTTAAGCAAAACAATTATAAAATTAGTAAAACGGAAAGGTTTCAAATGTTCTTTTAATTAGCAATATTTTATTTCTTACAAATTTGATATTCCTATTTATAGTGGAAAATTTTAATGTATAGCAGTAGCTGCTTTATCGGTGAGGGTCAAAACCGAACATCATTTTAAAATTTCATGCTCAATTTATATGTTTTTGTTAATTTATAATATTTCATTTTATTTTCTAATAGTGTATTTACTAATTATTCAATAAAAAATGTGGTTTAAGATCGAAAACTACATTAAATAATTTAGTTTGACATAGCAATATTAGACAAACATTTTAACTCAAAAAAATAAAAAATCAATTACAAACGAACATGACTTTAAAATTTCGTTTGTATAGAGCTTCATTTATATGTTTTTCTTAATTTATAATATTTAATTATTCAATAAAAAATTTCTCTAATAAAGTTTATACAACTCATTTTGGAATACAAAAATGACAAAATGTAAAGGAGCAAATTGAATTAGCCACTGATGATAATGCTAATGGTAATGAAGAGGGAGTAGAAAGTTAATTCCTTGAACCATAGATCTTTGATTATTTATATATATTCAAGCATGTGTATGTGTTTATATAAAACTCAAAATTTGAGAATTGAGTAATGAAGGTAAATAACGTCTATCTCTTGAAAGTGTAAACGCAAAAACTCATGTGAGACGGTCTCACGGATAGTTTCCGTGAGATGGATCCATATTACTCATGAATTGAATCCATATCTACAAACTTTCATATGAATTGCTAAGTGTGATTTATGAGTTGATCCGTCTCACGAAAAAAGATCCGTGAAACTGTCCCACACAAGACTTACTCAAGTGTAAATGGGTGGTGAAGTACCATGAATATGAGAGAAACTTTTGAAAGTGTAACATGAACATGAATAGCCATTATAGATTATTAAAATGAAACTTTTGACGTAGCAATAATTGTTTGACTTGGTGTTGATATAGTGGCTCGTTAAAAATAGATATAATTATTGATATCTCAAATTAAATTATTAAATATAATTATTGATTGTAAATGAATTTATTTATTGAATAATTAGTAAAGACACTATTAGGAATATAAATTAACAAAAACATATAAAGTGAGCTCCTCACACGAAATTTTGAAATAATGTTCGTTCACAATCATTTTAATTTTTTTTCTAAGCTAAAATGTTTGCTTAATATTGCTATATCAAAATAAATTAAAAAATCTAATTATCAAATTTGCACGATATTTTTTAAACAAGAATAGGTAAATACACTATTAGAAAATAAAACAAAATTATATAATTTAACAAAACATATAAATGAAGCTCTATACATTTAAAATAATGTTCGTTTGTAATTAATTATTTATTTATTTTGAGTTAAAATGTTTTTCTAATATTTCTATGTCAAACTAAATTATTAAATGTAATTATTGATTGTAAATGAATTATTTTATTGAATAATTAGTAAATACACTATTAGATTAGAAAATAAAATATTACAAATTAACAAAAACATATAAATTGAGCTACTCACACGAAATTTTTAAATAATGTTCGTTCACAATCATTTTTATTTTTGTTAAGTTAAAATGTTTTCTTAATATTGCTATGTCAAAATAAATTATGAAATTTAATTATCAATTTAAACGACATTTTCTTAAGAAGAATAGGTAAATACACTATTAGAAAATAAAGTAAAATAAAAATGAAATTTTAAAATAATGTTCGTTTGCGATCATTTTTTTTATTTTTTTCGGTAAAAACGTTTGTCTAGTATTGATATGTCAAATTAAATTATTAAATGTAATTATCGATTGTAAACAATTTTTTTTATTGAATAATTAGTAAAGACATATAAATTGAGCTACTCACACGAAATTTTGAAATAATGTTCGTTCACAGTCATATTTTTTTTCTAAGCTACAATGTTTGTTTAATATTGTTATATCCAAATAAATTATAAAATCTAATTATCAATTTTGAACGACATTTTTTAAAAGAAGAATAGGTAAATACACTATTAGAAAATAAAACAAAATTATATAATTTAACAAAACATATAAATGAAGCTCTATACATTTAAAATAATGTTCGTTTGTAATTAATTATTTATTTATTTTGAGTTAAAATGTTTTTCTAATATTGCCAGGTCAAACTAAATTATTAAATGTAATTATTGATTGTAAACGAATTATTTTATTGAATAATTAGTAAATACACTATTAGATTAGAAAATGAAATATTACAAATTAACAATAACATATAAATTGAGCTACTCACACGAAATTTTTAAATAATGTTCGTTCACAATCATTTTTATTTTTGTTAAGTTAAAATGTTTTCTTAATATTGCTATGTCAAATTATGAAATTTAATTATCAATTGTAAACGACATTTTCTTAAGAAGAATAGATAAATACACTATTAGAAAATAAAGTAAAATACAAACGAAATTTTAAAGTAATGTTCGTTTGCGATCATTTTTTTTATTTTTAAGGTAAAAACGTTTGTCTAGTATTGATAAGTCAAATTAAATTATTAAATGTAATTATTGATTGTAAACGAATTTATTTATTGAATAATTAGTAAAGATACTATTAGGATTATAAATTAACAAAAATATATAAAGTGAGCTACTCACACGAAATTTTTAAATAATGTTCGTTCACAATCATTTTAATTTTTTTTCAAAGTTAAAATGTTTGCTTAATATTGCTATATCAAAATAAATTAAAAAATCAATAAATTAAAAAATCTAATTATCAATTTTGAACGATATTTTTTAAACAAGAATAGGAAAATACACTATTAGAAAATAAAACAAAATTATATAATTTAACAAAACATATAAAGAAGCTCTATACATTTAAAATAATGTTCGTTTGTAATTAATTATTTATTTATTTTGAGTTAAATTTTTTTTTCTATCTATGTTAAACTAAATTATTAAATATAATTATTGATTGTAAATGAATTATTTTATTGAATAATTAGTAAATACACTACTAGACTATACATTTAAAATAATGTTCGTTTGTAATTAATTCATTATTTATTTTGAGTTAATTTTTTTTCTATCTATGTTAAACTAAATTATTAAATATAATTATTGATTGTAAACGAATTATTTTATTGAATAATTAGTAAATACACTATTAGATTAGAAAATGAAATATTACAAATTAACAAAAATTTATAAATTGAGCTAGTTACACGAAATTTTTAAATAATGTTCATTCACAATCATTTTTATTTTTGTTAAGTTAAAATGTTTTCTTAATATTGCTATGTCAAAATAAATTATGAAATTTAATTATCAATTGTAAACGACATTTTCTTAAGAAGAATAGGTAAATACACTATTAGAAAATAAAGTAAAATACAAATGAATTTTTTTATTTAATAATTAGTAAATACACTATTAGGATTATAAATTAACAAAAACATATAAATTGAGCTACTCACACGAAATTTTGAAATAATGTTCGTTCACAATCATTTTTATTTTTTTTCTAAACTAAAATGTTTGTTTAGTATTGTTATATCTAAATAAATTATAAAATCTAATTATCAATTTTGAACGACATTTTTTAAAGAAGAATAGGTAAATACACTATTAGAAAATAAAGTAAAATACAAACGAAATTTAAAAATAATGTTTGTTTGCGATCATTTTTTTAATTTTTTTAGGTAAAAACGATTCTCTAGTATTTATATGTCAAATTAAATTATTAAATGTAATTATCGATTGTAAACGAATTTTTTATTGAATAATCAGTAAATACACTATTAAGATTATAAATTAACAAAAACATATAAATTGAGCTACTCACACGAAATTTTGAAATAATGTTTGTTTAATATTGTTATATCTAAATAAATTATAAAATCTAATTATCAATTTTGAACGACATTTTTTAAAGAAGAATAGGTAAATACACTATTAGAAAATAAAGTAAAATACAAACGAAATTTTAAAATAATGTTCGTTTGCGATCATTTTTTTAATTTTTTTATGTAAAAACGTTTGTCCAGTATTTTTATGTCAAACTAAATTATTAAATGTAATTACCAATTGTAAACGAATTTTTTTATTGAATAATCAGTAAATACACTATTAGGATTATAAATTAACAAAAACACATAAATTGAGCTACTCACACGAAATTTTGAAATAATGTTCGTTCACAATCATTTTTTTTTTTCTAAACATAAATGTTTGTTTAATATTGTTATATCTAAATAAATTATAAAATCTAATTATCAATTTTGAACGACATTTTTTAAAGAAGAATAGGTAAATACACTATTAGAAAATAAAAGTAAAACACAAACGAAATTTTAAAATAATGTTCGTTTACGATCATTTTTTTAATTTCTTTAGGTAAAAACGTTTGTCTAGTATTGATATGTCAAACTAAGTTATTAAATGTAATTACCAATTGTAAACGAATTTTTTTATTGAATAATCAGTAAATACACTATTAGGATTATAAATTAACAAAAACATATAAATTGAGCTTCTCACATGAAATTTTGAAATAATGTTCGTTCACAATCATTTTTATTTTTTTTCTAAAGTAAAATATTTGTTTAATATTGTTATATCTAAATAAATTATAAAATCTAATTATCAATTTTGAACGACATTTTTTAAAGAAGAATAGGTAAATACACTATTAGAAAATAAAGTAAAATACAAACGAAATTTTAGAATAATGTTCGTTTACGATCATTTTTTTTATTTTTTTCGGTAAAAACGTTTGTCTAGTATTAATATGTCAAATTAAATTATTAAATGTAATTATCGATTGTAAACAATTTTTTTTATTGAATAGTTAATAAAGACACTATTCGGATTAGAAATTAACAAAAACATAAAATTTGAGCTACTCACATGAAATTTGGAAATAATGTTCGTTCACAATCATTTTAATTTTTTTTCCAAACTAAAATTTTTGTTTAATATTGTTATATCTAAATAAATTATAAAATCTAATTATCAATTTTGAACGACATTTTTTAAAGAAGAATAGGTAAATACACTATTAGAAAATAAAGTAAAATACAAACGAAATTTTAAAATAATGTTCGTTTACGATCATTTTTTTTATTTTTTTCGGTAAAAACGTTTGTCTAGTATTAATATGTCAAATTAAATTATTAAATGTAATTATCGATTGTAAACAATTTTTTTTATTGAATAGTTAGTAAAGACACTATTAGGATTATAAACTAACAAAAACATAAAATTTGAGCTACTCACACGAAATTTGGAAATAATGTTCGTTCACAATCATTTTAATTTTTTTTCTAAACTAAAATTTTTGTTTAATATTGTTATATCTAAATAAATTATAAAATCTAATTATCAATTTTGAACGACATTTTTTAAAGAAGAATAGGTAAATACACTATTAGAAAATAAAGTAAAATACAAACGAAATTTTAAAATAATGTTCGCTTGCGATCATTTTTTTAATTGTTTTAGGTAAAAACGTTTGTCTAGTATTTATATGTCAAACTAAATTATTAAATGTAATTATCGATTGTAAACGAAATTTTTTATAGAAAAATTAGTAAATACACTATTAGGATTATAAATTAACAAAAACATATAAATTGAGCTACTTACTACTCACACTATTATAAAATAATGTTCGTTTGCAATCGTTTTTTTATTTTTCTTAAGTTAAAATATTTGTTTAATATTTCTATGTCAAACTAAATTATTTAATTTAATTTTCAATCGTAAACCACATTTTTATTGAATAATTAGCAAATACACTATTAGTTAAGAAAATGAAATATTATAAATTAACAAAAACATATAAATTGAGCATGAAATTTAAAAAAAAATGTTCGTTCACAATTCATTTTTTTATTTTTTAAAGTTAAAATGTTTGTTTAATATTGCTATGCCAAAATAAATTATAAAATGTAATTATCTTATGTAAACGATTTTTTTTAAAGAAGAATTGGTAAATACACTATTAGAAAATAAAATAAAATACTATAATTTAACAAAACATAAAAATGAAGCTCAACAAACGATTTTAAAATAATGTTCATTTGCAATCATTTTTTAATTTTTCTTAAGTTAAAATGCTTGTTTAATATTTCTATAACAAACTAAATTATTTGATGTAATTTTCAATCGTAAACCACATTTTTATAGAATAATTAGCAAATACACTATTAGAAAAGAAAATGAAATATTATAAATTAACAAAGACATATAAATTGAGCATGAAATTTTAAAATAATGTTCGTTCACAATCTTTTTTATTTTTTTGACAGATAAAATGTTTGTTTAATATTGCTATGACAAAATAAATTATAAAATGTAATTATCAAATTGTAAACGAATTTTTTTAAAGAAGTATAGGTAAATACATTATTATCAAAATGTTCGCTTTTGACCCTGACCGATAAACAGCTCCTGTTATATTATATTTGATAACATGATATTCATAATAATACACTCATGGTGATATATATTAATCTACAAACTAAACTAATTCAAGAATCAAAGATAAAGAAAAAATGTAAACTTACAATTCGGAAGTCGTAGTGACATGGTAAGACACTTTACACAGATGTAGACACAATTATCTCATTGGTGAATATCTCAAAATCAATATTACCTTAAATTTGTTTAGCTTTTTCCTTCACCTTTTTTGTGTAACTGCAATTCATATCCATCAACAAATAGATAAATAATTCCTCACCCTTTTTTGTGTCATAGAATCCATCAACAAACAGATAAATTGAAATGATTCCTTCAGATTTTTTTGTTTGACACCCTACGTCAATTAATGCCCCTATATATATATATATATATTATACATTTTGCAATCACATGTCTTATTAGTAATCAATATCCCATTTATTAAACTTCGTTTCAAACTAAAGTTTGTTCTAAAACTATTATTAATTCTATTTTGAGTTGGTTACCAAGAAATTGTCCTAAACTTTTTAATTATGTGTTTCTATTTTGCAACCTGCATTTGCTTATTGAATATATGCCCAGTAATTTTTTAGACTCCATTTCACCTATATGTATACTAGTATAACACCCTTGTAATAAATACACGGTTTAAATAGATTGAACCAATAAATGAATAAACAAACAAATTATATAGGAAAAATTATTTATATTGAGGAAATGGTCATACCTAGCATATTTTTCATATAAGGTAGTAAAAAAATGCCCTCAAACATAACCAATGAAAAAAAAGAGGAAATACCCCAAATACCCAAAAACATATAACATGCATACTTTTTTACCCACCAATATAAACTATTATACCCAACTACCCAACAATATAAATTATTATTCCCAAATACCTAATTTTCAGTTCAAGTACAAAGTACACTTTTCTTTCAATATAAATTACAAAGGTTTACAATTAGGGGTTATAAGGTTTCGGTTTTTATAAAATTAGGGTTTACAAGGATTTCTAAAGAGTAATAGTATTTGATAATATGAAAAACAGTTAGTTTTAATCTTCGAAAATTACCATTTTCTATTCGTTAAACCCTAAATTTGTACTAATTAACGAATTATAGAATTAGGTTATCGAATCCAACATTATTAATTAAAATTAGGTTAAACCATTTAACACCATACTAGCAGTATACCCCGCGCGATTTATTATTTATTATGATAAATACGATTATTAATAATATAATAAATTTATTATATTAAAATATTACTCATGAGATCTTATTATTTTGAGATTTATAAAAAATTCCCTTATTTTTTTAATGATGATGATGACGACAATGACAACAACAACGACGACAATAATAAAAACAACAACAACAACAACAACAACAACAACAACAACAACAACAACAACAACAATAATAATAATAATAATAATAATAATAATAATAATAATAATAATAGTTTTGTGTTTTGTGTGCTTTAATTATAAGTGATTAATTGTATTTGTTAATTTATATGTTATATTCATATTTTTGTTCCTTTATATCTTAGAATTATATTTATTATTTGTAAATAATTTTCTACATTTTTTTTAGATGAATCTATTTTACAAACACTGTATTTATTTAAAAACTTAGTTTATATTTAAAAAATTTAGGTTTCAAATTCATTTTACAATTAAAAAAATATTTTTTTAGAATTTTGAAACCATTTTAAAATATTTTTTCTTATAGTTATATGTATTGCATATATGTTTGAATTTATTTTTAAATATTATTTGTGGATTTTTTTAGATTAACCTCACAACATTATTAGATTATTATTAGTTTTACTTTCAAATTTAATTATTATTTTTAATAATTTTATAATAGTTTTAAACTTTTAAACATTTTACAGCCCTTCGTAAAATGAAATTTAACTTTTAGACCTATTTTTCACATTTATATATTAAAATTACAGAATTTTCAAATTTTTAAAATTTTGACAATGTTTAAATTTCATTATTTTCAGATTTTTTAATTATATCAGTAAAACATAATCATATAATAATATCATCCAAAATAATTTCCTCTATTTCATTTTACCCCTATATTAAATTAAAATACTACTTATTATATTTAAAATATATATGAAGTTTGTTCTATAAGATTCTCAAAGTTTTTTAACTTTTTTTTTTCCACAATTTTTCTATTGGTCAATGGTAAATCAATAATTATCTCGAATTTTACAATTGAGTGACAAATGTGTAAAATTTTCCAACTTATTTCTTTTTATATATAGTATAGATATAATTTAGTTGTAACAAAAATTAATTAATATCTTGGTTTACTATTAACGATTAAATTGCACAAACACATTTTTATTGGTTACACTAATTTGCATAAAGGGTACAAGTGTCTACATTCTAATGGTAGGGTCTATGTTGCTAGGATTTGCTTTTCATGAATATGAGTTTTCTTATCATACACTTTTTCCCACTTCCAAGCCTGTGTCACCTTCTAATTTTGTTCATTCAACTTTACCTATTTCTAGCTTTTCCAATTCATCTTTATCATCACACTCAAAGCCTAAATCATTTACTTCTTCTCTACATGATCAATGGGTTCTTTACCACGTGAATACTTTCAAATTTTGCAAAAGTAATGTTACACTCTCACACACAATTGCATGCGAATAAAGTAGATGTTGACAACTCATATACACATGCCTGTGAATGAAATTGATATGCACTTGCATGTAAAATTAAGAAATACCTAAAATAATACAAATTAAATAATACAAATGCTTACAAGAAACTTAGCAACGTAAAATGCTTAACATAAATAACATAATTAAAATAGAGAAATTCAAATTACAGTGACTTATAGAAAATAACATAAATTAATGCAAACTAATTTGGACATTTGAATTGATAATTTAATGGTTCACGACATTTGATTTTTTTAATTTGGGCGGTGTCAAATGTTAGTTGTTGAATTGACTGGCTCAATTTGTTGTTATAATGAATTGTTAATTTGGGTATTTAGGTTAATTGAATGTTTAATTGCTACGTTGAATTGATTGATTTAATTTGTTGTTATAATGAATTGAATTTGTTAATTGATTGAGTCTAGGTATATTGAATTGAAATTATTGGCTTGATTGAAACTAACCTCCTATTAAATAAGTCACTATCCTTTTTTAAACGAGCCATCAATTGAATAAGCTCCTATTAAATGAGCCATTATCAATTTATAAACAAGTCACATAAAAATGCCTATTAAACGAGCCACTTAGTATGACATTATTAGATTATTATTACTTTTACTTTCAAATTTAATTATTATTTTTAATAATTTTATAATAGTTTTTAAACTTTTAAACATTTTACAACCCTTCGTAAAATGAAATTTAGCTTTTAGACCTATTTTTCACATTTATATATTAAACTTACAGTTTTGACAATGTTTAAATTTCATTATTTTCAGATTTTTTAATTATATCATTAAGATATAATCATATAATAATACCATCCAAAATAATTTCCTCTATTTCATTTTACCCCTATATTAAATTAAAAGACTATTTATTATATTTAAAATAAATATTAAGCTTGTTCTATAAGATTCTCAAAGTTTTTTAGTTTTTTTTTTCACAATTTTTCTATTAGTCAATGATAAATCAATAATTATCTCCAATTTTACAATTGAGTGACAAACGTGTAAAATTTGCCAACTTGTTTCTTTTTATATATAGTATATATATAATTTAGTTGTGACAAAAATTAATTAATATGTTAGTTTACTATTAACGATCAATTTGCACAAACACATTTTTATTGGTTACACTACTTTGCATAAAGGGTACAAGTGTCTGCATCCTAATGGTAGGGTCTATGTTGCTAGGATTTGCTTTTCATGAATATGAGTTTTCTTATCATACACTTTTTCCCACTTCCAAGCCTGTGTCACCTTCTAATTTTGTTCATTCAACTTTACCTATTCTTCCATCTGCACCCCTACTCTTACCTATTTCTAGCTTTTCCAATTCATCTTTATCATCACACCTAAAGCCTAAATCATTTACTTCTTCTCTACATGATCAATGGGTTCTTTACCACGTGAATACTTTCAAATTTTGAAAAAGTAGATGTTACACTCTCACACACAATTGCATGCGAATAAAGTAGATGTTGACAATTCATATACACATGTCTGTGAATGAAATTGATATACACTTGCATGTAAAATTGAGAAATACTTAACTAAAATAATACAAATTAAATAACACAAATGCTTACAAGAAACTTAGCAACGTAAAATGCTTAACATAAATAACATAATTAAAATAGAGAAATTCAAATTACAGTGACTTATAGAAAATAACATAAATTAATACAAACTAATTTGGACATTTGACTTGATAATTTAGTGGTTCAAGACATTTGATTTTTTTAATTTGGGCGGAGTCAAATGTTAGTTGTTGAATTGACTGGCTCAATTTGTTGTTATAATGAATTGTTAATTTGGGTATTTAGGTTAATTGAATGTTTAATTGCTACGTTGAATTGATTGATTTAATTTGTTGTTATAATGAATTGAATTTGTTAATTGATTGAGTCTAGGTATATTGAATTGAAATTGTTGGCTTGATTGAAATTAACCTCCTATTAAATAAGTCACTATCATTTTTTAAACGAGCCATCAATTGAATAAGCTCCTATTAAATGAGCCATTATCAATTTATAAACAAGTCACATAAAAATGCCTATTAAACGAGCCACTTAGTATGACATTATTAGATTATTATTACTTTTACTTTCAAATTTAATTATTATTTTTAATAATTTTATAATAGTTTTTAAACTTTTAAACATTTTACAACCCTTCGTAAAATGAAATTTAGATTTTAGACCTATTTTTCACATTTATATATTAAACTTACAGTTTTGACAATGTTTAAATTTCATTATTTTCAGATTTTTTAATTATATCATTAAGATATAATCATATAATAATACCATCCAAAATAATTTCCTCTATTTCATTTTACCCCTATATTAAATTAAAATACTGTTTATTATATTTAAAATATATATGAAGCTTGTTCTATAAGATTCTCAAAGTTTTTAGTTTTTTTTTCCACAATTTTTCTATTGGTCAATAACAAATCAGTAATTATCTCCAATTTTATAATTGAGTGACAAATGTGTAAAATTTGCCAACTTCTTTCTTTTTATATATAGTATATATATAATTTAGTTGTGACAAAAATTAATTAATATCTTGGTCTACTATTAACGATCAATTTGCACAAATACATTTTTATTGGTTACACTACTTTACGTACACATGTCTGCATTGGTAGGGTCTATGTTGCTAGGATTTGCTTTTCATTGAGTTTTCTTATCACACTTTTCAAATTTTGAGAATAGAGTAATGAAAGTAAATAAATAACGTCCATCTCTTGAAAGTGTAAATGGGTGGTGAAGTAATGAAGAATAGAGTAATGAAGGTAAATAAGGTAGGGGAGAGGCAGGCTAGAGTCCAAGAACGACAGTGACGTGTTAGGGGTTAAGTGGGCCCAAAGAACCGTCCTTGTTCGGTCAAAGACACAGAGCCAGTCAAAGAAGGCCTGGCCCACTCTGCAATCCTAGCTGGCATGATATAAAGTGGAAAGAGTTCAATGACGTGGCATCACTGTTTTAAATGCTCCTGACTTCAACAGATGAAATTGACATCTGTATTTTCCACATTGAGGTAATTGCCTCTCCACCTTCATTTATTTATCTTTGCCACTCTGCTGTCCTAGCTGGCATGATATAAAGTGGAAAAAGTTCAATGACGTGGCATCACTGCTTTAAATGCTCCTGACTTCAACAGATGAAATTGACATCTGTATTTTCCCCATTGACGTAATTGCCATTCTCCACCTTCATTTATTTATCTTTTTCTTTTTAAATAAAGTTAGTTAATTATCATATGTGACAATTATTCTCGGATTTAATATTAATTATACTTGCATATCATTTCTTCGATAAAAAATACTAATAGCATCTACTACATTCTTGTGATTTTGTTTATTTTTTATTCTTGAATTAGTTTAGTTTGTAGATTAATATATATCACCATGAGTGTATTATTATGAATATCATGTTATGAAATATGATATATAGTGTTTTAATATTCATTTTTAAACACATAAATATATATATATATCATTAGTTATGCAATCTTTAAGCAAAACAATTATAAAATTAGTAAAATGGAAAGGTTTCGGATGTTATTTTAATTAGCAATATTTTATTTCTTACAAATTTGATATTCCTATTTATAGTGGAAAATTTTAATGTATAGTAGTAGCTGCTTTATCGGTGAGGGTCAAAACCGAACATTATTATAAAATTTCATGCTCAATTTATATGTTTTTGTTAATTTATAATATTTCATTTTATTTTCTAATAGTGTATTTACTAAATATTCAATAAAAAATATGGTTTAAGATCCAAAACTACATCTGTACATATACATAAAGATGGCAAAAATTTAACCACAATTTTTTATTTAATAGAATTATTTTATTTAGATTATAGTCCACGGTTGAAACCATTATCCAGAATTTGTGAAGGAAACCACAAAGTCTCATCCAAAACTAAAATTTGATATACTAATAATTATTTTAACCAAACATAGATCTTTGATTATTTATATATATATTCAAGTATAGAAAACTCAAATTTTGAGAATAGAGTAATGAAGGTAATTAACGTCTATCTCTTGAAAGTGTAAATGGGTGGTAAAGTAATGAAGAATAGAGTAATGAAGGTAAATAACGTCTATTTCTTCTATATAACTAACTCAAAAGGAGAACTCTGCATTTATTTCTCTGCCTGCCATTTATTTCCCTTACTTTCTCTCTCTTCGCCTCCCTATCCCTCCTCCTCAACTTTGCCCTCCTTCTCTCTCTCCTCTTCCGCCATTAAAATGCCCTGAAGCTATCAACTCCCACTTCTTTATCCCGCGTCTCCATCTTCTTCCTTGTTGAGGTTGAGGTTTTCATTTCGAAGAGAATGATGATATCGGTGAGGGACCTGTACCATGTTCTCACTGCCGTGGGATGTGTTATTTTCAAACTCAATGATCTAATAACCAAATCTTGACATTTAAGGACTCATCAGTGTTCTGTTTCTTGTAGGTGGAGATGCCTGCGATTGTGGCCAAATCGATCTCAATCTTGTCCGATGCTGCTCTCGGAATGGCCATGTTTAGCCTTGGTAAGATAAATTAAACCTCAATCAACAAGATCATGTTTATACATGTTTCGACTGGAACTCATATTTTTACAATTGGATTTTTCAGGGCTGTTCATGGCCAAGAATCATCCCTTGTCGGAAATCAGTCGCTTCCTTCTCCATGGCCGTTCGGTTCCTCGCTGGGCCCGCAGTTATGGCTGCTGCTTCTATAGCACATTGCAATCGTTCAGGTAAATGACAATCCTCCGACAATGCTTAACATTTGTGAATATATATATATATATATATATATATTGCAACATCCCTGAAAACATAGGCTTAATTTTCTATCACATTATTAAATGTTTGGAAAACAAGATTTATCACTTCGATGTCTTAATCTTGGCAGATTATGATGATTTTGGTCGAGACAGTTCAGTTTATGATTTATCAATCTCTTTTTGAAGCTACTAGTTTAACATTTTGTTTTCATGATTATTCTTCTATATATATATATATATATTTCTTAAGTCAAAAATAAAATAAAATTTCATGGGGTATTATAGTTCTATAATCATCTTGTCACGATTTGTTCATCTGCATGTTATTATATTATACTAACTTGGGGTTGATATTTAGCGAATATTAGTTATCCATCTATTTATAATAAAATACAGTTTTTTTAAAAAAAATTAAATTAATGTAGTTAAGCAATTTTGTTATGAAATTAGCATGTTATGTAGCTAGATGTATCCTGTAACATTATTCAAAAGAAAGAAAAATTTCTTTAAAAAGCTCAAAAGAGATCCAAATTAGGTATGAATGTTTTAAGGTTAGTATGTGGAGAATTAATGCATCTGTGTAAATTAAATTGAGGGATTTAACTAATTCGTTTACTATTTATACACACACACATAGGAAATGCAGCATATGTGTCCTAATTATAATTTGTAATTCAAAGAAACTGAACGTTTTTTGCAGCACAAATCAGACCCTTGAACGCTATCAACGTTGCTCTTTCAATAATCCTCATGACAACAGTGTTGAAAGGGAAACCCAGGTAATTTTAATTATTATTTTTCCTCATCTCTCTCTATGTATAACAGTGTATGTGTGTGTTTTTATATATGCATATATATATATACATGGGATTTAATTTTATTTAATTTTATATACAGTGTAGGCTGCTTGCGAGTGTTGGGATGGCATGATGTTTGCTTGCGTTTTTTTTTTTTGGGTCGTATGGTGTGAAAGTGTGTAGGCTGCTTGCGAGTGTTGGGATGGCATGATGTTTGCTTGCGTTTTTTTTTTTGGGGTCGTATGGTGTGAAAGTGTGTAGGCTGCTTGCGAGTGTTGGGATGGCATGATGATTGCTTGCGTTTTTTTTGGGGTCGTATGGTGTGAACGTTTGTAGGCTGCTTGCGAGTGTTGGGATGGCATGATGATTGCTTGCGTTTTTTTTGGGGTCGTATGGTGTGAACGTTTGTAGGCTGCTTGCGAGTGTTGGGATGGCATGATGTTTGCTTGCGTTTTTTTTGGGGTCGTATGGTGTGAACGTTTGTAGGCTGCTTGCGAGTGTTGGGATGGCATGATGTTTGCTTGCGTTTTTTTTTTTTTGGGTTGTATGGTGTGAAAGTGTGTAGGCTGCTTGCGAGTGTTGGGATGGCATGATGATTGCTTGCGTTTTTTTTGGGGTCGTATGGTGTGAACGTTTGTAGGCTGCTTGCGAGTGTTGGGATGGCATGATGATTGCTTGCGTTTTTTTTGGGGTCGTATGGTGTGAACGTTTGTAGGCTGCTTGCGAGTGTTGGGATGGCATGATGTTTGCTTGCGTTTTTTTTGGGGTCGTATGGTGTGAACGTTTGTAGGCTGCTTGCGAGTGTTGGGATGGCATGATGTTTGCTTGTTTTTTTTTTGGGTCGTATGGGGTGTGTGAGTGGGTGGTGTGTTAGTGTTGGGATGACATGATGGCTATTTGCGTTTTTGGGGTCGTATGTGGTGTGTGTGAGTGGGTGGTGTGTTGGGTCTTGCGTGTAATTTAAAACAAAAATGTGTATCATTTGTAATTTATTTACTTCGGTCCTGCTTGTAATTTACAAACATAGTTACTTCATCAATTTAAGATTTAACACAAACATTCAACAAAATTCAATTACAAATAACAATTATTAAACTACTTAATAAGTTTCAAAAATTCTATAACAATACTCAATTAAGTAATTATAATTATGCAATCCCCGGATTGATGCAGTAGTGCGCCAATTTTATCTTAATCCTCCAAGCCAACCTTTAAAATACAAATTAAATAAACTCATATTCATTTATGGAGTCAAGTTTATAATTAACAATGCATGAAATAATTAAAAAATAATCGACACTCAATATTAAATTTAGAACAAATACTCAAAAATTATGATCATATAAGTAATCAAATAATTACCTCAGCAACAGTTCCTTTGCGAGTTAGACACTTGCCATCTTTTAAAAAAACAATTGATTCAAATTCAACTTGTTTAAGATAGCAGTAATGTAGAAACACAAATTTTACTTTCATATTTTCCCTAACTTTTAAAAATGTTTTACTTTGCATAGTTATTTCATCAATTTAAAATATAAAACATTAACGTTCAACAAAATTCAATTACAAATGCAATCAAAATAACAAGTATTAAACTACTTAATAAATTCCAAAAATTACATAACAACACTCAATTAAGTAATTATAATTAGGTCACCTTCGGTTTGATGCAGCAGTGCGTCAATTTCATCTTGATCTTCCAAGCCAACCTTAATAATACAAATTAAATAAATTCATATTCATTTATGGAGTCAAGTTTATAATTAACAATGTATGAAATAATCAAAAAATAGTTGACACTCAATTTTAGATTTAGAACAAATACTCAAAAATTATGATCATATAAGTATTCAAATAATTACCTCAACAACAGTTCCTTTGCAAGGTAGACATGTGTCATCTTTTAAGAAAACAAGTGATTCATATTCAACTTGTTTAAGATAGCAGTAATGTTGGAACACAGATTTTACTTTCATATTTTTCCTAACTTTTAAAAGTGTTTCCTCTCCACCCTGTAGAAGAACGACATTAAATTTGTAAGTATCATTAGATATGTCATAAAAAGAGAGAACTAGAGAAAGTACCTGAGATTTAAAGCAAAGTCTAAATATTTTATTTCCTCCTACAGAAGTTACTGTGCTAGAGCTAGAATCTTCTCCCTCAATGTTCCTGTAATCAGATTTAATTTAACCTTTACATCTTCACTATAAATTCAACCTTTTTTACATTCAATCTAATGTTCATTATAAATTAAAATTTCTCATAAAAGTGTGTTATATATTCAATTTTATAGAGTTGGATTTACAGGAACATGGAAGGAGAAGGTTCTAGTTCTAGCACAGTAATTTCTGTAGGAGAAAGTAAAATAGTTAGATTTTGCTTTAAATTTCAAGTACTTTCCTAGTTCTCTCTTTTTATGACATAACTAATGATACTTACAAATTTAATATCGTTCCTCTATAGGGTGGAGAGGAAACATTTTTAAAAGTTAGGGAAAATATGAAAGTAAAATCTGTGTTCCAACATTACTGCTATCTTAAACAAGTTGAATATGAATCACTTGTTTTCTTAAAAGATGACACATGTCTACCTTGCAAAGGAACTGTTGTTGAGGTAATTATTTGAATACTTATATGATCATAATTTTTGAGTATTTGTTCTAAATCTAAAATTGAGTGTCAACTATTTTTTGATTATTTCATACATTGTTAATTATAAACTTGACTCCATAAATGAATATGAATTTATTTAATTTGTATTATTAAGGTTGGCTTGGAAGATCAAGATGAAATTGACGCACTGCTGCATCAAACCGAAGATGACCTAATTATAATTACTTAATTGAGTGTTGTTATGTAATTTTTGGAATTTATTAAGTATTTTAATACTTGTTATTTTGATTGCATTTGTAATTGAATTTTGTTGAACGTTAATGTTTTATATTTTAAATTGATGAAATAACTATGCAAAGTAAAACATTTTTAAAAGTTAGGGAAAATATGAAAGTAAAATCTGTGTTTCTACATTAGTGCTATCTTAAAGAAGTTGAATTTGAATCAATTGTTTTCTTAAAAGATGGCAAGTGTCTAACTCGCAAAGGAACTGTTGCTGAGGTAATTATTTGATTACTTATATGATCATAATTTTTGAGTATTTGTTCTAAATTTAATATTGAGTGTCGATTATTTTTTAATTATTTCATGCATTGTTAATTAGAAACTTGACTTCATAAATGAATATGACTTATTTAATTTGTATTTTAAAGGTTGGCTTGGAGGATCAAGATGAAATTGACGCACTGCATCATTCCGGAGATGGCATAACGAGTATGCATTAACTAATCGGGAGTCCTATTCACAGGCTATTGCGCTCAACCATAAAAACTATATGGGCTGTAAATTGATCCATTTGGATGGAAAAATCGGTGAAAACATAAGTAAGACGGATATTAGTGTGCATGAAAGTGCTACGATAATATTTCAACATCATTTGGATGGATTCCCTCTCTAGTAAAGGTATCCTTCCTATCTGTATGATGTTGAAATGTCATCGTAGCACTTTCATGCATTCTAATATCCGTCTTACTTATGTTTTCACCGATGTTTCCGTCCAAATAGATCAATTTGCAGCCCATATAATTTTTATGGTTGAGCGCAATAGCTTGTGAATAGGACTCCCGATTAGTTAATGCATACTCGTTATGCCATCTCCGGAATGATGCAGCAATGTGTCAATTTCATCTTGATCCTCCAAACAACCTTTAAATACAAATTAAATAAATTCATATTCATTTATGGAGTCAAGTTTATAATTAACAATGCATGAAATAATTAAAAAATAATCGACACTCAATATCAAAAATTATGATCATATAAGTAATCAAATAATTATCTTAGCAACAGTTCCTTTGCAAGGTAGATGCGTGTCATCTTTTAAGAAAACAAGTGATTCAAATTCAACTTGTTTAAGATAGCAGTAATGTTGGAACACAGATTTTACTTTCATATATTTCCTAACTTTTAAAAATGTTTTCTCTCCACCCTGTAAAAGAACGACATTAAATTTATGAGTATCATTAGATATGTCATAAAAGAGAGAGAACTAGAGAAAAAACCTTAGATTTAAAGTAAAGTCTAACTATTTTACTTCCTTCTACAAAAGTTACTGTGTTAGAGCTAGAACCTTTTCTTTCTATGTTCATGTAAATCCAACTCTATAAAATTGAATATATAACACACGTTTATGAAAGATATTAATATATAGTGAACATCAGATTGAACACCTTCCCCCCCGAGCCCAACC